>JAQISU010001236.1:7760000-8360000 GCA_029339505.1 Unio delphinus
GCGAATAGTTTTTGGAAGTTTTCAAATCGTATTTTTTTAATCAGCTATCATCAAATGCGGAACTCATCTTGCACAAACCTTTAGAAGCTTCACGTTTTCAATATAATAAAAATTGCAGAGGATTTGGGATAAGACAGAATTGCACCTGTAATTTAAAAAATCCAAGTCGGTCTTTATCTCAGTCTTAGGCCCTGATATCAGACAAAGGCCCTGATATCTGTCTTAGGCCCTGATATCAGTCATAGGCCCTAGCCTGAGATGCTTGGATTTTACAGTATGCTATTTGTACAGTACCAGCATTGCTTTCTTTCTTCTTTATCAGCACTGTCATTTACCTATCTTGTGTCACATGCATGTAACTGCAGGATGAAAGAAGCAAAGAGTTATAGAAAAATATTCAAAATTTTTCAAATACCCCTTACATTGTCACGTCATTAAGCAACATAAAACTTTTAATTTTTCTGTGTGTGCTTGTTTGCTTACATATGTGTGTATATGAAACTAAATATATCTATCAAATGACCAAGAGAGTATTACCTGGGTCTATGGCACGGCCCTGAAACTCTCTGTTGATGATACCATAGTCTTCTGGTGTGAACCCACCATCTTGACCCTGGGTTTCCCTGGCTGAGGAAGGACTATTTTGTGGGCGGGATCGTGACTCCCTGGGAATGTGGGAACTGTGAGGGGTGATGCCCTGTTGAAGGAGATTGTGCGACTGGTGATCTCTAGCATAGATGTCCCAGCAAGAGGGTTTAGATGAACCGGTAGGCTCTGGGAGTCTAACTTGTATCAATCTGAGTTGACCCTGGGGTTGGGGTTCATCACGGGTTTCAGGTGTTGGCTTACTCTCCACAACAGACTGTAACTTTTCACCCTCTGTAGTATCTGGTTTCTCCAATGAATTCATTCCAATCATCATCTGAGGTCTCACTGTTAGCTACAAAAATCAGCATTAATTTCTTCAGCTTATATGACAGGGAGGTGTATATTATAGTGTACTTTACATCTTGTATGACAATTTGAAAACTCTTCTTCTGTATTCTGATATTTCATTATATCGTTGGATAGATGGTACAGAGTTATATCTACAGTAATGTTAATGGTTGTTATTTTGTTGTTGTTTTGTTTTAAGGGCACTTTGAACAGGGCACATTATGCCAAAGAAATGGGAGCTATGTGGCTTTCCCAAGGAAGCACCAAGGCAGCCAACCTAGTCTGGTATCGAAAATGCAAACAGTGGATTCAGATTTTGATGCTTAGCCCTTAGCCATCTCTGTTTTGAATATCAGTATGTGGAATAACTTTTAGCTGTGTTCATGTATAATTTGAGAGGAATCAATTCTTTAAATAATTCATTGGAATTACAAAGTGCTCATTGAATTTTTGCACAAAATTTCTACTTTGGGATTATTGAGGAACATACTGGATTATATCATTGTGGTACATTGAGGTTACAGGTTCATGAAACTCATTGAAGACTACTGGTACATAAGCACTATTCAAGATTTAGGTTTTATTCGGAACATCCTATGCGTTTGGACTTGTGAGAGAAGATCTAGGATTTTTTAGGATTTAAGTCATAGTACTGCGCCTTTCAAAATTTTACTCTTTTTTCCAGGAAAAGAAATTATTTGTTGATTTTACTAAACTTGGTTTTGCCTTTTTCTGTGTCATAGTTTAAGACCGCAGAGTCGTAACAAACCAAAGAAAAAAATACTGACTCGTGTCTTATCGGTATTCCCAACCCAAATCTAACTTCAGTTAGGCTAATATTATTTATATAGACTAGACATATACATGTCTAGAGATATTACTTACAAATCCAGACACCGGCGAAACCTCTGCCACTGGAATCAGGGCTTTCGTATCTATAAGTAAGATGATGACAATGAAAACTAACTTTATTTTAGTAAAGTCTCAAATACAGCATGATTACTAATGAAATTTATTTTAGTACAGTCTCAAATACAGCATGGTTACTAATGAAATTCAGACTGCAGTTTGGTGTCGTCGTGAGCATGAATGGTCAAATGGATGGGGAAATACGAAGCAGTGTACATCCTGAGAATGCTAGAACATAGTAAAAATCAATACTTATATCAATTTTTCCTGTATTTACACTATCCAAATTACTTAACAATCAGAATGAAACAAACACTGCATTGCTTTGCAATTTGCAGAATGAATTATACATCAAGTAAAAACAGATTATATAAATTATATTTAGTGTTATCAACTGAACCAGCTTGGTATAGGTATACTGTGCTGAATTAAAAATCAAAAGGTCAGTGATTTGGTTCTTGCAAGTGAGAATGTTTTTCTCTTTCTATTTATGTTTATCACATCAGCTTGCCTTATATGTTGCCAAGTAAGAATTTAATCTATATATCATCAAGTAAGACGGTATAATTTTCATGAATGGATCGAGTGAAGGTGAGTATGACATCAAATCAGCACTAAGGGTATGAGTTGATATTACTTTCGATTACTGGGCATGTAAAACTGCAGTGCACCTAAACTCTAAGGAGATGGTTTCACTATGCCCACAGTTTAAGCTGCATTCAAACATTTCAGCCTTTTGACAACATAAGGAATCAATGGGGTGTGGGTAAATCCTGATTTTAAGAAAATATCCCTGTTTATTGTGAAAGAAATTGACGAATCTTGTCTATGGTGGGAGCATGTGCAACTAGATGGCGGTCACTAGGGACTGACATATCAAGGAGAGCAGATGGGCATCCGCTAAAATTACACAAAAATATATTTCTTATCACATATATAACAAGAGTCCTTCGAAGTTACTGATGCTGTACTGAGTGAAAAGAATTTTCAAAATTAAAAATAAAACCATTTCTTCCTTATTTTAAAATTACAGAACATTTTTATATGAACACAGATTTTTACCAGAAAATGGAAAACGGTGACAATCTATATCAGGCATCTCGAAAATATTTTTATTTCTACTGCGCCTGAATGGAAAGTCATATCTTTAATATAGCGTTATCTCTAACTCTTTCCATGGGACCTCAGGTGGTTGGCTGGTATAAAGTGCTCACATTAAGGATCACTGCCTTCTCACCTCTGTCTGTGTGGGTTCTAGTCTCGTTCTCAACCATTTTGTATATTTGAAAGCTGTCAGTAGCTTCCAGTGTGTTGGTGGTTCTTACCAGGGTTTCCCCAGGTTCTTTCTCAAGATATATTAATGGCCGCTATTTATGGCCCATCTTCTGATAAGATATGGCATTAAACCTCAAAGACAACAGCAGCAGCAAAATCTCCTTTCCATATTAATGGCAAATATCAAATATTGGGCCAGACGTACTTTTGTTAAAGCTACCATGACGACTGTCTTAAAAATATTGTTTTTGCTCATCTCCTCAATGGATGATCATTATGGCATGGGTTTACACTAAAAGATTATATCTAATTGACAAAATGACTGAAAATGACAAAAAGCTGATAGCCAATATATCATCCAACCAACCGTTATTTTCTTTCTCCTTCACAGGTTCACTTAATACTACAGGTCGACGTATCCTTTTTTCACCCAAGGAATTCACACTAAAATGAAATGAAAATAAACAAATGCATAAATATTTTTGCTCACAGTCACATGACTCCCCCCAATAAAAACCTGTAATTTTGGTGTGTGTGTGTGTATATATATATATATATATATATATATATATATATATATAATTTGTAACACTAAATTTCCGTAATATAAGTAAACAACTATTTCTTCTGATTTTATACTTTGTCTTTTTCTCTCTCTGAATTACTGCCAGTTTCTGCCTATTATGTGAATTTTAATGCTTACATTTTAATATTGCAAGAAACTATTAAAATCACAATTTAAAGTATTTAGCTATATCCACATAATTTATTAATTTTTGAAAATATTTTATAAATTCACTAAATTCTTTGTCAGTAACTGTCTTTGCAAGCATATCAACATTTTTCATTATTCCAGATATTTGTTGATGGTTTGTGTCCCTGAAATAAAGGTCATGTGATGGAGTGTGAAAATTAGGCCAAGATGTGATCCATCAAAACACTAAACCGCCCTGAACCCTTGAAATACCCCAAACTATCTTGTCACAAAACATACATGGAAATATAAAAATATAAAATAATAAATAAAAATACTACTTTTTGTTTATATAATTTACTGGAATTAATTGCTAAGCACATACTGTAACTGTCTTCTCCATCACAAATAAAAACAAAATTACAAATAAAAAACAAAAACAAGTTGTTATTCCTTTGTTGTGTTCTTATCATTGTATTCTTATCATCCAGAATAGATGGACAGACAGACAGATAGATAAATAAACTGAGCATGAATTGATAGTCAAATAATATAATGTAAATACACATACAAAAATATAACCAAAGAACATAACTAAAATGAAGCTGAAAATCATTACTGAAACTGAGGAATTGTTATACATATGTCATCAAAACATCACTAATTCAATCACTGGCAGTAAAGTAAAGAAATTCAACAGCATTGATTATTATCAGTCAAGTTATTGGCTAGTCATTTTTAAGGCAACAATAACCCGGGGTATCAGTTTGTGTACATGACTGATTAATCCTATAATGTTAATATGATGTTTAACAACAATTCATTGGTTACATCGTTAATTAGTCAAACACTTCCTAAATATATTTACTCACTCAAAGCATTACATCCACTAAATGTATTTTCAAAACCTATTTGATCATCATAATTTACACCTAATGTTAAAAATTTATTTGCCTTGAGAAATTAAACATCTGCATTATTTTGTATTTCTTTAAAGTTTTCATGACGGGTAGGTAAATTTAATGCACCTTATTGTAATTCATTTTTATTAGGATGTTAACAGTGTCAAATTATTAAGTCAATAGTATTTGCAGAATTTTCCATGAAAAATGGCTTCAGAATATGCAAAATTATGTGTTTGAGAAGAACTCCAGTCTGGCCTTGTGGTTTCTGTCATCTGAATCGTGTTACATACTGCATTTCTTACGACACATGCCGTTATACAAAATTGGGAAAATTTGTCTTCTGAAGAGTTTTTTATTTTTTATAATGTTGACAGTTCGTGCACATGCATACAGCCCTTAAACCGAACTTCTTTACAATTATTCTCATGGATTAAGCCTATTAATGCAGGTAATATTTAAAAAGTTTAAAAGTAGTTATAAAGCTTAGAACATAAAAACATTAAAATTCACAAAATTCTACACAGACCTAAAGAATGCTGGATCAATGTGGGAAATACCCAAATATCTGATTTATCATAGTTTAATTGCTGCTCACAACATGGAACCAATAATAATAAGCAATCCAATGAAAACCACTCATAACAGCAAATCTGTGTACCATCAACTTTCTGTTGGATAAGGGAACTCATTTATTGCAAATCTTTTCCTTTTGCATTGCAAGAATTTATTCAAGACATCTAAAAGTTTTTCTTATTATTATTCCTTGACATACTAATTTGGATCCAGTACCACAAACAGAAGTTAGAAACATGTGACATAATCTACTAGCACCAGCATCAACAATAATAAATCCAGCACCAATGACAACACATTCTCAATACAAGCTGAAGTATATATTACACCTAATGAATGCACACCTCTAACAGATAGGAAGCAAAAAGCTACATTTACATTGTCTGATCAGATCAGAAATGAGTTCAAATAAGACATGGCCATAAATTTAAACTTCCCAGTGCAGCTAGAACAAATCTGGAACAGCAACATCTTAGATACATCGGGTGACAATAATATCAATGAAACATAAACACTGTTACCAGAACAGAAACTAGATGACCGGCCAGATAATTTGCATGACAGTTTAGTGGGTCAGTTCATTTAAATTTAATTTAATAAACTCTTTTACACATTCATTATTACAAACATGTTCGACTCCTCATCCAAATTTTAAAATCCTGTCCTCCCCATACCAAATACTGTAAAACCCTTACCAGCTGGAAAATGGCATTCAGTCGACTTAGTCCAAAAAGATTTTGTAAAGAATGATGTTCCATCTGGCACCAAATCTAACTGCTATTTGCTTCTTGGTGTCAGAAAGGGCAGGTCATATAGGAGCCATTTTGTCCATAATCAAACAATGACGATGCTGTCATTCTGAGTTGATATCACACCAAACACAAGATAGATTCCTGTTTTAAAAAGAGAGAGTCATACTTTATTAAGAAAAATGATGCAACTTGGAAAACTTCACTTTATATGAATACACAGAGATTCATCCGACAAGAACATACCCACATAGTAACTCAAAAGGCAGGGCAGGCTGTTTATGAACAAGTCCAAAAACATTTGAAAAACTAATGAAGCAGATGAAAAACTTAAGTAAAAACCAAAAAATAAAGAAAGATTAGCCACTAACATGTGTACTTGATAAGTTATCAGTAATAAAAAGTACTGTGATCTGAAAAAGGATAAGAAAGTCACGTTAAACAGGTCAAACACCCATAATGAACTGAATGAATTTGAATGATAAATTACGACCCTTTTGGCGTGAAGCAATGGGAACCACAAGAAAGCTAGGGCAATGAAAGCGACTGTATGTATAGGTAATGTATTTTTTTTTTATTGCTTGACATAAAAAAAGCATGTAGATAATTATTTCTAATACAAATAGTAATAAGTAAATAGTTTTCATTTCTCTGACCATACTTGTAATGGAAATTACTGTCATATCCTGGAACTTAACTATCTTTTACCAAGGATTACATAAATTGTAATACTACTTATGAGATTAATGGATATAATGGATTAATGAATTAATGACTGCAGTTATAACAAAGAATTAAATGCTTCACAAAAGATTACCAGGGTAATTTTAGAATGTCTACAGAAATGGTTTTAGTGAGTATAAGCTATCCTACTATATTCTACATATACTCAAAAAGAAAATATTCACTTGTCTGTTTGTAATAGTCAAACAGTTTTGTTCTCTTTTAGTTTTAAGTATTTTTCTATGTTATATGTTTATATAGGCTGGGTCAGAAATCCAGGCACTTTTTCTCATACGGGCAACTTCAGTGCAGAGTTACAACCACTGAAATGAAAACAGCTGCCATTATTCCAGGTGACCTAGATAGCATGTGGGAGGAATTTTTAACAAAAAATATTAAGATATGACGAAGATTTGCAGAACTATAAATACAATTGTAACATGTTTAATAATAATGTGATTAATTAGAAAAATTAATTTAAACTTTGTAACAAACTACTATTATGGCTGTGTAATCTCATCTAGAAAAACATGGTATGTGTCAAACACACTAGGCAATCCATAGTCTAAAGACACGCTAGGCACTCCATAGTCTGAAGACACACACGATAGGCACTCCATAGTTTGAAGACACACACGCTAGGCACTCCATAGTCTGATGACACTTGAAAGTGGCCAAGTGTATAGAATGAAGAGAACAGGTCCAAGAACAGACCCCTCTGGAACACCACAACATAGATCAACTGGGCTGGAATGTATTTCATTTGCAGATACAATTTGTGTCCTGTTGACTAAGTAGAACTTCAACCACTGTAAGCCTATATTCTCAATGCCAAATACATGCTGGAGACGGTGAAGTAAGATATTATGGTCTATTGTGTCAAATGCTGCAGACAAATAATATTTTTTTTTTTTTATAACTTTATACAGAGAATCAATAATAACAATAATATCATAAATAAATCTGCTATTATCTAGCAAAATCTTTAAAAGAGACTGTGTTTTAATCCTAGAATCACTATGGTTTGTGGTTGTACCATATTTTTAATACATGTTATTTGGGCTGATGGCCTATGTTACAAATAAAGATTATTATTATTATTATTATTATTATTATTATTATTATTATTATAACAACATTTTAATAGTTCAAATGCATGAATTTTTAATAACAATTTAAATTTTTTAATCTGATCTAGATAAATTATTGACGAAAAGGTTGACAATTAATACAAATATTTATTGAAGAAAGGGAAAAAAAATTACCAGGTGTATCTGTGAGATAGTTGTGAACATCAGGTCATATGTATCATATTAGGCCATTTTATTGAATTATTTATTCAAATACTGACTGTAAATTTGTTAATTTCTTGACATGAAGTTTCTGTTAATAGTATATATAAGCATTTTCTTTAACTGTAAGACAGTACAAACATGACTAAATGATATTATGATCGCTGTATTTAGAAATCTTTTGGTTAAATTTGTTGTTAAAGTTGTTCTAACCCAACCTGTATCTCATCTGAGTTCAAACAGTCTTTATAGCAATGTACAATCTGCACATTGCCCACACCACAGTACTAAAACTACTCGTTTTGAAAGTAGTTAATGACATTCTCTCTGCTTTGGATAGTAGAAAGATTACAGTCCTTACCATACTTGATTTGTCTGCTGCATTTGATACAATAGTACTTAACATTCATGATACAGCTTTACTGTGGTTCAAGTCCAAACTGATCAACAGGACGCAACTTGTGTCACAAATGGAATACACTCCAGCCCAGTTGATCTATGTTGTGGTGTTCCACAGGGGTCTGTTCCTGGTCCCATTCTCTTCATTCTATACACTCAACTGCTCTCAAGTGTCATAGATCATTATCCCGAGTCTCACCAAATGAATGCTGATGACACCCAAATATACAAATCTAGCCATCCATGGAGTAGAGAGGTGCATTCTGATGTGAAATCATGGATGTCAAGTAACAAGGTGCAGATGAATGATGATAAAACTGAGGCCATTCTGATCACGACACAAAGACTTTCTCATTCACATCCTTTACCTCAGACAATAAATATCAGACACAGACTTCCTCACCCAGAATCAATCACAAAATTCATTCTCAGTGCTATGTTTCACTGACGGACTCCAGTCCAACATACCTATCCAACCTCACCCATATGTACACATCAGCAAGATACTTACGCTCATCTTCTGACAATCGTACATTCATTATTCCCACTATGAAAATGAAGTCATTTGGACAACATTCTTTTGCATACCAGGGCGCAGCAACATGAATGAATTGCCCACTGAACTTAGACACAATGATCCCATTCATGAGTGCTCTATACAAGAGCAAAATTAAAGACCTAATAATGTTTCCTAGCTTAAATATTTCTAACATGCTATTTTTGTTGTAATCATATCATTATATGTATTTTTAACATTATAGGTGTTTTCTAATGTTGAAAACCACTTAGAGCTTCTAGAGATTAGGTGCTATACAAAGTTCTAATTCTTATTATTAATATCTATATTTGTCATTTTTATTAATGAATCTACCAACTAAAATACTATTAGTCTTTAAACTCTTGACACTAATTGGCATGTGTATGACACTTACCACCAAGGTCCTGCACCTTCTCAACTTATAATAATAATTAGATAAATATTTGTGGTTTCATATCCTGCTCTTGGAGAAAACTTTGCAGTAGTTACAGTAATGCTACAGTACTATTACTAAGTGATTGTTTTCACCTCCTAATATGGCAGAAATTAGGTTCCCAAGCGAGTGACATCATTCTGGACGAACCTAATTAGTTCTCTATAAATTTGTTAAAAAGTGATGCATATCTTTAACAGGTAAAGTACTATACCATACTTCCAGTAAATTATATACATTAAAGGTAGTATTTTTATTTTATGTCTTTATATATCTTACGTAAGAGTTATGAGAGGGTTTGGGTTTATTTTCGAGTTGGGGGGTTTTGATAAGACAAAACGTAGATATCTTTCAATTACAGTCTTTTTATTATTATAATTATTATCTGCCCGTCCGGAATAAAACCGGCGATCCCCGACCGTCGTGTATATTTGTCTTTCCGATTCAGAATAGCTATATACGGTCGTGAGTAATAGCCAGTTTGTACAAATGAGACCACGAGTATTGACCTGAAATGGCTATCTACATGACCATATGTATATGGTCTTTTTCGTTCTCTCTACTAACGCCGGTGACCCGTTTGACGAAGTCAGGATTTCAAAACAAGCGCTTGAGGTGTTAGGAAAACATCTTGCCCGAATCACGAACAGAAATGAAGTCATAACAGTACTGTAGAGCTACATAACTTGTATAGGTCGACAAGTTTCGACCACAGGGGCTCATTACAAAGCAAATAAGGAGTATCCGTCCATGAATCAAGTTCTAACATGTAACAATATAACAGGTGATATCCTGATTCATGGACGGATACTCCTAATTTGCTTTGTAACGAACCCCTGTGGTTTCGATAGTTATCGAAATTAGGGAATATTCAAAACGGCGCTTGACATTCATGATATTGTGACCACTAACTAGCTTTATTTAACCATTTAAATCTGCACGATACCTATTCGATGTGTTGTTAGCACCCATTGCTCAATGTTTATATGTCATTGTGTTTAATTTGTGATTTTCTCTTCTTTATTTAGCTTGCTTCCAGCCATGTTGGTTTCCGTTGTCACGCGGTCTACTTCGGTAACGTTCAATGAATGCAAGAAGTCACGCAGCATCCAAACTATCGCTATTAGCAACCCTTAGCAACAGTGGTACACACAACAATAAATAAATAAATAAATAAATAAATAAATAAATAAATAATAATGAGGACTTTGTATAGCGTCTAATCTTTAGAAGCTCTAAGCGCTTTACAACATCTATAATGATATGACTACAGAAAAACAAAAACCATGAAATTGAAAAACATTTTTAAAAAATGCTGAAAATATTTAAGATATGAAACATTATTAGGCCTTCAAGTTTGTTCTTGCAGTTGAAATAGGTGAGTTTTAAGAGCACTATTGAAAGGAATAACTGTGTCTTTGTGTCTAATTTCAATGGGCAATTCGTTCCACTTCGTTTTCATAGTGGGAACAATGAGAATACTATTGTCAGAAGAGGAGCGTAAGTATCTTGGTGGTGTGTACACATGGGTGAAGCCGGATAGGTATGTTGGACTGGAGTCCGTCAGTGAAACGTAGCACAGAGAACACATTTTGTGTTTTATTCTGGATCGAATGGATAGCCATTGTAGGGTACAGAGCAGTGGGGAGTTGTGCTCTGATCGTGGTACCCAGTCCGATCAGCTGTGTTTTAAACTTTTTGAAATTTCTGGAGTAGATATTGATACGAACTAGACATAATTGAGTTACAATAGTCTAGTCTTGAAAGTACTAATGAACACACAAGTGTTTTAGTGGTATCAACTGAAAGATATTTGCGAATTGAGCTGATGCGTCTCAGCTCAAGATATGCAGCTCTGCTGTTCATGACATGTTGGTGCAATGTGAGAGTACTATTAGCAATAGTATTAGCTTAAGACAAAGTTATTTTATTTTATCTGTGGAAGAAAGAAAAAAAGTTTAAAAGGTGTAAAATATCATTTTGGTAAATTTTTAATCAAACTTCTGTGGACATTTATAAAATGTATTGTCACTACAGTAGCTCATGCTTGTTGGAAGTGTATACATTCTGACTCCAGTTCATAACGTATTGTACCCGACGTCCAAATATCCTAGCTAAATCAAGAATAATCCACTAATTAAATTACAGAAGTCCTAGTGATGAAATATTCTAATGGATTCAGGTTCGAGTCCTGTTGGAAAATACAAGATGGATGACGATGACGTATGCTAAACTCTGTTTTGTGCTGATCTACAGTTCCTTGTAGAAACACAACATTTAACACTCCAGTGTTGGACATCCGAATAAAATTTTGAAAAAATTTGTCCAAGGCGTTATGAGCACATCAAATATTTCCAGATATACGAATTTTATCCTTTAAATTCCACGTGAACTGAAGGAAAGTTAACATGGATTGAAAATCTGGCTGCAACAAAAGAAAATGACTTAACGTCAGCTGTAAAAGCCCCAAACTATCTATATTTCACTAAAACAAAGATTATATCGTATGCTAATACGCAGTTTCAAAAAATCCCCAAATTGCAAAATCAAGAAAAGGAGGCGGGGACTCGTACTCCTAGCATGACCACTCCAAGAATATTTTTTTTTTACTTCTTTACTAGTCCCATCTTGACCTTGATAATAACCAATCATTTTAAAATTTAAAAAAAAAAAACTGTTTACGTGGTTTCCACTAACTTTTAATCAAGGTCAGGATTTAGGTCAACATTACTTGTTTACCACAAAAAATTCAGGTCAACCGATTTTCCGAAAGAAAAAAAACAACACCAATTTGCTTGAATACATTTCCATTACAATAGCATGTAATGAAAATACAGAATTTAAAACCGACAAACAGCTAGTGAAAAACAAATATATGTATCAAATCAGATATACGTAACAGTATTTACTACTAGCACAGCTGTCGTACAATTATAGAAACTATCATCCTGGGGATAAAAAAAAATTATATTTCAAACGATTGTGTTTTATTGCGTCTAGACTAGCTTAATTTAAAAACACACTGATTACATCTGCACCTATTGCATCTAACGATCTTCTTTACCCAGTAAATCTTGCCCTGCTCAGCAGCAAGACACTGCCCTCCTTCTAAGTCTCTGGTTGCGTACAGATACGGCACAAACTTGTTTCCGAATCCGGTGGTTGATTTGTGTCGAATCTTATCGTCTGGTTAAAATCTGGTTGCGCGTATGAATTCGTTTTATTCAATACTGATATAAAGAATGAAAGTCGTGTTATCCATTCATGAAGCCGCTCGGGGGTGGGGGTGGGGTGGGGTAGGGTGGGGTGGGGTTTACTTCGTGAGTGCTAGTGCTTTGGGTCCAAGACTGCTCTGCACTCAGAGGCCTCGTTAACAATTCATGTGCGTACTGATGAACAAATAACCGTTCTTTTGTGCGATTAAATCGTTCAACAATAGCTTGGCGACGATATACATTAACATGGCCAACACAAACTCATCGGCGTGGAAGAAATAGACGATCAGTTTGATGAATCTCGTTTATTGATTGGACACCAAACCAACCACGTAACATCATTCTTAGCACAGTAGATAAATTTGTCACATCGCTTGTTCGACCAATGATGCACGAGCAACCCCGTGAATGACCTTGGTTGCGCTTGATGACATGTCCACGGCGGTTTCACCTTCCTGCACGGACAGTATACTATTTTTGATAATATCTGGCTTTTGTAGCCATGTTTGTTTAAATTAGTATACTTTACTTTTAACGATTGGACTTTATCCATGAAAGGCTTTGCTTCCTCAAGCAATCTTGGCTTTGATGATCCAACTGGCGATTCATTCTCGCATTCAGGTCATGGATAAAATCCAAGTCGGAGTTTTGTCGTGCACGGATATCTGTTGATGCATGGTAAAAAAGGCATTGCCGGTAATACCGTGCAGCATCAACACTATTTTCAATTTTCTGAAAACCAGGTCCGCAGTAATTTTATCTGGTGACGTGCTTTTCACCAGGGTATTTACTCCATGTGGTCACCAGTAACTTTGTCAATGCATGCTACAGCAATATCACTGCCGAGATTTTTTAAAACCTGGACCATGCGTGATTACGACTTTTCCGGTGGAACTAGAAATTTCTAAAATTGTAAACTTCCACATTGAATACAAGTTACAGTAACTGTAGCTCGTCTATTAGGTGTTTAATTCGAATTGGATTTTGCGGTACGAGTTTTTGCACGACATCGTACACAATATGAATACATGATGATACCGTAATATTCAATGGAATCACGAAAAATGAAACGATCTTAAGATGTTTAAGCTACTAAAACTTCAGCGCTTATATAATCAAAGATTTTACTGTCTTTGACTTTTCCCGCGCAGTAAATACCTAAACCGTATAAGCATTTTCAAACTCAGTTCATAAACTGATCATTGGTTCTGCTGGATCAGGAAATCTCAACGGTTGTTGAATATGAAGTGTGCACATTTGTGTATGCTTGATTCCTCAGTTGATGATCAATTGTGTAATGATGTTTTAAAAGATTGTCTAAAAGCGTTGAGTGACAAAGGATCGGCCACCATCGGATTCTGTTCCACTATCGATGAAACACCAGCCATTATCAATTCGGATTCAAACGAAAACAGTTTACAACTTTAACACCCAACCCATCCGGCGTAAATATTTTCACTAGGTCGACACAACAACACCGACGTGATTTATTTGACTCAAGGATACGTACAGGTGCCTAAAGTAATCCGTGAGAACTGTAAAATGCTGGTGTTATTTCGTGGCATTGACGAATGGTTTGGAAAACATCAATTGGACTTGGTGTGCCGCTGACCATTCATTGGGTGAGTTTCGTGAAATGTCTGGGCTAATTACAAATGACCCGTATAGTAACCTCAGCCTTGATAGGACCGAAATTTGCAGTCGCGTAGGAAATTATCGTGCGGGTTTGGACACGAACGTGTCTTATACGACACTTTAACGTTATATAAAATATCATCCAGGGATGTCATAGAAGAGTATGAAAAGCTACCTTGTAAACACACAGAACTGATTCGTAATGTTATAGAAGACCTCTTTAGTGTCCGAGATATGTTACAATCGCGAAGAACTGCATGAACAAACACTTGCAGCAGTGATTAAACCAAAAATGAAATCGAGTCATGTGTTCAGGTTAATTAAAAGGCTACTAAAGCAACAGTCAACTAAGCGGCAGAGCTAGCGGGGACAAGAAGAACTGGATCAAATTGGTCAAATAGCCAAAAGCACGAAGGATATGCCATTCTAATACTTCTTGTTGAGAAAAAAAGTGAGTGTTTCTAATCGCAAGGATTTACCAAAACCAAAGAGAAGGAAATGTATTCATATTGTAATATCACCTCACATAACATTACGTCAAAGACGCATATCAATTTAACATGTGATGCCATCATTAGAATTCATGAAATCAAATCTGAAACAACAGGCATAGGTTTTCAACTAATGTTTAACCAGATCTGCTATCAGCTATCGCAGCATCTGGATATCGTCCACGTCATAATAATCGGTTATCACATATTCATATTAACATGTGGATCAAGATGGCCATGTTGTAGATCTAGGAGGTAAAACATTACAATAATGTGTGTGTGTGTGTGTGTGTGATTTAGATTTGTAACCTAGCTTTAAAAAGTGTCAGTCATATCGCTACGATGTCTGCAGTGTAACCGTTTATAGTGATGTCTAGCACGGGGGCATCATACAGCAGACATGTAGCATGATGTCCCACCCAGTCACATTATCCTGACACCAAGCCGACCAGTCCTAGCACTAACCTCTTATTGCTAAGCGCCAAGCAAGGCAGCTGTTAGTACCATTTTTTAAAAGTCTTTGATATGACCCTGTCGGGGATCGAAACCTGTGACATCCTGCATCAAAGGCGGACGCTCTAACCTCTCGGTCACCGGAGCGGTAACATTTTAATACAGCTGTACGTTAGACATTATTAATGCTAATAATCCATGGGTTGCACAACGTTTGTAGCTTGCTTGCTAAAATAGGCAAATGTCACGGGGGGTTGGGGGTGGGTCGGGAAGTATAGATAGCTACGAGCCAAAGCCTCAAATCTTATACTACTTCCACTGTAGATACAGATAATGTTCTTCGTTAAATTATAAATGTCATATCCGACAAACATGTATACACCAAATCAGCACACCTTATTGGATATCGTGAACATAGAATTATTACTCTATTGGTAAAAAAAAAAAACCTCAATTGTTGGTCTTCTGGAAAGGAAATAATATAATTATCAGTCTATTGGAAAAGAAATAATCAGTACATCTTCAATAATTCAGTAATGTATAATTCGTATTATCATTGCGGTCATCATTATTATCCATGATAGCAATTTTCAAATGTTTTCATGTAATCAGACAGTGTATGGCACTCTTTAATGTAATAAATTAACAATAATACATATGCAAAAGAGTAGTAGTAGTGGTGGTAGCAACAAAATTAGTAGTACATGTTATTTGTATTGCGCTTGTTCTTGTTGTTTTTGTTAATATTGTTGCCGTAGTCGTAGCAGTAATAGTTCTAGTAGTAGTAGTAGTGTAGTATTACTAGTAGTAGTAGTAGTAGTTGTTGTTGTTGTTGTTGTTGTAATGGTGGTACTAATGAGAGGGCATGAAACTTTGCAGAATAATGCGATAGCTAGAGTATTGTGAATGAAATGCCTTACCGTGCAATCATTTCCCTGTCAACAGACAGCAATGCTTGCTGGGTAATAACTCCCAGGTCATACATACCGAAATGAAAGTCATCGCCAAGGAAACAAAATGAAAATACACTTATTATTTCTACTATCGGCATCTATCGTCGTCACTTAACGAAGTTAATACCGATTGGGCGTTCTCTGATAAAGCCACAGAAAAGTTCAATACTCGGAGTTTGTATTCAGTGGCAACATTTTCATACAGGTCAAATACCTAGATTTTGTGGCACCGTACAGGCGTTTTGGAATATAGGTACAGAATTGCCATTTACAATTTTAGTGTCGCAAATGACACGAGTTTAAATAGAAAAGAAAACAAAATAGACTAATATGACTTTATAAGCGAAAAGAAAATAGTGTCAAAATTCTAAAATCAGGCATGTTTGTTTGTTTATTATTGTTGCCTCTGAGGGCAGTGGCAGATGCTTTATCTGCTCTGGAAATGGACGCACCCGCTGATACATGAGTAGACCCTAAAATAAAATCCGGAGTGGAGACCATAAGGCAGTTGGACGATGTATTACATTCCCTTCTGGCAACTCTTTGGTCTGGAGAGGGTAGGGTTCCGCCAGACGACTTTTGCCCAAGACACACTGATAATTCTGGACAAATCTGAAGTTACCATACCGGATCGGTCGTCGCCCGTGTCAACAAGGACTGCACCTGCCGTTGTCCACCAGGATGGATGTGACAAGTTTGCTATGGTACTTTGCATAAAATCAGAGCAAGAGACACAATCGCCATCACCATCTGGAATATTAGAACTCTGGCGAAAGTTGTAAGACTCCAAGAGTTGACTCATGAGATGGAACTCTACACATGGCACATTCTGGGACTCTGTGAAGTAAAAGGGAAAGCCCTAGGAGAACACCAAACTGAAGATGGGCATAAATTCTACTATAGTGGAGAGTTGGACAATTCCATAGATGGCATTGACTTCCTTGTAAACAAAGCCATCAAGGGATCTGTGCTTGAATGTCGCTCCGTATCTAGCAGAATCCTCTCCATTCGTCTGAAAGAATCTCCCTTTAGCATCATAATTACTTACGTCTATGCTCCAACTACGGATCATGCTGATGAAGAAATAGAGGAGCGCTACAACAAGCTCCAAGGCATTATAAAAATCGTAAGTAAACAAGACATCCTCATTATCCAAACAGAGCGGAATGGTTCAAGACAGCAGTTGGAGTACGTCAAGGCTGTCTCCTTCACCAACGCTTTTCAACATCTACTTAGAGCGCATCATGAGTGAAGCCCTGGAAAACCACCGTGGGACACTCAGCATGGGAGGACGTAACATCACCAACCTAAACTTTGCATACGACATTAATGGACTGGCAGGGAGTGAAGACGAGCTTGCCACCTTAGTGAAGAACCTGGATGAAACATCTTCCAGATTTGACATGGCGTTAAGCGCCGAGAAGACTAAGCTGATGACAAATAGTGGCAAACAAATCTCAACCAAGAATGAAATCAGAGGACAGGAACTGGAAACAGTGAACCAGTTCAAATATCTTGGTTCCATAATCACAGAAGAGGGATCAAGATCAGAAATTGTGTTACGAGCAGCACAAACAACGGTAGCTATGTCAAAGCTAAGACCCATCTGGAGAGACAAGAATATCTGTCTAAAACTAAAATCAGACTATTGAGAGCACTGGTCATCTCAATCTTTTTGTATTTAGTTGAGGTCTGGACAATAACAACAGAATTACAACGAAGAATCCAGGCACTTGAAATGAGATGCTTCAGAAACATCCTTGGCATCTCTTACATGGACCACATCACAAATGAAGAAATGCGTAACAGCATCAGGCACAAATTAGGTCATTGTGAAGGCCTCCTCACCACTGTCAAAAAGAGAATGTTGAAATGTTATGGCCAAGTCTTAAAGAGCCAATAATCTATCCATAACAATATTGCAGGGCAGCGTCCGTGGTGGCAGAAGGAGAGGTAGACAGAGACAAAAGTGGATTGACAACATCACAGAATGGAACAGGAAAAGGTTTGCGGAGACACAGGAATTGGCACATGATCGAGACAAGTGGAGGGAACTGGTCAGATGTTCAGCAGCACAGTGACTCAGCGAGCACACTAGGTAAAGAGAATGATGATGATGATCATGATGATATTGTTGCCTCTCCTATTCTACACTGTCCGCAATATGCTGGATAGAAATAAATAGAACACTGAAAAGAGAAAGGACATACAGGTCCAAATTAAATGGTGGTGGCAGGATGATGATGATGATGATGATGATGATTATTATTTGGAAAGTTTACATATAGCCTTACGATGTTATTTAGCACATATAAGCTTAATCATAGATAATTTGTGAAAGAGACGAGTTGATATGCTTTAATATTCTCTCTCTTTCTTTCTCTCATTTAAAGGAACGGGAAAGATGTCTTTACCGGACCACTTAGTAGTTTACATCTCTGTACGGGCATGGAATCAGTGTCATAGTTTTGGAATACACATTATTGTTCATTCATTCATGGTTTTCTTTCATTCCTTCCTTCTTAAGAACTATTATTAGTTTAAGATAAAGGCAAGAAAGGATTGTACTGTGGTTTGACTTCATTCTAGGTCCGGACAAATTGACATGTAATCGTGTCTGTGATACACTCGCGCGTAAATAGATCGGGCGCCAGATAAATGACAGCTACGAAACACAATGATAAAGTTCGAATACTAGCAGTTCGATGACATCAAGACAGATCAGATACACGTGTTCTAACAATAGATATAGATTAATATCGCTCATGAGATATAACAATTAACACTTAAGAAGCGGTGCTTAAAAGGGTAGGGAGGCGGTCAAAAGATTTGGCGCCGGGAATGACATCGAGACCAAGCTATATAATACAGAATTCTGATAAACAGCAAGACAGATAGCTTTTAGGTTGTCAGAGTTAATCATAGGATTCTCGCGTCAAGGTATCTTGTCATGCACCCTTTGTTATTCGAATTTTAATTAAATTATGAATTCAAGAGGCATGCATAACAAGAATATGATACCGTTATTACCTGTCTGTAAATCGGGACCGAGATTTAGATCTACCTTGCTTGCAGTTGGCGGTGCATTATACGAGGGTTAATATTTCTCTTTGACGCATGTTGCATTGCATCTGAAATTATTCACAATTAGTGCGTGTACTGCAATTTTCAGTACAATATTTTCGCAAAAAAAGAACTTAATATATTGTTGTTGTTGTTGTTGTTGTTGTTGTTGTTGTTGTTGTTGTTGTGGGGTTTAACGCCATATTAATGGTAGCGGAAAACCCCTGGAAAGAACCACCTACCCACGAGAAGCTACTGGCAAGCTTTCTCTCATACCAACATTGGACGAATATGAGACTCAAACCCACGCAGACAGAGGTGAGTTGGCTGTGATCCGTAATGGACAGCGGTTTAGACCACTTGGCCACTTGAGGCCCCAAACTGAAGAGGAAATGTAAAACACAAATTCTCAGTAATGTGGTTCTGACACAACTAAAATTATCTATCAAAACAGTGTGAAAGGTTAAAACAGTGTGAAATGTCAAAACAGCGTGAAAGGTCAAAACAGTTTGAAATGTCAAAACAGTGTAAAAGGTCAAAACAGTTTGAAATGTCAAAACAGTGTGAAAGGTCAAAACAGTGTGAAAGGTCAAAACAGTTTGAAATGTCAAAACAGTGTGAAAGGTAAAAACAGTGTGAAAAGTCAAAACAGTTTGAAATGTCAAAACAGTGTGAAAGGTCAAAACTGTGAAAGGATTCATGCTAGTCTGAAAATTTTATTTAAGAAATGGCAATATAATGGTAAAGTATTGTTAAATACCTGGGATATAGCCTTGATATATAGTAAAATACGTCTGACATATGGGCAAAACATAAATTAATCATCCCAAAAAAGCAATCATATATCATGAAGTAGACAAGAATGGGTCATAATTATTCCTCAGGTACTAGGTAATATAAAATTATAAATGTAAATGAAACACGTGCGCGCGCGTATGTGTGTGTGTGTGTGTGTGTGTGAGAGAGAGAGAGAGAGAGAGAGATTTGGATTTTTAGCGTTCTTTGAACAATTTTTCCGTTATATCGTTTCGATGTCTGCAGTGTGGCAGTTTATAGTGATTTGGCTAGCACTGCGGCATAATGCCGCAGCCATGTAGCATAATGTCCCACTCAGTCATATTATCATGTCACCATTCCGACCGATCATAAGACTAACCTCTTGATGCTGAGCGCCCTGCGAGGCAGTTGTTAGTACCATTTTTATTTACAAGTTTATGGAATGACTTGACCGGTGTTCGAACCCGCGGTCCTCCGCACTCGAGGCGGACGCTCTAACCACAAGAATATTGGAGCGTTCGAAACCATTGTAATTATTACAAACTTATTACGTAAATTAAATAAAGATAAAATTAACACAAAACGCAAAATATATGATGAATATAAACTAATCGAGAGACAATATGGCACATATAAAAAGCTTATTTTTTATGAGACTGGGCGTGGCTAAATTATTTGGCATTCATATTCAACAACCAAACACATTGAGAGGATGCTTACACTTTTGGTTCCAGGGCTAATATATTTTTAAAACAAACATGCCCCGAATGTACTTGAGGTCTCGCACCTTGCTGGTATCTGCTACAGATGTAAATGCCAAAACATTTTGTCAAGAAATCTGGGTTTGTAGGATGTTTTATGTAGAAACTTCTTTCAATGCTGTTGATTCCATATGTTATGAAAACAACTATTTCGTGGTTTCTATTAGATCAGTTTCTACATCTTCATCTTGATGGTGGACCTGCATCATTTGTATAATATCAAAGAGTCATCAAGCTGGCCAAATTGTGTACAACCGCCATCAAAAGAATATTGTATCTTTTTTTTTTGTAGCTGCAGCCATATCTTGCCAAGGCGCCTTCTGTCAAAGTAATAATTTATGTAAATTAATAAGCAATTCTTGCCAAGACGCATTATGTCAAAAAGTAATAATTTATGTAAATTTAAAAGCCCTTCTTGCCAAGACGCCTTCTGTGAAAGTAATAATTTGTGTAAATTTAAAAGCCCTTCTTGCCAAGATGCCTTCTGTCAAAGTAATAATTTTATGCAAATTTATAAGCAATTCTTGCCAAGACGCATTATGTCAAAAAGTAATAATTTATGTAAATTTACAAGCCCTTCTTGCCAAGACGATTGCTATCAAAGTAAAAGTTTGTGCAAATTTATAACCCTTTCTTGTCAAGATGCCTTCTGTCAAAGTAATAATTTGTGCAAAATTACAAGCCCTTCTTGTCAAGACGCCTGCTGTCAAAGTAATAATTTATGTACATTGTTAAGCCCTTCTTGTCAATATGCCTTCTGTCAAAGTAATAATTTGTGTATATTTATAAGCCCTTCTTGCCAAGATGCCTGTTATCAAAGTAATAATTTGTGTAAATGTATAACCCCTTTTTGTCAAGATGCCTTCTGTCAAAGTAATAATTTGTGTATATTTATAAGCCCTTCTTGCCAAGACGCCTGGTATCAAAGTAATAAATTGTGTAAATTTATAACCCCTTTTTGTCAAGGTGCCTTCTGTCAAAGTAATAATTTATGTAAATTAAGAAGCCCTTCTTGCCAAGATACCTTCTGTCAAAGTAATAATTTGTGCAAAATTACAAGCCCTTATTGTCAAGACGCCTGCTGTCAAAGTAATAATTAGTGTAAATTTATAACCCCTTCTTGTCAAGATGCCTTCTGTCAAAGTAATAATTTATGTAAATTAATAAGCCCTTCTTGCCAAGATGCCTTCTGTCAAAGTAATAATTTGTGTATATTTATAAGCCCTTCTTGTCAAGATGCTTTCTGTCAAAGTAATAATTTGTGTATATTTATAACCCCTTCTTGTCAAGATGCCTTCTGTCAAAGTAATAATTTGTGTATATTTATAAGCCCTTCTTGTCAAGATGCCTTCTGTCAAAGTAATAATTTGTGTATATTTATAACCCCTTCTTGTCAAGATGCCTTCTGTCAAAGTAATAATTTGTGTATATTTATAACCCCTTCTTGTCAAGATGCCTTCTGTCAAAGTAATAATTTGTGTATATTTATAAGCCCTTCTTGCCAATACGCCTGCTATCAAAGTAATAATTTGTGTAAATTTATAAGCCCTTATCGCCATGACGCCTGCTATCAAAGTAATAATTTGTGTAAATTTATAACCCCTTCTTGTCAAGATGCCTTCTGTTAAAGTAATAATTTGTGTATATTTATAAGCCCTTATCGCCATGACGCCTGATATCAAAGTAATAATTTGTGTAAATTTATAACCCCTTCTTGTCAAGATGCCTTCTGTCAAAGTAATAATTTGTGTATATTTATAAGCCCTTCTTGTCAAGATGCCTGCTATCAAAGTAATAATTTGTGTATATTTATAACCCCTTCTTGTCAAGATGCCTTCTGTCAAAGTAATAATTTATGTAAATTAATAAGCCCTTCTTGTCAAGATGCCTTCTGTCAAAGTAATAATTTGTGTAAATTTATAACCCCTTCTTGTCAAGATGCCTTCTGTCAAAGTAATAATTTGTGTATATTTATAAGCCCTTCTTGTCAAGATGCCTGCTATCAAAGTAATAATTTGTGTAAATTTATAACCCCTTCTTGTCAAGATGCCTTTGTCACAGTAATAATTTGTGCATATTTATAAGCCCTTATCGCCATGACGCCTGATATCAAAGTAATAATTTGTGTAAATTTATAACCCCTTCTTGTCAAGATGCCTTCTGTCAAAGTAATAATTTGTGCATATTTATAAGCCCTTCTTGCCAAGACGCCTGCTATCAAAGTAATACTTTGTGTAAATTTATAACCCCTTTTTGTCAAGATGCCTTTGTCACAGTAATAATTTGTGTACATTTATAAGCCCTTCTTGCCAAGATGCCTTCTGTCAAAAAGCAATAACCAGAGACTTTTGAGAAGACAAATGTAAAAGATTTATTATTTTCATAATGGCGGCCATATATGATGTAGACTCGGTATTATTTGTACAGCTTTGAATCCATTATGCAAGAATGTTGTTTTTATAATGTTGTAAATATTTTGCAACGCTGTTTTTAAGATGAATTCATTAAAACTTGTTTCATTCTAAAAACAATTTTAGTAATGGCTTATTGGCATCGCTTTTATAAAATTGATTTTATTTGTTTTTTCTTACCTGGATGCCTTATGTTAAGTTTAGACAAATACTGAAGAACACTTTTTAGGAAAAAATCGTTTAAAGTCAGTCTACTTTTAGTTACGAAGTCCATATTTGGTCGCAGACAGGTATCATTTGTACATATGAATGCCATGTAAACCAGGATGCTTCCGTCAAATTTGGTCAAATATTGAGGCAATTTGAGCAGCAAAAAGGGTGGACAGACCGAAACTATTTCAAACAAAATCCTAAAGGATTTCAAACCGAAACAAATTCAGGCAGAAAAAAAAAAAAGAGAAATGGTTTCGGTTTGTCACGCTATTGAGACTCTGTCTCCAGACAGACCCGACGCTGATTGCGTTTTGGAGACGAATTGTTATGGTAAAACTCTTTAGGATTTCAGAAACAGACTAATTTGTAAAACCTCACCTCGTAAATCAATTAGATTATTGGATTGGTCAGCGAGTTTAAAATTAATTCTCCTTAATGAATCATTATGACATCACATATAGACTGGATTAGTTGGATCCTCAGTTATTAGAAATCCTGGAGGAGCTGTTGGTGTAAATGAATATAAAATATATTCCTGCTGGGCTTGATTTGATCTTTCGAGATTTTTTTTTGTAACTTCCTTCGATGACATCACACACTAAATTCACTGCAATCACTGAGGATATATTGACGTTTTGAGGAGCAATATGCCTACCACTCCCGTCTGGGTCATTATTATGTTTGAGGACAGTTGTTTGTTGTGGCATTTTTTTTCCATGCGGCGAGTATTCGTGGAAAGTATTCATCGAGGAGATCGCGTTTTGATTTTTTTAATTGATCTACATTATACTCGGGGAGTTTAAATGCTGAAATATTCTCTACGCGTATATTATATGTTTTTGCAAATTCTGTTCTTGATTTAGGATTTACAGCATTTAAGATTGTTTGAATAATCCATAAATTAAATACTTCCATGTCAGCGATAATTTGATTACATATTTCTATGTATTTGATGGTCTCATCTCGCGGGGATTCTTTGGAAAGTTTTTCTCGCAATATATTTTTATATTTTTCAAATTCATTATTTATGTTTATAAAGTGTTCATTAATTTTACTTTGAATTGGTTGAAACCATCCACCGCTTGGTTCTTCTATCCGCCCACTGAAGAAATCTAAAACTCCAAAATTTGTATCGTATGATATCATTGCATCATGATATGATTTCTTATCAGAATTACAATCAGATTTTTGTGGTTCTGGTAGTGTTTGTAAGGATGGTATTTCAGGCCATCCAAGCACGGTTCTTATAGAATTCTCATAGATATCTACGACATACCCGGGTGAGTTTATTTCAATCGCGGATGATAGTGTTGGTTCATGAACTGTTATAGCGATTTTCGATTCTTTTCCTGTAATTGATTTTATTCTGCGCTGTAATTCATTATTAATTTGTTCAATTTTGTAGGACCCAGATGGTAGCGAAACAACGTTCCAGCCTGCAGTCCCGTCATGTTTATTCTTACTCGCAAACACCAGGGAATTATTCGGTTGCTGACCACCGAATGGTACTGATCTAATATTAGGCCAACTGTGATACACTCGTAATTTTTCTAGCGCTATCTCCTTCACCGGAATCGCAGTGGGGAAATTGACACTGAATTCGGGATTGGTTGATGTTACTGAGATCATGCTGGTTTTCACCGGGATGGTGTTTTCCGCTATTCGTTGAAGTAGCTCTTGCGATGTTGCCATTGTTATTATATTCGTGTTGTTTTTCTAATTTTGACATCGCGGAATCATAAACTCGTACCATCGCTGAAAACTCACTATCTGATATTAATGTGTCATCGAGGGAGGATGCTATCATCGAGGATAATTGGGAGTACGCGGTTGACACAACATGGAACTTATCTACGTAATCCTGCAGTTTGCGCTGGCTACATGATATTTTTTTTGTTATTATTGAGATTATTCCCGCGATTGTTGTCGCCGCTGATATACAAATTGGAACAGCTATTGGGGCAATCATTGTTACCGAAGATAGTATTATACCAGCTCCGGTGATTACACCTGATACCGAGTACACGGTAACGTCAACTGCGGTAATTCTTCGTCGGTATTTTTTTATTTTAACTTGATACTCCTCAGTGAGTGTTTTGAGTTTAGTTTGAAATTCTCTGACCTGATCATAGCGATACTGCTGTGATGTTGCCAATGATGACATTTTATTTATTACAACAGAATTCAAATTGTTAGCAATAAAAAACGCTGGCGTTTTCAATTAAGTTGTTTACTTAAATCCGCTACGAATTCCACATACCATGTTACTGAAACCCTAGCCAAATTATTATCAGTGGATATTATTGTGAAATGTTCAGTTGTTTCCTTGTCGATGATCGTTGGTATCATATTGTTGACCCCAGATGAACTCGTTGATGAAATATTAAATTGAGTCGGTGACACTAGTGTTAATCAATAAATACCTTTGACGGTCGCGGTGATATTTAATAAGTTATTTTGTGGTGTCCACGTTGATTATCCGTGTTGGATATTTTTTTTGCTCGTGAGGGATTTTTATTTTTTCAAGTTTTTCTATCATCCTCGGTAGATCATCCCTGATGACATCGTTGGTCGTTTTAATATCTTCGCGAACAAATTCTATTCGCCGATTAATCGCGATTATTCATCGAGTTTCGTGATAATATCATCGAGATCTATTTTAATTTCATCGGGTTTAGCATTTTTACCAAAAAATTTATCGACGGCATCATCGGCTTTTTTAAAGTTTTTACGCAGACTAGTAAACTGAATTATGGCATAATCGGATCGTAGTTTTGTCAAAACATCGATAGCGGGTTTTTATCTCTGTTAACTTTGGTATGGTCACCGGTGGATTTCCAAAGAAATCCAACATAGGTTTATCAATATTGTCAATTATACTTCTTTGTAATTCAGAAAACCGATCGAATTTAGTTATATGGTCGTCATATTCATCTCGTAGTGTTTTTAATGGTTCTAAATTGTTAATTCTATCCACAATAGTTGAAATGAGAACATCTGGTTTGAGATTACCCTGATCAGAAAAAACCGTGTTAGCATTTTCCGTTACACCACGTTGTTTAACTAAGATATCATCAAGGGAAACATTATTCGTTTTTAATTTACCTTGACAATCTTGAAATACAACTATTTCATTGGGATCAACACTTGCGAGGTTTAACATCTCGGATATTTCATCTTCGATTATTTTTTTTTACATCACCGATTGCAGATATTTCCGTGGTGGTTTTTTCAGGCTTGATAAAGATCTACCCCAAATATCAATCATGTTATTTTATATAATTTCTCTCTAAAAAGCGATTACTCGTATATTCGTGTATGGTTTTATGCGGTGGTTTTCCCGATGATGAAATAGTGTTGAGGACATTTAATACTTCTATGCCGCATATTGGTGGGTCATTCATTTTCTGTACTGGTAGCGTGGAATACCAGATGGGAGTTTTTAAGTGGCGTATGTAACGCATAAATTCTTTAGGCGGCGCTAACCCATATGAATCGAAATAAACAATTGCACGCGGATCAATCGCGTATGCAACCTAGTGAGTTCCAGGTCCGGTGCTGTTATCGAGATTAATGATACCTGTTTCAGTGTTGTTTGGTTGTTGTGGTAATTGATCTCTCATAAAGACACCTCTAAAGTTTTTTATCGCTATTTTTTTTAGCAGCATCGAGTAAATCAAAATTTGACATGGGAACTATTGTTAGTATACTGTTCCTAGTCTCAGGCCTTTTCCGCTGTACCATGAATACGGAGTTCCTGAATTTTATCGGCAGTAACCTACATAGGCTTCCGGTCACTGCAAACTTCGCCACCGAGACTTCAACAATGGGATTTCGCCTGTACTATACTCACCCGTCACTACTATGAGGCCTACCAGGAGCGCCCTCTACAACACCTAATTGATGCAGTCAACTACATTGCCACCGGCCACGGAATTTATTTTCTACGATCAACACGGGAGGAGGTGAGAACTGCAGCTAAATTTGTGAAGATAGAGGAAAAGCGTGGTACTTTTTCTTACGATGAGTACCAGCCCTTTTAAGGGCTTTCAATCACTGTCATTTAGTTGTTAATAGGGTTCTCAATTGGCTAGATTACCCTTTTTGGCACAAGCTCTTTTGAAAATCTAATACGATTTACAATCTATTCCTATCAAACTGTGACAACTATATCTGTCGCAAAGACATTTTTAGTTTAAAAATTGATAGGGACTTACATTATGTACACTATGTACTAGTAATAGCCGACGTTAAGTGTTAGGAAAATTTTACAACTTTTCGAATATGACTCAATTGCATAGGTGGCTAACACGTTATTGGTTTTTATTTTTTGTCCATTAGTACAACTGGACTGAATTTGAAATAAGTATGGCTAGGGCGTTCCAGGGCGTAAATGACATCTATCTACGACATCGGCTGGCCAACCTCTGGGACTTTTTCCTCATTTTCCTCGTCCAGAGCCCATCAACATAGCGATATGAGAAGACTATTTTTCTCTCGCTATTATCTGGTGCTACTGCACCTCAGCTTTGTAACCGATTGGTTGATAGGGTGTGTGTGTGTGTTGGGTCCATTCCCACCCATTCAAGGGCTTACATTCATCTCAATAACTACTATTTAGTGGTATGACATGACGCCCAAATTAATTAGCGCACTTTGTGCGCATAAATGCCCGTGGGGATGTGGCACCATTCCTTCCCCACGGGAAAATTAAATCGTCAATGATAAATTGACGAAAACTAGTGAACAAATGACCTTTCATGGCCGGCGTCACTATACTTTAAACTCATTCATTCATTCACGGAGTTCCTGGTAGTCTTAGACCCTTTCCTGATCGTTTCTTTTTATTGTACCCTTTTCCAGTTGCTTTCTTTAGTGCAATCCCTGCCGCTGTAGCAACGGCTTCTAGAGCGGCGGCTTTTGCTACCGCTGGGGCCGCTGCCGCAATCAACGCTGGTAACGCAGCTAACAGCGGGAATATACCACCCGATTTTATCATGTCTTTGATCGCGGTCGCAGAAAGAGTGACCTGAACACCTTTTTCATCTTTGATATCATCATTGAAGTGTTTTATCTGACGAGTTGTCAGTGATAGTTTATTCTGACCACCAGACATCTGATTGTGTTCAGCGATATTGTGGTTCCACATTTTTTAGCTGATTCCGATTGCAATTTTTTAATTTGACCAGGAGTTAACCTAACACTAACATGACTGTACGACATTTTATTTAATAACAGATTGATCTAATTGTCTACAACATATTTTCTACTGGTGCATAAACTACCCTCATTCGTCCACCAATACCTTCGAGTAGCATTGATTTGTCACTGAGAATGACAGCAATTGCTCTGTAATCAGGGATAAGTGGATCTGGAGCAACCGGAAGAGATACACGAGCTCGGAAATGTATGTCATCGACGGATTGTCTGGTTAAGTCAAGATGTTCCAACGAAAAGTAGTAGATGGGATATAGATTTCTAAAATCCAACTGTGATATTTGCAGACCGGTATCTACATTATTATCACGTCCCATAAATGTCAGCAAACGATGATACGCGAGTGCTATTTGGTTTTGATCGTAATTAAGTAAAATATCCTCATATGGTTCCTGTTGGCCGTTTATCCTCAGCGAGACTTCAGAAACACCGAGTTGATCAAATATCATATGACTTGAAGACCAACTCGCGTCTTATCCTGTAACGCAACAAATATATGCCGCGGCGCAGCAACACCCTGTCTTGATGCCAGGTGCCATGTAAATACGCCGTTAACAGAAGAATTCATAGTATCCGTCGTTGTTGTTAGCCATGATAGCAATGATTTTCCTCCATGATCCATAAATGATAGTAATTTTTCCTCTGCGGTGATTGATGGAGTCATTACTGGCATCCACAGTGATAGTTTTGTTATATTTACTTTTCAACACCAATATCACGCCAGATTGCATCATTATCATTACCTTTCCTCACGAGTACTACTGTATGTTTCGCTCCATAGATAACTTTTCTAACATTTCTGCAAAATCCAAAAATATGATGCAGTGGAATCGCGCATGAAAATAATCTACGCGGTCCTTTCAACATTGGTACACGTGCTGCAAACCCTAGCTTGTAATCAGGATAATCATTTATAATCATATCCTCGATATCAGCATTAGGAACACCAACACGATCTTTTGGTTGTCTTATTTCATACTGAACGTTTTCAGCGTGATCAGTAATATCCTTAGAGAACATCATAGATGGACCTGCCAATCTTTTATAATCATTGGAATATCTTGCTAACCCCACTATTGTTGTGGCAACATCAACATCATGTTCTATGGATTCAATCTCTTTTCCATCAATCATATATCTAACACTCTCATGATATCATTATTGACAAAACCAACTCCGACATTTAGGGGATATGGCGGATCATTAGCAGCGGGATTATTTGTTACGAGTTCTTTTTCTACTTCAATAAACGCTTCAGCGGGTAGAAAGTATTTGCTGGTATCCTGGACTTGAAGTTCGATTCCTGATCGACTATTGGTTGTATTGCATGATAGGAATAGAATTGATACTCGCGTACAGAATCATTCTTGGATAATGGGGCGTCCATATCAAACGCTGGGTCAGGAGCCGATTTGAACATATGATATATTTCTTGATCTAAATCTCGATCTCGCTCGCGATTTCAAACCACTTCCTGCTATCATATTTGCAGTAATATTTCCCTGAGTGTCATATCCGTCATTTATCCGTGATGCTATATTCTGCTCCACCGCGTTGTTTATTATTTTGCTAATACTTGCAGGCATAATTTCCGTAGATGGTAGTGGTCCTAGTGACTTCGTCATTGTTGGTTTCTTTCGTCGCCGAACTAACGCTAGTAGTTTTTCTTTAGCCGCGGAAAATGCTTTCCCGGCAACATCACCAACAGCGCTAATATCCTTATCACGAATAACATCAATAGCTTTGATTGATAATTGTTTTGCGATTGGTGCTATTTTTGGAGCCATTCTTGCAAATAACCCTGCAATGGTATTGTCGAGACCATCTCCATAGTACGCTCTATAAACAGGCAATCGTGATTTTATTACGTCAGGCATGGTTGGTTTATTGTGGTTGTAGTGTATGATCATCTTATTTAAATGACATTTATCTAATGTGGTAATTAATCACTGTGGTAACCGTCCGCTAGCTCATCAATAAACTCTCGGTATACATTAATATCCACGATACCACCCTCAAATAGTCGTCTGCAGATATCAGCTGCCTCTTGGCAACATGTGAATTTATGCTAATTCCTAGATAGATCAAATTTTGTATTTTTTATGATTTTTTTGAAAATGTAATACACATGACTGAAAATAGGTATGTTGTGACTAGATAACTCATACCCCTGTCTAGTTCCAGCAGAGTTATCTCTCTTAAATGCAATGGAGTACCTGGTTTTGTCATCATCAAATTGACAATCTAACATTGTTCTCTATAACAGTGTGTGAGATGCATGCTAAATTAGGATAGAAAATATATTTATCTCTAGAAAAATATGCGTAATTGAGGTCTATGGAAAAACAATTGGTACCGTGATACCTGCTGTATTTAATGGAGTAGACACACATACGCTACGAAATATTCACCAGACTTGGTGCAGTGGAGATATGGATTATAATCTTTTTAGAAATTTTTTTAGTCACGCTCAGTCAACCCCACACGGATTTGTAACGATAAATTTGCATGACCCTAGATCAAGATATCGTATCGGATTTGATCAAATATTCGATTGAAACAATTCGCCTCCAAAACGCAATCAGCGTCGGGTCTGTCTGGATACAGAGTTTCAATAGCGTGACAAACTGAAACCATTTCTCTTTTTTTGTCTGCCTGAATTGGTTTCAGTTTGAAATCCTTTAGGATTTTGTTTGAAATAGTTTCGGTTTGAAATCTTTTAGGACTTTGTCTGAAATAGTTTCGGTTTGAAATAGTTTCGGTTTGCTTGAAATAGTTTCGATCTGTCTACCCTCTTTGCTGCTATTTGTAATATAATATTTGGGAAAAAGTTGTTTAACGTTTTTATTATTTTTCTTTATTATTAACAACGACTATATTGGATAACGGATCAGCAGTCATTACATTTTTTTAACGATCATGATTCCATAATGCTTCCTTTTATATCGTGTGCAAATTAGTCAAGTGGTATTTGAGAAGTTGTAAACAGCAATAAGCTATGGGACGACGCATGTTGGAAGAACTCAAAAAGTTATGGCAAAAGTTTTGGTACAATGTGAACATAATATTTTATCTAAAAATTCCAAGCCCCCAAGTGGTTTCTTTCAAATATATGCACAAATATAGGCAAACTTTAAATTTTAATTTTCAAAACTTAGAACATACTTTCCACTTCAAGCTTGTAAATCTATTCAGCTACAAATTAAAACTGGCACACATATTTAATTCTCAAATCAACGACTTACTACATTTAGTCTCAATTTGAAAAATGTCAACCTATGAATTTTAATTAACTTAAACGGAGGTTCATACATCTTATATCGAGTTTCAACTGCTGTTTGTGTTCATCGCGAATGACGTGTCTAAAAACACGTAAACAGCTTCAACTGGGAAAGACAGTTTTTCAGATTTGGACGCTGTCCAACCAATTGAGTTTAGTGACCCTAAAAACGTGCAAGGGACAAATAGTAATATTTGGTAAGAAACATTTTGACATAAACACCAGATATCAAAAGCTATTTTTATCAATTAGATTATGCCACTCCTTGTGCGCACGATTAAAAGGTTAGAATAAATAAAGAGGATCCTGTTCCAATCTTCGCATGGTTTACAGTTCGTTTAGTAGATAATAAATTAATTAACAAATGCATTGTCTCACAATGCACAGCAGCTAAACACGATACTGATATCGAAGTCATATATGATAGTAACTGAAGGAGGTCTACGGGTAAGGAACCGACACCTGTATTAGCCCAAAACGTTGGAGTGGAAGCAGAAGGTGGATATATTATTCCAAATTGTGGAAAGAGTAAAGAAAAGGGGAGTGAAACGAGAAAGTGTCCATAGCAGCAACAATTGAAGGATCAAACATACGGACGTATAAAAATATAAATTTCCATATAAGACGGCAAAATATATACAAAAACCGATGTAAATGGATATAATCATTCTTACAGACCATGATACGTCATTGCTGACCAACACTCACCCTCACATACCATAATACATATTACAGGCGAGTGCACATACATATTAAACACCCTATATGTGTGTAAAGCTCATCTCATCTCATCTCCGCCTGTGGCCCCGTTTGGGACATAGGCCGCCAACCAGCTCCCTCCAGGCGTCTCGGTTCTGGGCGAGTCTCTCCAGCTGTCCCCACGTCTTGCCCATCTTCTTTGCGTCTGCATCCAAATCACGGCGCCAAGTGTTTCTGGGTCTTCCTCTCTTCCTCTTTCCTTGAGGATTCCATGTGAGGGCTTGCCTGGTGATGTTGGGAGCAGGTTTGCGGAGGGTGTGGCCAATCCATCGCCAGCGTATCTGAAGGATGTCATCCTCAACGGGCTGTTGCTTCGTTCTCTGCCACAGTTCGTTGTTGCTGATTCTTTCTGGCCAGCGGATCTTGAGGATCTTCCTGAGGCAGGTGTTGATGAAGACCTGGATTTTCTTCATGGTGGTAGCGGTGGTTCTCCAGGTCTCTGCTCCGTACAGCAATATCGGCTTCACGATGGTGTTGAAGACCCTGATCTTGGTGGTGATGTTAAGCTGCCTTGATATCCATATGTTCTTCAGCTGATGGAAAGCTGCCCTTGCTTTGCCGATGCGTGTCTTAACGTCTGCATCCGTTCCTCCCTGCTTGTCCAGGATGCTGCCAAGGTAGGTGAAGCTATCCACCTCCTCCAGCGCATCGCCTTCCACTGTGATGGGTGTATTGCTGGATGCATTTGTCTTGAAAACCTTTCTCTTTCCTCTGTTGATGTGGAGGCCCAGGCTGGCTGAGTTGTCCGCAACAATGCTGGTCTTTTCCTGCATCTGTTGTTGGGTATGCGAGAGGAGAGCCAGGTCATCAGCAAAATCTAGGTCGTCCAGCTGTTTCCACAGCGTCCACTGGATGCCGTTTCTTGTTTGGTCTGTCGTAATGATGAATGTTTATCAGTATAGATGAGTGTTGATCATAACATCATACCATACTCATCGCCATCCTCTCAATACATTATTTCTCTTAGTATGATTGCTCGAGTGTGAGGTCATGAGGTGTTCTGCAAGAATACGTATTGTCAAGTGTGAATATTAGTCTGTACTATTGTGTTTTTGTCTATACAGGCATTTGCCTATTGCCAGATGTCTCTGACCATCTAACCATGTGCTTGTACGTATTTGGGACCCCACACTTCAAATAAAAAACATGCAACTTGAGCTTTGCCCCATCTCTATCCCTAGCCGCATACTATTTAAGTTGAAAAAGAAAGAAAAAAATACTACACAATATGCATAAAAAGAAAAGGATAATGTGTACTAAATAATAGGAGACTCATAAAAAATTGCACATGGAAGTGTCAAATGAAATTTCAGTGGCAAACTTCACTACCGTTTCTATTGATTTCTAAGCAAAACTCAGCATCATGCCAAGCTAAATTGGTATAATGGACAACAGAGGAATCTGCCATAGTCATACTTATTGTACATGGCAGGCAGAAAATGTTTGACGGAATATGCCATATTCATAATACATACATTGCTGAGAGAAAATGTATGAACAACAACATAAGAATCTGCCATTTTCATACATACTGTACATGACAGGCTGAAAATGTATGAACATGACATTCAATAATTTATATATGCATATTAACTTCTAAAATATCTAATAGCAGTTGTTAATTTCTATTTAGCAAAACTGCTTATGACAGAATCTGTAGAGACTCTATATAGGTCACCTATAGAATCTCAAAGCTTCATTAGCTGTACAACTAGTAATAAAGTTAAAAACAATGTTCATGGAACACAAATGTCCTACCATAATGCCTAAAAAGCCAAAAAGCAAAACTTTGAATGGAATAGATGAGTATGAGTACCACTATATGCACACATCACTGTCATGGTATGGCATGAATATCATTATCATAACAGTGTCAGTGTAGGCATGAATATCATTATCATAACCATGTCATGGTAGGGCATGAAAATCACTATCATAACCATGTCAGGGTAGGGTATGAATATCATTATCATAACAGTGTCAGGGTAGGGCATGAATATAATTATCATAACAGTGTCAGGGTAGGGCATGAATATCACTATCATAACCATGTCAGGGTAGGGTATGAATATCATTATCATAACAGTGTCAGGGTAGGGCATGAATATAATTATCATAACAGTGTCAGGGTAGGGCATGATTATCATTATCGTAAGAGTGTCAGGGTAGGGCATGAATATCATTATCATAACCATGTCATGGTAGGGCATGAACATCATTATCATAACCATGTCATGGTAGGGCATGAATATCATTATCATAACTGTGTCAGGGTAGGGAATGAATATCATCATCATAACAGTATCAGGGTAGGCATGAATATCATTATCATAAACATGTCATGGTAGGGCATGAATATCATTATCATAACCATATCAGGGTAGGGCATGAATATCATTATCATAACCGTGTCAGGGTAGAGCATGAATATCATTATCATAACAGTGTCAAGGTAGGGCATGAAGATCATTATCATAACAGTGTCAGGGTAGGGCATGAATATCATTATCATAACCATGTCATGGTAGGGCATGAACATCATTATCATAACCATGTCAGGGTAGGCATGAATATCATTATCATAAACATGTCATGGTAGGGCATGAATATCATTATCATAACAATATCAGGGTAGGGTATGAATATCATTATCATAACCGTGTCATGGTAGGGAATGAATATCATTATCATAACAGTATCAGGGTAGGCATGAATATCATTATCATAACCATATCAGGGTAGGGCATGAAGATCATTATCATAACAGTGTCATGGTAGGGCATGAATATCATTATCATAAGAGTGTCAGGGTAGGGCATGAATATCATTATCCTAACCATGTCATGGTAGGGCATGAATATCATTATCATAACAGTGCCAGGGTAGTGCATGAATATCATTATCATAACCATGCCAGGGTAGGGCATGAATATCATTATCATAACAGTGTCAGGGTATGGCATGGATATCATTATCATAACCATGTCAGGGTAGGGCATGAATATCATTATCATAACAGTGTCAGGGTAGGGCATGAATATCATTATCATAAGAGTGTCAGGGTAGGGCATGAACATCATTTACATAGTGTCATGGTAGGGCATGAACATCATTTACAAAACCGTGTTAGGGTAGGGCATGAATATCATTATCATAACCATGTCAGGGTAGGGAATGAATATCATTATCATAACAGTATCAGAGTAGGCATGAATATCATTATCATAAACATGTCATGGTAGGGCATGAATATCATTATCATAACCGTATCAGGGTAGGGCATGAATATCATTATCATAACTGTGTCAGGGTACGGCATGAAATATTATTATCATAACAGTGTCAGGGTAGGACATGAATATCATTATCATGAGAGTGTCAGGGTAGGGCATGAATATCATTATCCTAACCATGTCATGGTAGGGCATGAATATCATTATCATAACAGTGTCAGGGTAGGGCATGAATATCATTAACATAACCGTAGTTAGGGTAGGGTAGGGCATGAATATCATTATCATAACAGTGTCAGGGTAGGGCATGAACATCATGATCATAACAGTGTCAGAGTAGTGCAAAAATATCATTATCAGAACTGTGTCAGGGTAGGGCATGAATATCATTATGATGACAGTGTTTGGGTAGGGCATGAATATCATTTACATAACAGTGGCAGAGAAGGGCGTGAATATAAATGTCATAACAGTGTCAGTGCAGGGCATGAAAATCATTTACATACCCATGTCAGGGCTGGGAATGAACATCATTTACATAGTGTCAGGGTAGGGCATGAAGATCAGTTACAAAACCATTTTAGGGTAGGGCATGAATATCATTATCATAACAGTGTCAGAGTAGGGCATGAATATCAATATCATAACAGTGTCAGGGTAGGGCATGAACATCATTTACATAACCGTGTCAGGGTAGGGCATGAACATTTACCTACCCACATGAGGGTAGGGTATGAACATCATTTACCTATTCATGTCAAGGTAGGGCATGAACATAATTTATGTACCCATGTCAAGGTAGAGCATTAACATAAGTTACATACCAATGTCGGAGCAGGGCATGAACATTTACCTACCCATGTTAGGGTTGGGGATGAAAATCATCTACATAACAGTGTCAGGGTAGGGAATGAACATCATTTACCTACCCATGTCAGGTTGGGTATGAACATCATTTACATAACAGTGTCATGGTAGGGCATGAATATAATTATCATAACAGTGTCATGGTAGGGCATGAACATCATTATCATAACCATGTCATGGTAGGGCATGAATATCATTATCATAACTGTGTCAGGGTAGGGAATGAATATCATTATCATAACAGTATCAGGGTAGGCATGAATATCATTATCATAAACATGTCATGGTAGGGCATGAATATCATTATCATAACCATATCAGGGTAGGGCATGAATATCATTATCATAACCGTGTCAGAGTAGAGCATGAATATCATTATCATAACAGTGTCAGGGTAGGGCATGAAGATCATTATCATAACAGTGTCAGGGTAGGGCATGAATATCATTATCATAACCATGTCATGGTAGGGCATGAACATCATTATCATAACCATGTCAGGGTAGGCATGAATATCATTATCATAAACATGTCATGGTAGGGCATGAATATCATTATCATAACAATATCAGGGTAGGGTATGAATATCATTATCATAACCGTGTCATGGTAGGGAATGAATATCATTATCATAACAGTATCAGGGTAGGCATGAATATCATTATCATAACCATATCAGGGTAGGGCATGAAGATCATTATCATAACAGTGTCATGGTAGGGCATGAATATCATTATCATAAGAGTGTCAGGGTAGGGCATGAATATCATTATCCTAACCATGTCATGGTAGGGCATGAATATCATTATCATAACAGTGCCAGGGTAGTGCATGAATATCATTATCATAACCATGCCAGGGTAGGGCATGAATATCATTATCATAACAGTGTCAGGGTATGGCATGGATATCATTATCATAACCATGTCAGGGTAGGGCATGAATATCATTATCATAACAGTGTCAGGGTAGGGCATGAATATCATTATCATAAGAGTGTCAGGGTAGGGCATGAACATCATTTACATAGTGTCATGGTAGGGCATGAACATCATTTACAAAACCGTGTTAGGGTAGGGCATGAATATCATTATCATAACCATGTCAGGGTAGGGAATGAATATCATTATCATAACAGTATCAGAGTAGGCATGAATATCATTATCATAAACATGTCATGGTAGGGCATGAATATCATTATCATAACCGTATCAGGGTAGGGCATGAATATCATTATCATAACTGTGTCAGGGTACGGCATGAAATATCATTATCATAACAGTGTCAGGGTAGGACATGAATATCATTATCATGAGAGTGTCAGGGTAGGGCATGAATATCATTATCCTAACCATGTCATGGTAGGGCATGAATATCATTATCATAACAGTGTCAGGGTAGGGCATGAATATCATTAACATAACCGTAGTTAGGGTAGGGTAGGGCATGAATATCATTATCATAACAGTGTCAGGGTAGGGCATGAACATCATGATCATAACAGTGTCAGAGTAGTGCAAAAATATCATTATCAGAACTGTGTCAGGGTAGGGCATGAATATCATTATGATGACAGTGTTTGGGTAGGGCATGAATATCATTTACATAACAGTGGCAGAGAAGGGCATGAATATAAATGTCATAACAGTGTCAGTGCAGGGCATGAAAATCATTTACATACCCATGTCAGGGCTGGGAATGAACATCATTTACATAGTGTCAGGGTAGGGCATGAAGATCAGTTACAAAACCATGTTAGGGTAGGGCATGAATATCATTATCATAACAGTGTCAGAGTAGGGCATGAATATCAATATCATAACAGTGTCAGGGTAGGGCATGAACATCATTTACATAACCGTGTCAGGGTAGGGCATGAACATTTACCTACCCACATGAGGGTAGGGTATGAACATCATTTACCTATTCATGTCAAGGTAGGGCATGAACATAATTTATGTACCCATGTCAAGGTAGAGCATTAACATAAGTTACATACCAATGTCGGAGCAGGGCATGAACATTTACCTACCCATGTTAGGGTTGGGGATGAAAATCATCTACATAACAGTGTCAGGGTAGGGAATGAACATCATTTACCTACCCATGTCAGGTTGGGTATGAACATCATTTACATAACAGTGTCATGGTAGGGCATGAATATAATTATCATAACAGTGTCAGGGTAGGGCATGAATATCATTATCATAACAGTGTCAGGGTATGGCATGAATATCATTATCATATCAGTGTCAGGGTAGGGCATTAATATCATTATCATAAGAGTGTCAGGGTAGGGCATGAATATCATTATCATAATTATCATAACAGTGTCAGGCTGGTGCATACATATCATTATCATAAACATGTCATGATAGGGCATCAATATCATTATCATAACAGTGTCAGGGAAGGGCATGAATATTATTATCATAACAGTGTCAGGGTAGGGCATGAATATTATTATCATAACAGTGTCAGGGTGGGGCATGAATATCATTATCATAACTGTATCAGGGTAGGGCATGAATATCATTATGATAACCATGTCAGGGTAGGGCACGAATATCATTATCATAACAGTGTCAGGGTAGGGCACGAAGATCATTATCATAACAGTGTCAGGGTAGGGCATGAATATCATTATCATGAGAGTGTCAGGGTAGGGCATGAATATCATTATCCTAACCATGTCATGGTAGGGCATGAATATCATTATAATAACAGTGTCAGGGTAGTGCATGAATATCATTATCATAACAGTGTCAGGGTAGGGCATGAATATCATTATCATAACAGTGTCAGGGTAGGGCATGAATATCATTATCATAACAGTGTCAGGGTAGGGCATGAATATCATTATCATAACAGTGTCAGGTTCAGGGTATGGCATGAATATCATTATCATAACCATGTCATGGTAGGCATGAATATCATTATCATAACAGTGTCAGGCTAGGTCATGAATATCATTATCATAAACAGGTCATGGTAGGGCATGAATATCATTATCATAACAGTGTCAGGGTAGGGCATGAATATCATTATCATAACCGTAGTTAGGGTAGGGTAGGGCATGAATATCATTATCATAACAGTGTCAGGGTAGGGCATAAACATCATGATCATAACAGTGTCAGAGTAGTGCAAAAATATCATTATCAGAACCGTGTCAGGGTAGGGCATGAATATCATTATCATAACAGTATTTGGGTAGGGCATGAATATCATTTACATAACAGTGGCAGAGAAGGGCATGAATATCAATGTCATAACAGTGTCAGTGTAGAGCATGACAATCATTCACATACCCATGTCAGGGCTGGGAATGACCATCATTTACATAGTGTCAGGGTAGAGCATGAACATCAGTTACAAAACCGTGTTAGGGTAGGGCATGAATATCATTATCATAACAGTGTCAGGGTATGGCATGAATATCATTATCATATCAGTGTCAGGGTAGGGCATGAATATCATTATCATAACAGTATTTGGGTAGGGCATGAATATCATTTACATAACAGTGGCAAAGAAGGGCATGAATATCAATGTCATAACAGTGTCAGTGTAGAGCATGACAATCATTTACATACCCATGTCAGGGCTGGGAATGAACATCATTTACATAGTGTCAGGGTAGGGCATGAACATCAGTTACAAAACCGTGTTAGGGTAGGGCATGAATATCATTATTATAACAGTGTCAGAGTAGGGCATGAATATCAATATCATAACAGTGTCAGGGTAGGGCATGGACATCATTTACATAACCGTGTCAGGGTAGGGCATGAACATTTACCTACCCACATGAGGGTAGGGTATGAACATCATTTACCTATCCATGTCAAGGTAGGGCATGAACATAATTTATCTACCCATGTCAAGGTAGAGCATTAACATCAGTTACATACCAATGTCGGGGTAGGGCATGAACATTTACCTGCCCATGTTAGCGTTGGGGATGAAAATCATCTACATAACAGTGTCAGGGTAGGGCATGAATATCATTATCATAACAGTGTCAGGGTATGGCATGAATATCATTATCATATCAGTGTCAGGGTAGGGCATTAATATCATTATCATAAGAGTGTCAGGGTAGGGCATGAATATCATTATCATAATTATCATAACAGTGTCAGGCTGGTGCATACATATCATTATCATAAACATGTCATGATAGGGCATCAATATCATTATCATAACAGTGTCAGGGAAGGGCATGAATATTATTATCATAACAGTGTCAGGGTAGGGCATTAATATTATTATCATAACAGTGTCAGGGTGGGGCATGAATATCATTATCATAACTGTATCAGGGTAGGGCATGAATATCATTATGATAACCATGTCAGGGTAGGGCATGAATATCATTATCATAACAGTGCCAGGGTAGTGCATGAATATCATTATCATAACCATGCCAGGGTAGGGCATGAATATCATTATCATAACAGTGTCAGGGTATGGCATGGATATCATTATCATAACCATGTCAGGGTAGGGCATGAATATCATTATCATAACAGTGTCAGGGTAGGGCATGAATATCATTATCATAAGAGTGTCAGGGTAGGGCATGAACATCATTTACATAGTGTCATGGTAGGGCATGAACATCATTTACAAAACCGTGTTAGGGTAGGGCATGAATATCATTATCATAACCATGTCAGGGTAGGGAATGAATATCATTATCATAACAGTATCAGAATAGGCATGAATATCATTATCATAAACATGTCATGGTAGGGCATGAATATCATTATCATAACCGTATCAGGGTAGGGCATGAATATCATTATCATAACTGTGTCAGGGTACGGCATGAAATATCATTATCATAACAGTGTCAGGGTAGGACATGAATATCATTATCATGAGAGTGTCAGGGTAGGGCATGAATATCATTATCCTAACCATGTCATGGTAGGGCATAAATATCATTATCATAACAGTGTCAGGGTAGGGCATGAATATCATTAACATAACCGTAGTTAGGGTAGGGTAGGGCATGAATATCATTATCATAACAGTGTCAGGGTAGGGCATGAACATCATGATCATAACAGTGTCAGAGTAGTGCAAAAATATCATTTTCAGAACTGTGTCAGGGTAGGGCATGAATATCATTATGATGACAGTGTTTGGGTAGGGCATGAATATCATTTACATAACAGTGGCAGAGAAGGGCATGAATATAAATGTCATAACAGTGTCAGTGCAGGGCATGAAAATCATTTACATACCCATGTCAGGGCTGGGAATGAACATCATTTACATAGTGTCAGGGTAGGGCATGAAGATCAGTTACAAAACCATGTTAGGGTAGGGCATGAATATCATTATCATAACAGTGTCAGAGTAGGGCATGAATATCAATATCATAACAGTGTCAGGGTAGGGCATGAACATCATTTACATAACCGTGTCAGGGTAGGGCATGAACATTTACCTACCCACATGAGGGTAGGGTATGAACATCATTTACCTATTCATGTCAAGGTAGGGCATGAACATAATTTATGTACCCATGTCAAGGTAGAGCATTAACATAAGTTACATACCAATGTCGGAGCAGGGCATGAACATTTACCTACCCATGTTAGGGATGGGGATGAAAATCATCTACATAACAGTGTCAGGGTAGGGAATGAACATCATTTACCTACCCATGTCAGGTTGGGTATGAACATCATTTACATAACAGTGTCATGGTAGGGCATGAATATAATTATCATAACAGTGTCAGGGTAGGGCATGAATATCATTATCATAACAGTGTCAGGGTATGGCATGAATATCATTATCATATCAGTGTCAGGGTAGGGCATTAATATCATTATCATAAGAGTGTCAGGGTAGGGCATGAATATCATTATCATAATTATCATAACAGTGTCAGGCTGGTGCATACATATCATTATCATAAACATGTCATGATAGGGCATCAATATCATTATCATAACAGTGTCAGGGAAGGGCATGAATATTATTATCATAACAGTGTCAGGGTAGGGCATGAATATTATTATCATAACAGTGTCAGGGTGGGGCATGAATATCATTATCATAACTGTATCAGGGTAGGGCATGAATATCATTATGATAACCATGTCAGGGTAGGGCACGAATATCATTATCATAACAGTGTCAGGGTAGGGCACAAAGATCATTATCATAACAGTGTCAGGGTAGGGCATGAATATCATTATCATGAGAGTGTCAGGGTAGGGCATGAATATCATTATCCTAACCATGTCATGGTAGGGCATGAATATCATTATAATAACAGTGTCAGGGTAGTGCATGAATATCATTATCATAACAGTGTCAGGGTAGGGCATGAATATCATTATCATAACAGTGTCAGGGTAGGGCATGAATATCATTATCATAACAGTGTCAGGGTAGGGCATGAATATCATTATCATAAGAGTGTCAGGTTCAGGGTATGGCATGAATATCATTATCATAACCATGTCATGGTAGGCATGAATATCATTATCATAACAGTGTCAGGCTAGGTCATGAATATCATTATCATAAACAGGTCATGGTAGGGCATGAATATCATTATCATAACAGTGTCAGGGTAGGGCATGAATATCATTATCATAACCGTAGTTAGGGTAGGGTAGGGCATGAATATCATTATCATAACAGTGTCAGGGTAGGGCATGAACATCATGATCATAACAGTGTCAGAGTAGTGCAAAAATATCATTATCAGAACCGTGTCAGGGTAGGGCATGAATATCATTATCATAACAGTATTTGGGTAGGGCATGAATATCATTTACATAACAGTGGCAGAGAAGGGCATGAATATCAATGTCATAACAGTGTCAGTGTAGAGCATGACAATCATTCACATACCCATGTCAGGGCTGGGAATGACCATCATTTACATAGTGTCAGGGTAGAGCATGAACATCAGTTACAAAACCGTGTTAGGGTAGGGCATGAATATCATTATCATAACAGTGTCAGGGTATGGCATGAATATCATTATCATATCAGTGTCAGGGTAGGGCATGAATATCATTATCATAACAGTATTTGGGTAGGGCATGAATATCATTTACATAACAGTGGCAAAGAAGGGCATGAATATCAATGTCATAACAGTGTCAGTGTAGAGCATGACAATCATTTACATACCCATGTCAGGGCTGGGAATGAACATCATTTACATAGTGTCAGGGTAGGGCATGAACATCAGTTACAAAACCGTGTTAGGGTAGGGCATGAATATCATTATCATAACAGTGTCAGAGTAGGGCATGAATATCAATATCATAACAGTGTCAGGGTAGGGCATGAACATCATTTACATAACCGTGTCAGGGTTGGGCATGAACATTTACCTACCCACATGAGGGTAGGGTATGAACATCATTTACCTATCCATGTCAAGGTAGGGCATGAACATAATTTATCTACCCATGTCAAGGTAGAGCATTAACATCAGTTACATACCAATGTCGGGGTAGGGCATGAACATTTACCTGCCCATGTTAGCGTTGGGGATGAAAATCATCTACATAACAGTGTCAGGGTAGGGCATGAATATCATTATCATAACAGTGTCAGGGTATGGCATGAATATCATTATCATATCAGTGTCAGGGTAGGGCATTAATATCATTATCATAAGAGTGTCAGGGTAGGGCATGAATATCATTATCATAATTATCATAACAGTGTCAGGCTGGTGCATACATATCATTATCATAAACATGTCATGATAGGGCATCAATATCATTATCATAACAGTGTCAGGGAAGGGCATGAATATTATTATCATAACAGTGTCAGGGTAGGGCATTAATATTATTATCATAACAGTGTCAGGGTGGGGCATGAATATCATTATCATAACTGTATCAGGGTAGGGCATGAATATCATTATGATAACCATGTCAGGGTAGGGCATGAATATCATTATCATAACAGTGTCAGGGTAGGGCACGAAGATCATTATCATAACAGTGTCAGGGTAGGGCATGAATATCATTATCATGAGAGTGTCAGGGTAGGGCATGAATATCATTATCCTAACCATGTCATGGTAGGGCATGAATATCATTATAACAACAGTGTCAGGGTAGGGAATGAATATCATTATCATAACAGTGTCAGGGTAGGGCATGACTATCATTATCATAACAGTGTCAGGGTAGGGCATGAATATCATTATCATAACAGTGTCAGGGTAGGGCATGAATATCATTATCATAAGAGTGTCAGGTTCAGGGTATGGCATGAATATCATTATTATAACCATGTCATGGTAGGCATGAATATCATTATCATAACAGTGTCAGGCTAGGTCATGAATATCATTATCATAAACAGGTCATGGTAGGGCATGAATATCATTATCATAACAGTGTCAGGGTAGGGCATGAATATCATTATCATAACCGTACTTAGGGTAGGGTAGGGCATGAATATCATTATCATAACAGTGTCAGGGTAGGGCATGAAGATCATGATAATAACAGTGTCAGAGTAGTGCAAAAATATCATTATCAGAACCGTGTCAGGGTAGGGCATGAATATCATTATCATAACAGTATTTGGGTAGGGCATGAATATCATTTACATAACAGTGGCAGAGAAGGGCATGAATATCAATGTCATAACAGTGTCAGTGTAGAGCATGACAATCATTTACATACCCATGTCAGGGCTGGGAATGAACATCATTTACATAGTGTCAGGGTAGGGCATGAACATCAGTTACAAAACCGTGTTAGGGTAGGGCATGAATATCATTATCATAACAGTGTCAGAGTAGGGCATGAATATCAATATCATAACAGTGTCAGGGTAGGGCATGAACATCATTTACATAACCGTGTCAGGGTAGGGCATGAACATTTACCTACCCACATGAGGGTAGGGTATGAACATCATTTACCTATCCATGTCAAGGTAGGGCATGAACATAATTTATCTACCCATGTCAAGGTAGAGCATTAACATCAGTTACATACCAATGTCGGGGTAGGGCATGAACATTTACCTGCCCATGTTAGCGTTGGGGATGAAAATCATCTACATAACAGTGTCAGGGTAGGGCATGAACATCATTTACCTACCCATGTCAGGTTGAGTATGAACATCATTTACATAACAGTGTCATGGTAGGGCATGAATATCATTATCATAACAGTGTCACGGTAGGGCATGAATATCATTATCATAACAGTGTCTGGGTATGGCATGAATATCATTATCATATCAGTGTCAGGGTAGGGCATTAATATCATTATCATAAGAGTGTCAGGGTAGGGCATGAATATCATTATCATAATTATCAAAACAGTGTCAGGGTGGTGCATACTTATCATTATCATAAACATGTCATGATATGGCATGAATATCATTACCATAACAGTGTCAGGGTAGGGCAAGAATATTATTATCATAACAGAGTCAGGGTAGGGCATGAATATTATTATCATAACAGTGTCAGGGTGGGGCATGAATATCATTATCATAACAGTGTCAGGGTAGGGCATGAATATTTTTATCATAACAGTGTCAGGGTAGGGTATGAATATCTTTATCATAACAGTGTCAGGGTAGGGGATGAATATCATTCTCATAACAGTGTCAGGGTAGGGCATGAATATCATTATCATATCAGTGTCAGGTTCAGGGTATGGCATCAATATCATTATCATAACCATGTCATGGTAGGCATGAATATCATTATCATAACAGTGTCAGGGTAGGGCATGAATATCATTATCATAACCGTAGTTAGGGTAGGGTAAAGCATGAATATCATTATCATAACAGTGTCAGGGTAGGGCATGAACATCATGATCATAACAGTGTCAGAGAAGTGCTTAAATATCATTATCAGAACCGTGTCAGGGTAGGGCATGAATATCATTATCATAACAGTATTTGGGTAGGGCATGAATATCATTTACATAACAGTGGCAGAGAAGGGCATGAATATCAATGTCATAACAGTGTCAGTGTAGAGCATGACAATCATTTACATACCCATGTCAGGGCTGGGAATGAACATCATTTACATAGTGTCAGGGTAGGGCATGAACATCAGTTACAAAACCGTGTTAGGGTAGGGCATGAATATCATTATCATAACAGTGTCAGAGTAGGGCATGAATATCAATATCATAACAGTGTCAGGGTAGGGCATGAACATCATTTACATAACCGTGTCAGGGTAGGGCATGAACATTTACCTACCCACGTGAGGGTAGGGTATGGACATCATTTACCTATCCATGTCAAGGTAGGGCATGAACATAATTTATCTACCTATGTCAAGGTTGAGCATTAACATCAGTTACATACCAATGTCAGGGAAGGGCATGAACATTTACCTGCCCATGTTAGGGTTGGGGATGAAAATCATCTACATAACAGTGTCAGGGTAGGGCATGAACATCATTTACCTACCAATGTCAGGTTGGGAATGAACATCATTTACATAACAGTGTCATGGTACGGCATGAATATCATTATCATAACAGTGTGAGGGTAGGGCATGAATATCATTATCATAACAGTGTCAGGGTATGGCATGAATATCATTATCATATCAGTGTCAGGGTAGGGCATTAATATCATTATCATAAGAGTGTCAGGGTAGGGCATGAATATCATTATCATAATTATCATAACAGTGTCAGGGTGGTGCATACATATCATTATCATAAACATGTCATGATATGGCATGAATATCATTATCATAACAGTGTCAAGGTAGGGCATGAATATTATTATCATAACAGTGTCAGGGTAGGGTATGAATATTATTATCATAACAGTGTCAGGGTGGGGCATGAATATCATTATCATAACAGTGTCAGGGTAGGGCATGAATATCTTTATCATAACAGTGTCAGGGTAGGGTATGAATATCTTTATCATAACAGTGTCAGGGTAGGGGATGAATATCATTATCATAACAGTGTCAGGGTAGGGCATGAATATCATTATCATATCAGTGTCAGGTTCAGGGTATAGCATGATTATCATTATCATAACCATGTCATGGTAGGCATGAATATCATTATCATAACAGTGTCAGGGGAGGGCATGAATATCATTATCATAACCGTAGTTAGGGTAGGGTAGGGCATGAATATCATTATCATAACAGTGTCAGGGTAGGGCATGAACATCATGATCATAACAGTGTCAGAGTAGTGCAAAAATATCATTATCAGAACCGTGTCAGGGTAGGGCATGAATATCATTATCATAACAGTATTTGGGTAGGGCATGAATATCATTTACATACCAGTGGCAGAGAAGGGCATGAATATCAATGTCATAACAGTGTCAGTGTAGGGCATGAAAATCATTTACATACCAATGTCAGGGCTGGGAATGACCATCATTTACATAGTGTCAGGGTAGAGCATGAACATCAGTTACAAAACCGTGTTAGGGTAGGGCATGAATATCATTATCATAACAGTGTCAGAGTAGGGCATGAATATCAATATCATAACAGTGTCAGGGTAGGGCATGAACTTCATTTACATAACCGTGTCAGGGTAGGGCATGAACATTTACCTACTCACATGAAGGTAGGGTATGAACATCATTTACCTATCCATGTCAAGGTAGGGCATGAACATAATTTATCTACCTATGTCAAGGTAGAGCATTAACATCAGTTACATACCAATGTCAGGGTAGGGCATGAATATTTACCTGCCCATGCTAGGAATGGGGATGAAAGTCATCTACATAACAGTGTCAGGGTAGGGAATGAACATCATTTACCTACCCATGTCAGGTTGGGTATGAACATCATTTACATAACAGTGTCATGGTAGGGCATGAATATCATTATCAAAACAGTGTCAGGGTAGGGCATGAATATCATTATCATATCAGTGTCAGGGTATGGCATGAATATCATTATCATATCAGTGTCAGGGTAGGGCATGAATATCATTATCATAACAGTGTCAGCATAGGGCATGAATATTATTATCATAACAGTGTCAGGGTAGGGCATGAATATTATTATCATAACTGTGTCAGGGTGGGGCATGAATATCATTATCATCACAGTGTCAGGGTAGGGCATGAATATCTTTATCATAACAGTGTCAGGGTAGGGTATGAATATCTTTATCATAACAGTGTCAGGGTAGGGGATGAATATCATTATAATAAGAGTGTCAGATTAGGGCATGAATATCATTATCATAAGAGTATAAGGGTAGGGCATGAATATCATTATCATAGCCATGTCATGGTTGGGCATGAATATCATTATCATAACAGTGTCAGGGTAGGGCAAGAACATTTACCTACCCATGTCAAGGTAGGGCATGAACATCATTTACCTACCCATGTCAAGGTAGGGCATGAACATCAGTTACCTTCCCATGTCCCGGTAGGGCATGAACATCATTTACCTACCCATGTCAAGGTAGGGCATGAACAACATTTACCTCTCCATGTCAAGGTAGGGCATGAACATCAGTTACGTACCCATGTCAAGGTAGGGCATGAACATCTGTTACCTACTGATGTCAGGGTAGGGCATGAACATTTACCTACCCATGTCAGGGTTGGGCATGAACATCATTTACATAACAGTGTCAGGGTAGGGCATGATCATTTACCTACCCATGTCAGGGTAGGGAATGAACATCAGTTACCTACCCATGTCAGGGTTGGGCATGAACATCATTTACATAACAGTGTCAGGGTAGGGCATGAATATCATTATTATAATAGTGTTATGGTAGGGCAATAATATCATAATCATAAGAGTGTCAGGGTTGGGCATGAATATCATTATCATAACCGTGTCAGGATAGGGCATGAATATCATTATCATAACAGTGTCAGGGTAGGGCATGAATATCATTATCATAACAGTGTCAGGGTAGGGCATGAATATCATTATCATAACAGTGTCAGGGTAGGGCATGAATATCATTATCATAAACATGTCATGGTAGGGCATGAATAACATTATCATAACTATGTCATGGTAAGGCATGAATATCATTATCATAACAGTGTTGGGGTAGGGCATGCATATTATTATCATAACAGTATCAGGGTAGGGCATGAATATCATTATCCTAACAGTGTCAGGATAGGGCATGAATATCATTATCATAACCATGTCATGGTAGGGCATGAATATCATTATCATAACTTTGTCAGGGTAGGGCATGACCATCATTCACATACCCGTGTCAGGGTAGGGCATGAACATCATTTACATAGTGTCATGGTAGGGCATGAACATCATTTACAAAACTGTGTTATGGTAGGCATGAATATCATTATCATAACAGTGTCAGAGTTGGGCATGAATATCAATGTCATAACAGCGTCAGGGAAGGGCATGAACATCATGATCATAACAGTGTCATGGTAGGGCATGTATATCATTATCATAACAGTCTAAGGGTAGGGCATGAACATCATTATCATAACAGTGTCAGGGTAGGGCATGAACATCATTTACATGACCGTGTCAGGGTAGGGCATGAACATCATTTACATAACCATGTTAGGGTTGGGCATGAACATCATTTACCTACCCATTTCAAGGTAGGGCATGAATATCACTTACCTACCCATGTTAGGGTTGGGCATAAACATCATTTACCTACCCATTTCAAGGTAGGGCATGAATATCATTTACCTACCCATGTCAGGGTAGGGCATGAACATCATTTATCTTCCCATGTCAAGGTAGGGCATGAACATCATTTACCTACCCATGTCAGGGTAGGGGATGAACATCATTTACATAACAGTGTCAGGGTAGGGCATGAACATTTACCTACCCATGTCAGGATAGGGCATGAACATCATATATCTACCGATGTCAAGGTAGGGCATGAACATCATTTACCTACCCATGTCAATGTAGGGCATGAACATCAGTTACCTACCCATGTTAGGGTAGGGCATGAACATCATTTACCTTCCCATGTCAAGGTAGGGCATGAACATTTACCTACCCATGTCAAGGTAGGGCATAAACATCATTTACCTACCTATCTCAAGGTAGGGCATGAACATCATTTACCTACCCATGTCATGGTTGGGCATGAACATCATTTACATAACAGTGTTATGGTAGGGCATGCACATAATTTACCTACCCATGTCAGGGTAGGGCATGAACATCATTTACATAACAGTGTCAGGGTCGGGCATGAACATTTATCTACCCATGTCAGGGTAGGGAATGAACATCATTTACCTATCCATGTCAAGGTAGGGCATGAAGATCAGTTACCTACCCATGTCAGGGTTGTGCATGAACATCATTTACATAACAGTGTCATGGTAGGGCATGAATATCATTATCATAGTGTGAGGGTAGGGCATGAATATCATTATCATAACAGTGTCAGGGTAGGGCATGAATATCATTATCATAACAGTGTCAGAGTATGGCATGAATATTATTATCATAAAAGTGTCAAGGTAGGGCATGAATATCATTATCATAACAGTGTCAGGGTATGGCATGAATATTATTATCATGAAAGTGTCAAGGTAGGGCATGAATATCATTATCATAACAGTGTCAGATTAGGGCATTAATATTATTATCATAACCACGTCAGGGTAGGGAATGAATATCATTATCATAGACATGTCAGGGTAGGGCATGAATATCATTATCATAAACATGTCATGGTAGGGCATGAATAGCATTATCATAACAGTGTCAGAGTAGGGCATGCATATCATTATCATAACAGTGTCAGGGTATGGCATGAATATCATTATCATAACCATGTCATGGTAGGGCATGAATATCATTATCATAGTGTCGGGGTAGGGCATGAATATTATTATCATAACAGTGTCAGGGTAGGGCATGAATATTATCATAAAAGTGTCAGAGTAGGGCATGAATATCATTATCCTAACAGTGTCAGGGTAGGGCATGAATATCATTATCATAACAATGTTTGGGTAGGGCATGAATATTATTATCATAACAGTGTCAGGGTGGGGCATGAACATCATTTACATACCCGTGTCAGGGTAGGGCATGAACATCATTTACATAGTGTCATGGTAGGGCATGAACATCAGTTACAAAACCGTGTTAGGGTAGAGCATGAATATCATTATCACAACAGTGTCAGAGTAGGGCATGAACATCATTTACATAACCGTGTCTGGGAAGGGCATGAACATCATGATCATAACAGTGTGAGGTTAGGGCATGAACATCATTATCATAACAGTGTCAGGGTAGGGCATGAACATCATTTACATAACCGTGTCTGGGAAGGGCATGAACATCATGATCATAACAGTGTGAGGGTAGGGCATGAACATCATTATCATAACAGTATCAGGGTAGGGCATGAACATCATTTACATGACCGTGTCAGGGTAGGGCATGAACCTCATTTACATAACCATGTTAGGGTAGGGCATGAACATCATTTACCTACCCATTTCAAGGTAGGGCATAAATATCATTTACCTACCCATGTCAGGGTAGGGCATGAACATCATTTATCTACCCATGTCAGGGAGGGCATGAACATCATTTACCTACCCATGTCAAGGTAGGGCTTGAACATCATTTACCTACCCATGTCAGGGTTGGGCATGAACATTTACCTACCCATGTCAGGGTAGGGCATGAACATCATTTATCTACCCATGTCAAGGTAGGGCATGAACATCATTTACATAACAGTGTCAGGGTAGGGCATGAACATTTTCCTACCCATGTCAGGATAGGGCATGAACATCATTTACCTAACCTTGTCATGGTAGCGCATGAACATCATTTACCTACCCATGTCAGGGTAGGGCATGAAAATCATTTACCTACCCATGTCAAGGTAGGGCATGGATATCATTTACCTACCTATGTCAAGGTAGGGCATGAACATCATTTACCTACCCATGTCAAGGTAGGGCATGAACATCATTTACCTACCCATGTCAAGGTAGGGCATGAACATCATTTACCTACCCATGTCAAGGTAGGGCATGAACATCAGTTACCTACCCATGTCAAGGTAGGGCATGAACATTTATCTACCCATGTCAGGTTTGGGCATGAACATCATTTACATAACCATGTCAGGTTAGGGCATGAACATCATTTACCTACCCATGTCAGGGTTGGGCATGAAAATCATTTATATAACAGTGTCAGGGTAGGGCATGAACATTTACCTACCCATGTCAGGGTAGGGCATGAACATCATTTATCTACCCATGTCAAGGTAGGGCATGAACATCATTTACCTACCCATGTCAAGGTAGGGCATGAACATCAGTTACCTACCCATGTCAGGGTAGGGCATGAACATCATTTACATAACAGTGTCAGGGTAGGGCATGAACATTTACCTACCCATGTCAGGGTAGGGCATGAACATCATTTACCTAACCATGTCAAGGTAGGGCATGAACATCATTTACCTACCTATGTCAAGGTAGGGCATGAACATCATTTACCTACCCATGTCAAGGTAGGGCATGAACATCATTTACCTACCCATGTCAGGGTAGGGCATGAACATTTACCTACCCATGTCAGGGTTGGGCATGAACATCATATACATAACAGTGTCAGGGTAGGACATGAACGTTTTTACCTACCCATGTCAGGGTTGGGCATGAACATCATTTACATAACAGTGTCAGGGTAGGGCATGAACGTTTTTACCTACCCATGTCAGGGTAGGGCATGAACATCAGTTAGCTATCCATGTCATGGTAGGGCATGAACAACATTTACCTATCCATGTCAAGGTAGGGCATGAACATCAGTTACCTACCCATGTCAGGGTAGGGATCTACCCATGTCAGGGTTGGGCATGAACATCATTTACATAACAGTGTCAGGGTAGGGCATGAATATCATTTACATAACAGAGTAAGGGTAGGGCATGAATATCATTTACATAACAGTGTCAGGGTAGAGCAAGAAACTTTGCATACTGTTGTCAGGGAAGGGTATGAATATCATTTACATAACCATATCAGGGTAAGGTAATAAACTTTAAATACCATTTTTCAGGCAAGGGTATGAAAATGTACCTACTGTTGTAGGGAAGGGTATGAAAAATTACTTACCATTATCAAGCAAGGTCATTCAAATTTACCTACCACTGTTAGGGAAGGGTATGAAACTTTACTAACCACAAGGAATTTCACAAAAATTTAGATACCATTGTCAGGAAAGGGCATGAAAATTTAACCACCTTTGTCAGAGAAGGCTATGAGAAGCCACTGTCAGGGAACACCATGAAAATAAAATTTACAAACCACTGTCAGGGGTGGGTATAAAAAGAAATAAAAAATGCACAACTATAAAAATTGAATTTAATAAAAACAAAGTCAAACTAAGAAAAGAGAAAAAGATTGAAATATCATATTGCTAATCTTTAAGTAACTTGAGATAAAGTCATATCACAGTTGTATATCTAATAAAAAGTGTGAGGTGAATACACATAACCACCATTTTTTGTGTGTATAATACAGCTAATATCATTGTAAGAACATTAGACTGGCTTGCAGAGTGATCACTTGTTTTTCGTCTGGGATCTTAAAACTACACTGTACATGGATTAAGTCCACTTGGACCATTACATCTACAATTTACATGGATTAAGTCCCCCTGGACCATTACATCTACAATTTACATGGATTAAGTCCCCCTGGACCATTACAACTACAAATTACATGGATTAAGTTCCCCTAGACCATTTAGTTGAGGTGAGTGGGAGAGGATGAGTCATATCAGAATACAAGCTTTTGCCTCCTGTCAACTACTGCTTCAGAATTTTCATCATACACAGTAAAAATGTGTGCTTGTTGACCTGGTATGTCATTAAAAAATGTCATACTACCTAAATGTCATATTTCGTACATGTACCTAAATTTCATACTACCTTTTGACTGGGACTTAATCTATCACAGACAGTTTAACTGTATGCTCATTGACCTGATATGTTTTCAAATATTCCATACTACCTTTTCAGTGGGACTTGATTCATCATAGACAGTGTAACTTGTGGTCATTGACCTGGTTTGTCATTAAAAAATTCCATACTACCTTTCCAGTGGGACTTATTCCATCACTTACAGTATAACTATATCCTCATTGACCTGGTTTGTCATTAGTACTTTCCACTAGGACTTAATCCATCATCAAATTCTCTATAAAAATTTAACATAATAAAAGCTTTAGGAAAACTAATCAAGCATTCTATAAACAATAACTATTTTTATCTATATTTATGGTAACTCAATTCAAGTACCAGAAATTTCATCTTCCATCTCAAAATTCAATTCTTTTTCACAGTTTGCTACATAGTTATAATTTCCCTTATGCAAAGTGCTATTGAATGATTTTGCACCTACAGTTACAGGTGTGTGCAAATGAGTTTCTCAAAACCAAGAATTATAGGAAAATTATACATTTACATTCAGTCAATAACCAGGAACATGAAAAAATTATATGCAAGTTCAGGACAACACAAGTATCAGAAACAAAGTCTAACAACAAAAGTTTCCTTTTCAAAATATATGTGGAATAAGCTTTTATTAATTTGAAATGGAGATCTGATGCAACATTGACTTCAAACTATTATGTTACAACATAACTTGTAGTGTATTATAAAGACACTTGTATAGAAACATCACTGATTATTATGTATTGTAAAGATTTCATGTTACAGTTATAATATCCACAGCTTAATTTTTTTGTATGATGAAGTAAACATTAAAGAAAGGTTAGATTTAGTCCATGTTTTTTAAAGTGCATAAATATGCATCATTCTAGAAATGTGAATATTATATAAAAGTTACAGAAGATTTTCACATACATAAAAAGCAAATAATTGTTAAGTTAGTTAACAAATTAATATAACAGTAAAATTAACATCAAATACTAAGTGTGTGAAAAAAAGACATGAAAACACATGAGTACCACAGAAACAATTCTGCAAAATGTATTCTGCAATTTATATTACAAAAAAACTACTTTTCCTCAAAATATTTTTGATGAGATAATCGATTGATATGATTCTTAATTAAAGTTAACACTAATACTATTCAAGTTGGTAAAAAAAAATGTGATGCATCTTCATTAATTTTTGAAGTTTCTGTTTTAAGTTTGCATTGGTTTTTTTGGGGGCTGGGGGCAGAGGAGGGATACATATATTTTGAGAACAACAAATAAAGCCATACAATGGTACAGTAAGATATACAAAACTACACTAACAGAGCCATACAATGGAACAGTAAGAAATACAAAACAGTTAAATTAACATGAAAACAAGTTGTTGAATGTGCATATGAATAGGGGTTAATGACACATCAGCACACTACTGACTATGTCATACTGCTGAAATGTTAATTCTTAAAGATATATGCTGCCCAACCCACCCACTCAAGTTAGGAACATACAAATTTCCAAATAAAAGAAAATATACAGTCCTTCTAGATGAATGGCAAAGATCTTAAGAAGGCAGTAAAGATGTAGTAGTTTACAAGAGGCATAACTATCTATCTGTTGATTAACATTTTCATATATTCCTTTGTTTTGTGAACATATAAATATCATAGATTCCTCTCATATGTGAATATGACAATTTCATAGATTTGTCTCGTATGCAATTATACCAATTTCGTTGATTCAAGTCATATTTGAATATGACAATTTCAGATTCAACTCGTATGTAAATATTACAATTTCATAGATTCAACTCGTATGTGATTACAATTTCATAGATTCATCTCATATGAATGAAAATTTCATAGATTTGTCTCCTAGGCAAATATGACAATTTGATTGATTCAAGTCATGTATGAATATTACAATTTCATAGATTCATCTCATATGTAAATATTGTAATTTCATAGATTCATCTTGTGTATGAACCGAGTAAAACCTGTCCTGAAAGACAACTGCTATGTGAAACAACCTGTCTTGAGAGACCACACTCTCAATGCACAAATTTGTTGATTATATAGCTTTGTTACCTTTTATGAGAAATCACCTGCCTGGAGAGACCATACTTAGTTGGCAAAAGAGGTGGTCTTGCATGACAGGTTCTACTGTATTACAATTTCATAGATTCATTTCATGTATAAATACTGCAATTTAATAGATTCATCTCTTATATGAATATTACAATTTCATTGATTCATCTCATATGAATATGACAATTTCATAGATTCATCTCATATGTGAATATTGCAATTTAATAGATTCATCTCATATGTGAATATCACAGCATCATACTTTTATCATGTAATCAGAGACTCAATTTCATGCAATGAACAGAACAGAATTACTGGTATATCAAATTTGGTCACATTTTGTGGGTGTTTAGAAAAAATTAAAAGTTTTTTTTTTTTTTCAACAGCTGCCATGTTTGTGCATCATTTGTATAAACTTAAAAGTCCTTCATGTAAAAATACTTTCTGTCTAATTTGGTAAAGAATCTTATGTGTTTTGGGAAAATAATTCCAGACTTTTTTCCATTTATTTTAGCTGCCACAATGGTATTTAATGGTGAACCACCATCATTTGGAAGCCTACATGCAAGAAGTCGAATTTCAGGTAGAAAATAATTTTTGACAAGAAGTAATATAAAGGTTTATCTACTTGTATTGACAGCAGCCTTATATGAATTAACTTTATTTTAATAAATCTAGTGGTCTTTGATAGATGATTTGAAGGCTAGATGTGTTTAAAAAACTTCTTTGAAATTTGGTTGATTTCTGTTCAAAAGGTTTTGAGAAGGAGTTGTAAATCCTAATTGTGAATGAATGATATTATATAAGGTATAACAATTTCTAACATCTTCAGGAGGATAAATTATTCCAAATAAAAGGTTATATCTTCTCTTACAATATAAAAAGAAAAATTGTGAAAAAAAGTAAATTAAACATGATAAACCATATTGCTGTTTGTATAACATGATAAACCAGATTACTGTATGTATAATATCTATGCCCACACTGCTGTCCCAGGTTCTCAAAAGAGACAAAGATATATATGGATGAATCAGGAAATCTTTTAGCAAGACTCTCAAGACAAACATATGCTTGAACAAACAGACAGATGGACATGACCAAATCAAGAGTACAAACCTTGCGAGCAGCGTGGGCATAAAAATCTGGAATTTACAAATCCTATCAAAGCTAAAAAAGCAATTACAAATGTCGTTGGTTTACTTTTGAAAATGTGATAAAATTTGTTTCCATTTTAAATTTTTATATCTAATGTATTTCAATTATGAAGAGAAGTTATGTATGGCACAGGAAATTGAATTTATACAATACACATACAAACCTGCATAAAATTTGTGATTTGTAATTTACAAATTTGTAATACTACCAGGAGTAATTCCCTTCTAAATCTGAGTATGTTGATGTGTAACTTACCACAAAAATAAATATACTTTCAGAAATTAAATAGTTTATCAAATTCTGAGTTAAAACAAATTTCTAGTTATAGTTTTTAATTAAAAACAATTAACTATGTCTAGAGATATATGTAAATGCATCAAAAGTTAAATAATACTGTAAAAGAAAACATGTTCTAATAAAAATTAGTTTATACAGATAAACAAATACACAAATACTTTAAGGCAACAACAGCCCTCGTTATGTAAACACTGAAAAGCAGCAACCCAATAAAAAACATCTTTTTATGTGTAATTTGGTGATTTCTCCCGATTACCTGCACAACCACCTAAATCCTATAATATCACTGTGCTCAGTATGCTTCAGAAGCAAGCTTGACTTCCTTTCCATCTGGTGTTGATATCCATCGTCTCTCATTGGTTTTTGTGTTGTATTCATACAACTTTCCAGTGGCTGCAGAAATATAATGCAAATTAGTTTATTTAATACTAAATTATGACTTACTGGATTTTCCAACAAAAAAAACTTTTGAGTTAAATACAAGATGTATTTCTTTTACCTCAGACCCAGAGAAACCAAATTCCACAATGCACGGATACTTTGTTCTTCTACTACTTCAATCTGTTACATACATTGCTAACTAATATGTTCAAGCATAAAAAAAAGCAAATTTGCTTGCTCTGAGTGAATAATGGATATATTTTAGTATGTGGGTGAAAAACTTAAGTATTAACTCATGGCTTCACAACCTGTGACAATGCCAAATTCACTCGTTTTAAGAAAATGTTTTCTTTAGAGTGCTGTTAAGAAGCTTCAATTGTGTAAATAGTCATATATATGAAGTTGATCCACACAGAGTTATCAGTCCTGATGCAATAATGAATTGGATATATATCAAGTTCAAATACGGTGTACTGTCAAGTCATGTCCTTATGGAAAGTGCATCGTCAAGTCATGTCCTTATGAAAACTGCATTGTCATGTCCTTATGGATGGTGCATTGTCATGTCATGTCCTTATGGATGGTGCATGGTCAAGACATATCCTTGATGGACAGTGCATTGTCAAGTGGTGTCCTTATAGACAGTGCACTGCCAAGACATATCCTTGATGGACAGTGCATTGTCAAGACATGTTCCTTGATGGTCAATGCATTTTCAAGATTTGTCCTTAATATTTTACCTAGCTTTTGTAATTTTTAATACCATCTTTGATTCTGGAGCTTATTGATTTTTCTGCCAATGCAGCAATGTCCCCCCAAACACATCAAGATGTCTGAACTGTATAACATGCATTTCACATCAAGATGTTTGAACTTTACACCATGCATTTCACATCAAGATGTCTGAACTGTATACCATGCATTTCACATCAAGATGTTTGAACTTTACACCATGCATTTCACATCAAGATGTCTGAACTGTATACCATGCATTTCACATCAAGATGTTTGAATTTACACCATGCATTTCACATCAAGATGTCTGAACTGTATACCATGCATTTCACATCAAGATGTTTGAAATTTATACCATGCATTTCACATCAAGATGTTTAAACTTTACACCATGCATTTCACATCAAGATGTTTGAACTTTACACCATGCATTTCACATCAAGATGTCTGAACTGTATGCCATGTATTTCACATCAAGATGTCTGAACTGTATGCCATGCATTTCACATCAAGATGTCTGAACTGTATACCATGCATTTTGAAGTAAGCTAGTAGCATACATTTCTTTTCTGAACCGTATACCATGCATTTTTAAATAAGCTAGGAGCGTACATTTCTTTTCTTGTTCATGCTTATGCAAAATTTCACCATGCAGGTACCATACTCTTTAATATGTTAAGTATTGAACAGTTCATGACATGAGATAGTTAATGTTTGTTAGCAGAGTAATTAATACTCTTTAATGTACTAAAAAAGTCTAATATTCTCTGATGTATCTAATTTACAATGTGTACAATAATGGGTCTAATATTCCCTGGTGTACCTAATTTACACTGTATACAATAATGGGTCTAATATTCCCTGATGTACCTAATTTACAATGTGTACAATAATGGGTCTAATATTCCCTGATGTACCTAATTTACAATGTGTACAATAATGGGTCTAATATTCCCTGATGTACCTAATTTACAATGTGTACAATAATGGGTCTAATATTCCCTGATGTACCTAATTTACAATGTGTAAAATAATGGGTCTAATATTCCACGATGTACCTAATTTACACTGTGTACAATAATGGGTCTAATATTCCACGATGTCCCTAATTTACACTGTGTACGATAATGGGTCTAATATTCCATGATGTACCTAATTTACAATGTGTATGATAATGGGACTTGTATTCCACGATGTACCTTATTTACAATGTGTACGATAATGGGTCTAGTATTCCATGATGTACCCAATTCACACTGTGTACAAAATTGGGTCTAATATTCCATGATGTACCTAATTTACAATGTGTACAATAATGGGTCTAATATTCCATGATGTACCTAATTACACTGTGTACAATAATGGATCTAATATTCCATGATGTACCTAATTTACATTGTGTACAAAATTGGGTCTAATATTCCATGATGTACCTAATTTACACTGTGTACAATAATGGGTCTAATATTCCACGATGTCCCTAATTTACACTGTGTACGATAATGGGTCTAATATTCCATGATGTACCTAATTTACAATGTGTATGATAATGGGACTTGTATTCCACGATGTACCTTATTTACAATGTGTACGATAATGGGTCTAGTATTCCATGATGTACCCAATTCACACTGTGTACAAAATTGGGTCTAATATTCCATGATGTACCTAATTTACAATGTGTACAATAATGGGTCTAATATTCCATGATGTACCTAATTACACTGTGTACAATAATGGATCTAATATTCCATGATGTACCTAATTTACATTGTGTACAAAATTGGGTCTAATATTCCATGATGTACCTAACTTACAGTGTACAATAATGGATCCAGTATTCCATGATGTATCTAATTTATACTGTGTATAAAATTGGGTCTAATATTCCATGAAGTACCAAAGTTACAGTGTGTGCAATAAAATAAATAAATTACATTCTGTACAATAATAATATTACTGTCTTTTGCATTATGTAACACAGCAATGATTTTAAAAATGAATCTTGTTTTGTTGATATTATTTAGATTTACAAGTTGTTTACCTGGATCTATTGCTCTCCCATCAAACTCTCTGTTTATAATGACATATTTCTGTTTTTCCTGTGGTAATGGTGTTCCAGGTATGTCTGTCCTAGGTGATACTGTTGTGGATGGTGCCTGTTGTGTCAACATGGGAGCAATCAGTGGTTGCCTAATATATGAATTCCAATATGGTGGTGGTGGAGAGTATTGTTCGCCTGGTGTGTTGCTGTTGCCCCTATACTCCTCCTCCTTGAGTGGTTTCTTGGGGTCCTGATTTTCAGATTTTCCATGAGTCTGAGATTGTAGTTTTCTTTTAGGATAATTTTTCCAGGGGTCACCATTATCCAAAGTCTTTGGCAGTACTTTACTATTCTGTGAAAATAAAATCTGTATCAGTAGACTTTTGAGCCCGAGTCTGAAATTTTAATTTGACCAATTAAAAATGACATTACTTTTGAAAGCTTATTTTTGATTGGCTAATATGTAGTGGAACTCATCCTCAGCCTTGAGTTCACAGTGTAGCTTCTTTGTAATGATTAAATATAGCTATCCTGGCAATGATTTCAATGCATTCGATGACTTGCATCTTACTTATGTTAATAATATGGAAATATGGTAAAACAAAACCAAATAAAGTATTGCTAATGTGTAATACAGAAGAATAGCTTTTAAAATATTGTATTTTCTTCAACTGGTAGGAGTTAAAAACTTATAGCTTTCACTCTTGTTAATATTAAGAATTTATTTAGATGTTATTAGGAACCTGTCATAATTAGTGTACTATCAACCAAATAACAGTGTTCTATCAACCAAATATCAGTGTTCTATCAACCAAATAACAGTGTTCTATCAACCAAATATCAGTGTCCTATCAACCAAATAACAGTGTTCTATCAACCAAATAACAGTGTTATATCAACCAAATATCAGTGTTATATCAACCAAATAACAGTGTTATATCAACCAAATAACATTGTTCTATCAACAAAATATCAGTGTTCTATCAACCAAATAACAGTGTTCTACCAACCAAATATCAGTGTTCTATCAACCAAATAACAGTGTTCTATCAACCAAATATCAGTGTTATATCAACCAAATATCAGTGTTATATCAACCAAATAACAGTTATATCAACCAAATAACAGTGTTCTATCAACCAAATATCAGTGTTATATCAACCAAATAACAGTGTTCTATCAACCAAATATCAGTGTTCTATCAACCAAAAAACAGTGTTCTATCAACCAAATAACAGTGTTCTATCAACCAAATATCAGTGTCCTATCAACCAAATAAGTGTTCTATCAACCAAATAACAGTGTTATATCAACCAAATATCAGTGTTATATCAACCAAATAACAGTGTTATATCAACCAAATAACATTGTTCTATCAACAAAATATCAGTGTTCTATCAACCAAATAACAGTGTTCTACCAACCAAATATCAGTGTTCTATCAACCAAATAACAGTGTTCTATCAACCAAATATCAGTGTTATATCAACCAAATATCAGTGTTATATCAACCAAATAACAGTTATATCAACCAAATAACAGTGTTCTATCAACCAAATATCAGTGTTCTATCAACCAAAAAACAGTGTTCTATCAACCAAATATCAGTGTTATATCAACCAAATAACAGTGTTCTATCAACCAAATAACAGTGTTCTATCAACCAAATATCAGTGTTATATCAACCAAATAACAGTGTTCTATTAACCAAATAACAATCAGTGTACTATCAACCAAAAAACAACATGCAAATTATGGTTATTATTTTGATATTAAGTATGAAATTAAATTTAAAATGAAAAAAAAAGATAGGACAAAGAGCAGAACAAGATCATTGAATTTTCAAACAATAAAGTCACAATTGATCTTCATACTATATTCTATTGAGACCATAAAAAATTAACTTCCACAAGTCTCAAACAGGACATGCACATTCATTCTGCTCTTCCTGGAATGCTGAATTTAAAAGTCTGTTATAATGACAAGAATGGCACCAATCATCATTAAGAAACCCCATCCCATAAAAAAAAACTTATTAACCATAGCAACAAATATGCCATTACTGAAATCCATCAAATGTGGAGAAAGTTACATGCACCGAGAAACTTTCTGCCAACGTAATAGCGGAACATATTTCAGTATCAAGTCAAAATAATGTTTCCAAACTTGGAAATTGCATAAAAGCTCTCATGGACAAAAACTGCTCACATTATGTCCCAAATTTTGAGTTCTTATTGGAATGAGAAAGTCACAGATATGAGCCGCAATAAAAAAATTAATTATATCCAGTGATGAGTCAAATGAACAAGAGGATAATAAAATGCTGACAGTCTTAGTTCAAATTTTTAATAAGTAAACAGGATATCCACAAGATTCTTTCGAATACATGCATGCTTGGATAAAATATTCATGTACAAGCATTACATTAAAGTTTAACGTTTTTACTGTTCTTAAGATATCATGATCAAAATTGTATAATAATAATAATAATAATAATATAATAATAATAATATGAATGATAACAATACCATGAATACTACTACTAATAATACTAATAATAATGACAACAACAACAACAATAATAATAATAATAATAATAATAATAATAATAATAATAATAATAATAATACAGTGGGACCCCGCTATAACCCGAATTCGGATATAACCCGGTCGTGGCATGGCTCCCGAAATTTCGGGTAATTTATTACAGGTATGTTTCTCAAAGACCAAAAAAAAAAAAAAAAATTAAGTATGAAAAAAAAAGTCAAGAGTTTAATTATCATTCTCATATTCGTCTAAACAGTGCGAAAAAGAACGTGTAGAAAATGTATTATCAAAATTTCTTCTAGTTTTGTGCCAAAATAAACATCGGAAATACGAACCAATTGCTGGGCTTACTGAGAACTTTGATCTTTGTTTATTGTTGAAAAATTACAGCTCATAAGTGTCAATATTATAATTACTGATTCCTGAGTAATGAAGCCATCGTGTCTACTTTGTGTTTGTCTTGAATGCATTCTGAATACAATCGTTGCTCTAATAATCTCCGATATATGTTCTCTTAATTTCATACACAACTAAGTAATAGCCAATGCGGGGGTTGATAAAAGATTCTCACCAGAATGTATAAATCAATCAATTTAAGTACATTGTTTATCATCAAAGTGAACTGCCAAGCTAAACAGTGACATAATTCAGTGGTTAAAATAAGCCAGTTCTGCCTGCTGTATTAGAGTACATCAAAAGAACATAACGCAATAGCTGGGCAGCAAGTTCAAAGGACTTTGACTAGCAGCTTGGGTGGGAAAATGTGCTGAAGTTTACAATGATTGAATTCAGAGACAGAAAGATCCTGAGATGTACATGTAGTTATTATAAGAATACACTTTAGCTTCCATTATTTAATCTACGGGCATGTACTATTTCATCATTCATTACGTACACCCGTTACATAATTTTTTTTATTTTCTTTTCATTGAATTCAGTCACATAATGATGTGTGACAAAATTATTGAATATTTTACATCCTTGTGTGGACATTTTCGATGGAAATATATGTATTATGGATTCAGTGTCTGTTACAAGATTCGCTGGTGAGTACACGGTGTTGATACTCTTTTCATGCAATAGATTATACATGTATATATAAATTAGACATGTGTTTGTACCAATGCATGGTTCTCTGAATAAAGTAATATATTAAATCTGCAATTTCTGTTACCACAGCAAATGTTTTTCTCATTTAATATATATTGATCAAAAATGGTAATTGTGCCATGTATTTTCGCACCCGTCTTTATGTACCCCACCCCTGCAATTAAATCCAAAAATGTGTTGGTATTGTACATGGTTGCTTATAACACGGTTCGGTTCATATCCCGGTCTGATTCTATGGCTCCCAACTACCGTGTTATAGCGGGGTCCCACTGTAATAATAATAATAATAATAATAATAATAATAATAATAATAATAATAATATGAATGATAATGTGAATACATGTAATATGAATAGAGTACAGGAATTAATCCATAATGCCAGGGATGAATGACATTCTTTGTCTTCAGCTATAACACTAGTATGGAATAATTGTTTTCTGGATTTGATTGGTCATAGTGATGGCAATGAGGATAAAAAGGTGTCAGCAAATTAGACAAGATGTCTGCAAATTAAACAAGATGTCTGCAAATCAAAAATAATGGATGAAGATTAGACATGTCAGCAAATTAGACATGATGTCTGCAAATTTGACAAGATGTCTTCAAATTCGACATGATGTTGGCAAATTAGACAAGATGTCAGCAAATTCAACGTCTGAAAATTTGACATGTATGCAAATTAGACATGATGTCTGCAAATTGGACATAAAGTCCCAAAGGATGTGATGATATACTGTATGTATGAATCAGTGATTTATGTGGACAGTCTTCTGACATTTAAACAACATTAGGTGATTGGGAGTGTGATAACTCCGATGATGTCTTATCTCCTATGAGAGTGTGATAACTCTGATGATGTCTTATCTCCTATGATAGTGTGATAACTCCGATGATGTCTTATCTCCTATGATAGTGTGATAACTCCGATGATGTCTTATCTCCTATGAGAGTGTGATAACTCTGATGTCTTATCTCCTATGAGAGTGTGATAACTCCGATGATGTCTTATCTCCTATGAGAGTGTGATAACTCCGATGATGTCTTATCTCCTATGAGAGTGTGATAACTCTGATGATGTCTTATCTCCTATGAGAGTGTGATAACTCCGATGATGTCTTATCTCCTATGAGTGAGATAACTCTGATGATGTCTTATCTCCTATGAGAGTGTGATAACTCCGATGTCTTATCTCCTATGAGAGTGTGATAACTCTGATGATAATATCAGTTAATGACAGGTGGACAATGAAACCATATTATCTGTCTGCAAAGCTAACTGAAAGTTAAAAAAGGAAATGGATACCTTTAATGGAAAACTCAAAAGGTTGTTTTATTTAAACTGTTTTATGAAAATTTAACTCAAAAGGTTGTTTCATTTCAACTCTTTCATGAAAAATTAACTTAAAAGGTTGTTTTGTTTAAACTCTTTAAAGAAAATTTTAAAGAATTATATTGATAGAAGTGCATATTAACTAAATTTTCCCAGGCAGACATTACATCATCATACAACTTTTATCATGCAATTAAATTGAACTGAGGCAGGTTCAGAATCATATATCATGTAAATGAAGGTATGATTTTTATATATACATGAAGGTATGATTTTTCTATATACATGAAGACATGATTTTTCTATATACATGAAGGGATGATTTTTCTATATCCATAAAGGTATGATTTTTCTAATTTGTATATATTTTTAAATTTAAAAACAAAATGGAAGATAATATTTTTCAAGAGATTGTTATGGAATTAATGAATAATTTAAAAAAAAAAATTAAATGTGTAATTTTTTTAATAATAATTAGGTGGGTAATTTTGTTGTTTTTTGAAAGAAGAAGAGAACTGAATGCTTGACATATTTTATGACAGTCCTTCTGATGTCCAACGCAAAACTAAACTTTAGTGGTAGGTTTATCTTAACATCATGGTAGGTTTATCATAACATCATACTATATTCTATCATTATACTATATTCTACTATATCAGCTGTTCACATTGGGTTCACAAGAAATGTAGTGGAATCAATGGACCTCTCAAACCTGATCCAAGCTACAAGTGTCCCAGATGTAGTGGACTAGCTCGACCTATTGATGGAAGGCCTGTGACAGAAGTAACTGTAGGTGAAGAAAAGCTTGATGTCATGGCCGACTTCTGTTACCTAGGAGACACCATATTGGCCGGAGGAGGATGTGAACTGGCATCAACAACGCGTTGCAAGACTGCTTGGAATAAGTTTAGAGAGCTTCTCCCAATCCTGACGAATAGACATTTGACGCACATTACAAGGGGTAGTCTTTACACAATTTTTACATCAGACCTGTGCTGCTATACGGCTCTGAAACCTGGGCTGTCACTGCTACAACTCTCAGGAAGATACATCGTAATGATAAAGCCATTATACGATGGATCTGCCATGTAAATCCCAAGGCGAATGTCCCATTTGAGTCTCTCCTCACCCAGCTCAACATCAGAAACATTTCTGACATTATCTAATCAAATAGGATGCGATGGCTGGGCCATGTTGTGCGTAGTAAACGGTGAATATCCAAGGTCCGTTCCTTCAAAGTTACTGGAAGTCAAGCTCCAGGCAGACCTAAGCTAACATGGGAAGAGTTGACAAAAAGAGACAGAAAGACGTTGGGGCTGAGCGGAATCAATCCACAGGACCGTAGAGCCTGGAAGAAAGCTTTGAATACTCTCGTGACGAAACAGACAGGCCCACCCTCGTTAGAGGATTAATAAAAGGCCTGGATAATCAAAATGGATGATGATGATGATGATGATGATGATCATGGTAGGTTTATCAATAACAGCATGGCAGGTTTATCAGAACAGCATGGTAGGGTTTTATCATAACATCATGGTAGGTTGATCATAACATCATGGTAGGGTTTTATCAAAACATCATGGTAGGTTTATCAGAACAGCATGGTAGGTTTATCATAACATCATGGAAGGTTTATTATAACATCATGGTAGGGTTTTATCATAACATCATGGTAGGTTTATCATAACAGCATGGTAGGTTTATCAGAACAGCATGGCAGGTTTATCATAACATCATGGTAGGTTTATCATAACATCATGGAATAGCTTATCATACTATCATGGCAGGTTTATCAGAACAGCATGGCAGGTTTATCATAACATCATGGTAGGTTTATCATAACATCATGGAATAGCTTATCATACTATCATGGTAGGTTTAGCATAACATCATGTTAGGTTTTTATCATAAAATCATGTTAGGTTTATCATAACATCATGGTAGGTTTTTATCATAACATCGTGGTAGGTTTATCATAACATCATGGTAGGTTTATCATTACATTATGGTAGGTTTATCAGAACAGCATGGCAGGTTTATCAGAACATCATGGTAGGTTTATCATAACATCATGGTAGGTTTATCATAACATCATGGTAGGTTTATCATAACATCATGGTAGGTTTATCATAACATCGTGGTAGGTTTATCATAACATCGTGGTAGGTTTATCATAACATCATGGTAGGTTTATCAGAACAGCATGGCAGGTTTATCAGAAAAGCATGCCAGGTTTATCATAACATCATGGAATAGCTTATCATACTATCATGGAATAGCTTATCATAACATCATGGTATGTTTTTATTATAACATCATGGTAGGTTTTATTATAATATCATGGTAGGTTTCTATCATAACATCATGGCAGATTTATCATAACATCATGGTAGGTTTTTATCATAACATCATGGTAGGTTTAAAATAACATCATGGTAGGTTTATCATAACATCATGGTAGGTTTATCATAACATCATGGTAGATTTATCATAACATCATGGTAGGTTTATCATTACATCATGGTAGGTTATTATCATAACATCATGGTAGGTTTTTATCATAACATCATGGTAGGTTTAAAATAACATCATGGTAGGTTTACCATAACATCATGGTAGGTTTATCATAACATCATGGTAGGTTTATCATAACATCATGGTAGGTTTTTATCATAACATCATGGTAGGTTTAAAATAACATCATGGTAGGTTTACCATAACATCATGGTAGGTTTATCATTACATCATGGTAGGTTATTATCATAACATCATGGTAGGTTTTTATCATAACATCATGGTAGGTTTATCATAACATCATGGTAGGTTTTTATCATAACATCATGGTAGCTTTATCAGAACAGCATGGTAGGTTTATCATAACATCATGGTAGGTTTAGCATAATAGCATGGTAGGTTTTTATCATAACATCATGGCAGGTTTTTATCATAACAATAATAATAATAATAATAATAATAATAATAATAATAATAATAATAATAATAATAATGAGGACTTTGTATAGCGCCTAATCTTTCGAAGCTCTAAGCGCTTTATACCATCAATAATGATATGACTACACTACAGAACAACAAATGACAAAAACAATGAAATTGGAAAACATAAAAACATGCTGAAAACATACAAGATACAAAACATGATTAGGTCGCTAAGTTTGTCCCTGCAGTCAAAACAGGTGAGTCTATAGAGCACTCTTAAAATGGACCACTGTGTCTTTGTGTCTAATTTCAATGGGCAATTCGTTCCACGTCACCGGGCCTTGGTGTGCAAACGGACGTTGTCCATATGACTTTGTTTTCATAGTGGGAACAATGAGTATACGATTATCAGAAGAAAAGCGAGTGAGGCTGGATAGGTATGTTGGACTGGAGTCTGTCATTGAAACATAGCACAGAGAACAAATATTGTGTTTGATTCTGTATCAAATTGATAGCCAATGTAGGGTACAGAGCAGTGGTGAGGTGTGCTCTGATCGAGGTACTCTAAAGATGATCCGTGCAGCTGTGTTTTTAACTTTTTGGAGTAAATATTGTTATGAACCAGACAGAATTGAGTTACAATAGTCCAGTCTTGAAAGTACTAATGAACACACAAGTGTTTTAGTGGCATCAACTGAAAGATATTTATGAATGGAACTGATGCGTCTGAATTCAAGATATGCAGCCTTGCATATATTCATGACATGTTGGTGCAATGTGAGAGTACTGTCTAGAGTAATGCCTAGGTTCCATACTGACTGAGAAATTAATGTTGGTGTTGCTGATATTTATTGTCTGAGGTAAAGGATGTGAATGAGAAAGTCTTTGTATTGTGATCAGAATAGCCTCAGTTTTATCATCATTCATCTGCAGCTTGTTACATGTCATCCATGATTTCACATCAGAAATGCACTTCTCTACTTCATGGATGGTAGCATCAACTTCAGTTGGGTGGCTAGACTTGTATATTTGGGTGTCATCAGCATACAATTGGTGTGACACTGGGTGATGATCTATGACATTTGAGAGCGGCTGAGTATACAGAATGAAGAGAACAGGTCCAAAAACAGATCCCTGTGGAACACCACAACATACGTCAACTGGGCTGGAGTGTATTCCATTTGTAGATATAATTTGTGTCCTGTTGACTAAGTAAGGCTTGAACCACTGTAAGGCTATATTCTAAATGCCAAATACATGCTGGAGACGGTGAAGTAATATATCATGGTCTATTGTGTCAAATGCTGCAAATAAATCCAGGAGAGTGAGGACTGTAATCTTTCCAGTATCCAAAGCAGAGAGAATGTCACTAAATACTTTAAAATCATAACATCATGGCAGGTTTATCGTAACATCATGGTAGGTTTATCATAACATCATGGTAGGTCTATTAGAACATCATGGTATGTTTATCATAACATCGTGGTAGGTTTATCATAACATCATGGTAGGTTTATCAGAACATCATGGCAGGTTTATCAGAACATCATGGTAGGTTTATCATAACATCATGGTAGTTTTATCATAATATCATGGTAGATTTATCATAACATCATGCCAGTTGAGGGATTGAGACACTCAAAGGAATGATGTTATTGATATGGTACCAGTCTCTGAAAACATGCCACTTTCCATCGTAATCCTTCAGAGTAGAGGGCCTTCATGCTCTCGAGATTCTCTCCACAATCAAAAATTCAAATTGTTTATCTTGCAAGGCCGTCCGGACAAGAGCCAAGCGTGAAGATAAAAACGGTCCATGACGGGGTGGAACACCCGTGACCGCAGTTGCTTGAGAAGATTTGGGCTGACTGTAATCTTCCTGGGTAGATCTATCACCAGATCAAGTAGATCAGAGATCCAGGAGTTGTTCCATCTGAGAGGGGCAATGAGAATCATCTGACATATGGTAGAGCTTAATTATTCGATGAAGTTAAAGGAAGTTAAGAAACTGCTTGGCTGGTGGAGTAGAAGAAATTTATCCATTATTGGAAAAATTACTTTGATAAAGTCCTTGCTTTTGCCTAAATTCATTCATCTTTTTGCAGCTTTGCCAAATCCTCCACCCCATATAGAAAAGGAACTGAATACATTATTTTTCCAGTTTATTTGGGGCAGTAAAACTGAGAGAGTTAAACGAGACACACTTATTGCTTCTTTTGAGGAAGGGGGGTTAAATATGATTCACTTGCACTCATTTGTGTGTTATATAAAACTTACCTGGATTAGGCGCCTCTTAATAAACGAAAATGGCTTATGGCAAAAACTGGTTTCTGAACAAATATTTGGAAAATTTGGAGGTATGCTGTTACTTTCATTAGGAAAAACTAAACTAAAAGTAATCTCCAAATTAATTAAAAATATTTTTTGGCGTGATGTTATTTATGCGTTATCTCAATGGAAAAATGAACCATCTACTGTCAATGAATACTTGTCTCAAGATATTCTTAATTTAGTGACTGTAGATAATTTTAAATCATACACAAGGTGGAGAACAAATGGTATTATAATTATTAAACATCTTTTTGATGCACAAGGGTCTCTATTAAGTTTTGATGAAATAAAACAAAAAACAAAAACAAATAATTTCATACAGTACTTTGCTCTTATTTCAAAGATCTCTGTGATGTGGAAAAAGAAAATTAAAACTTTCTATGAAAGTGGAAATAGTTTTCTTGTAGCTTTGGACAAAACATCTCTCCTTAGGGTAAGAGCAAAGAATAAATTTATCTATAAAGACCTGATAAGAACCAAAATAATAAAGCCAAATGGTAAACAGGAAACTTGGTCCAGACAGCTAGAGTGTGCGATTGGTACAAATGAATGGACCAACTCTTTTGTTTCGGCTAGATTTTGTACAAAAGACACAAAACTGATTAGCTTTAACTTTAGATTTCTCCACAGAAATATTACCACAAACCAATTTCTAAAAAAGATTAATTTAAGTGATAATGATAAATGTACCTTTTGTAATGAGGGAATAGAAGAAATTGAGCACTTATTTTATGACTGTTTAATTACTGAAAACTTTTGGAAACTGTTGGTAGAATGGATACAAACTTATGACCCAAATTTTCGAATTACACGAAAAGATGTCTTTATAGGAAATAACAACTTTGACGATCTTATTAACTTCCTAATTTTGCTTGCAAAATATGTTATATACAGATCACGTTGTGCATCAAAAAGCCCAAATCTTGCCTATTATAAAAATTGTGTTTTATCATATAAAACGCTGGAAAAATATGTCGCCAAAGTGAATAACAGCAGTGACGAGTTTAAAAGAAAGTGGACCCTATTATCAACTTTTGGTACATGAATTATTATTATTATTATTATTACTATTTTTACTTTTAAAATTTACATATTTATTATTATTATTATTATTATTATTATTATTATTATTACTACTATTATTATTATTATTATTTTTAAATGCAATTTCATGCATCTTGGGGTTTGTATGCGAGTATGACTTTGTGTACAATAATTGTGATTGTAAGTAAGTGTCTGTGTGTGTATGTGTGTGTGTGTTGTGTAGGGAACACATGTAGAGATCAGGACACAAAAGAATTTAAGATCATGCCCCATACGCCAGGTCAGGTGGTGATGTAGGGGAATATGTAAAATCCTGATACCTTGTGTTCAATAAAAAAAAAAAAAAAAAAAAAAAAAAAAAAGATTGATTGCAAAGTCAAATTAAAAATGTATAGAAGATGTTATTTGCCAATGTAAATCAAATGTTTTGTTTAGATGAGAAATAGTAGTACTTGGCATTGTAATACTGAGATAAAAATGTTAATAAAAATGAAAAAAAAAAAAAAAAAAAAAAAAAAAAAAGAATCATCTGACAGTTATGACCCCTTAACCTCTGGATTATTTTCAGTACCAAGACCGTGGTAGGGTAGGAGAATGACCACAACCCCTCCCAGATGATTGACAGAGCATCCATGGCCCAAGCTTCTGGGTCTGGAACTGGAGAGATGAAGGTGGACAACTTGCGATTTCACCTTGTTGCAAAAGATCGATCATCGGACGCCCCCAAAGTGTGCAGATTGGAAGAAAGACCGATTGATGGAGTGACCATTCCATGTGCATGACCTGACCATTCCTGGATAGAGTGTCAGCCAAGACTTTGAGTCTGCTGGGAATATGTCTGAGTTGTACATTGAGGTGGAGATTGTTGCACCAATGTAGAAACTGCCAGATCAGATTGCACAGGTCTGGTGATTTGGTGCCCCCTTGTTTGAGTTGGCAAGTCACCACCACAGAGTTGTCTGACATAATGAGGACAGTTTTGAATAAAAGTTGATCCTTTCAGAAATGAAAGGCATTGATGACAGCCTTTATTTCTGAAAGGTTGATGTGGAGAAGGCTCTCCCCTGGCACCCACGTGCCGCTGACAGTATCGAAGTCTGGCAATAGGTGGGTACCCCAACTGTAGGTACTGGTGGTGGAACATACCGTTATCTCTGCTTGGGGTATCTCCAGAGGAATCCCTATGGACAGCCAACAGGGGTTGTGCCACTGACACAAGAATGATCTTGTGTGATTGAGGGGACTTGAAAAAAGGGCACCATTATGCTAGTAACGTCATTTGTAAGGGGCGCATAAAAAGATGGCCGAGTGGGATCAAGTCCGCCACCGCAATGAATAATCCGAGGAGTTGCAAGAACTCTCTCGCTGAAATGCACATCCTGTTGGAAACGGACTCGACGAGTTTGACTATCCGGATGATCTCGAACGTGAGGAAGCCTTACCAGATTCAGATCGGTGAGAAACTCCATACCCAGATGGACCAAAACTCTGGGATGGACAGAGATTGGACTTTATCCAGTTCACAAGAAAGCCAAGATGATCTAAAAGTGATAGAAGATCGTTTCTGCCTTTGAGCAGAGTAGAACTTAACATATGTTTCTGGAGGATGTCGTCCAAGTACACTGCCGTCACTATAGATGAAGTCAAGCGGAACAGGGTGACGATGCAATCCATAACCTTGGTAAAAGCCCAAGGGCTGATGTTGAGGCCAAAAGGTATGACCTGGAACTGATAAACTGAGTCCACATTAATTCTGTCCACGTATTACACAATCTCTGTACAGCATACCCGTCCTGTCAGATGGAAAGATGGATTGATCTTGCCATCGCCACATTGAATTTCAGGGGTAAAATGTATTGGTTGAGGCGACTCAGGTCGATGAACGGACTCTGGATAAGAAACAGCCATGAATAAAACCCTGGCTATTGCAGGGTTTATTTATTTATTCATTTATTTGGGTGTTTTTTTTTTTTTTTAGAAAGGCATCCTTCTCCCAATCTGACAGTACATCTGTGAAGAGGGGAGAGGAGGACAGGGGAGGGGGATGGATAAATGAAGTCCAAAGTCCCTCCGAAATGAACTGAATCACCCAAATGTTCTGAGGTAATAAAGTGGTCCAGTGTTCCTGAAATTGCAGGAGGCAGCTGCCCACAGGTAGGCAGTCTGCGGGCGGTGGACAGGGTATGTCAATGTCTAGAGTTAGGAGGCTTGAAGGCGGAGAAACTTGGGTTCTTGCCATCTCTGTATGGTTGCCTCCTAGCTTGATTAGACTGTTGGCTCCCAGCATTGGGTTGGGATCTATACTGCACATTTGATTGTAAGGATCCCTTTTTCCCTGGTCCACCTATCATCCCTCCACTGTGGCAGGGGCTGATTGTTTCGAAATGCCTGCGAAAGTTGGGCGGTGAGTTGGAGGGGCAGTTCCTGAGCTGACTACCTCCGAACTTTTTCAATTTTTCCCCCAAATAGTAAAGGTGACCCAAACAGAGACAGCTGTAAAGCCAGAGTAGGATGGGGCTTGAGCGACGTGGACCAACGACATGCGTCACGTCGTATCAGGTTGAAGTTGGCAGAAGCAGTCAACGCATTGACCATGGAATGGTGAGCTGCCCTGTTAATAACTCTAGCAATCCAGGCCGTTGCTTCGCAAGCATGGTCATTGCCGGATTTGCCTAGGGAGTCGGAAAAATGGCTAGTGAAGCCAAGTCCAACATTGAAGACGTAGCGACTACATTTTGGACTAGCTTTGACATGGCATTGGAGATCAGTACTGAAGGCATCTGATTGAGTTTTGTACCAGCTATACTAGAACATTGCTGGTACTTAGCTTTCTGAATTTTACTGACTGGGGAAGGAGCAGGAAGGACATTGTCTCTTCCTCCCATTCAAGATCTACAGACGCCTTAACTTTGTAGTCTTGAATGGCGGTAGGAGGTGGTGGGCATTCTAAAATTGCCAACACCCTATAAATTTCTTCCACTGCGGCCTTGAAGCTAAGCACAGTCCATTCCATGACTGGATCTGTGTATGGCTGAAAGTGTTTCGTCACACTCACTGTGTGCCAAGTCGTGTTCTGGTCAACTTTCCCTCTATGCTGCACGTGCAGCTGCTCAGGCATCCACTCGCAGCTGAATTGTCAAATTTTGCTCAATCCAACTTTCATTTTCTTCTTGTAATGAGCACTGCGCGCACATCTACCATTCGTTCAGAGGGAACGTTGACAGCTTGCATCTCTGTATAGCATACCACGTGACACAGATGACGCAATTCAGTCATCCTTGACAATTTTACTAATTCTCCCTTGTGGAGAAGCCGTGAACATATGGCCAGCCGGCACTGCCGGCTGGTTTGTCTGGTGAATGGTTGGCCTGAATGTCGGAGACAGTCCGGCTATCACCGGTACCAGCCGCTCCAATGACCTGGCTGGATAGACAGATTTCTCACTAAAATCTCCATCATAGTATTAGTATGTTGTCAGCAGTACAGCTTGCCAGACGGATTTGTCACTAAAATCCCTGTAAATCATAGTTGGTTGGTCCGTTTTAGCAATAAGGTCCCCATACTGGAACGGTACTGCCAGCTGGTTTGTCTGGTGTGTGATCCGCTGGAATGTCGAAACACTCCCCCAAAGAGGTAATATCTAGCCTGATGTTAATAGCTATGCCGTAGTTTCCTGGACCCAACGATGCATTTGTTCAAAGGCAGACTGTTGTACCATGTCAACATTATTTTCCTCCATTGCCACATTAATTCTGTCCACGTATTACACAAGCTGCATGGTATAGATGATGTACACTTGGTACATACAATACAAGTGTCATGGTTGTCTTCTTTTGTTTGAACTTTTTGCATTTTGGTTGACATTTCTACTGAACGGACAAAAGAAGAAAAAACAAAGCACAAATTAGCAATTCAACATGTTATTAATTCGCTAATACCATAACTGTTACTAACGGAGTAAGCAAAATTATTCAGTGCCGCGTTAACTCATAAATGACAACACGAGTACCGCCATTAGCGTGTGCAACATGGTCGTCCATATACGAAGTCTGTACAAGGTGACAAAGTCACTCAAAAGTTGAAAATATTGTAAAATAATGTATACAACCTGTATAAGAATGATTGTCCAACATAATAATTCCAAATTTAAATTTGGATGGTCCGATTTTACACTAAGATGGCTTGGATTATAAGGTCTAATTGTACGAGTGAACAGTACAAGCGAAGCTTATAAAACTAACGACACCTGGCGGTGGCAAGGGGAGATAAGGGGCAAGAGTTATTGCCCTTTGTCTATAGAACATAGACAGAAAAGACGAATTTTCGTTTTAGTAGGGCTGGATTTGCGAGGTAGTAGGCTTTTATCCCTAATGTTAATGTGATTGGGAAACGTATTCAAAGGAGAAAGAAAAATACATCACTGTGTAGACAAATTCATTTGGATTAATTGGTGAAAATTTCATGGATCAATATTGGATACAAGAAGAGAAATTAAAGTAAGTGCGAAGGCATGTGCATGATTTTGACAAAATTTTCCAAACAGGTAAAACACTCTGGGGCACAAGCAGCTAGACACAGCTTAGTGTGGCCAGGACACAGTAACAGTGTTACTGACAAGTTTGTTGGGGCTGAACGAGTTAATGTACTAGGTAAAATTAATGATTTGGTGTAATAATTACAGACCAAACGAGAGTCTGTTAATTACTGTATTAGGTAACATTAATGATTTGGTGTGATAATTACAGACCAAATGGGAGTCTGTTACTTACTGTACCAGGTAAAATTAATGATTTGGTGTATTAATTACAGACCAAACGAGAGTCTGTTAATTACTGTATTAGGTAAAATTGATGATTTGGTGTGATATTTACAGACTAAATGAGAGTCTATTAATTAATGTATCAGGTAAAATTAATGATTTGGTGTGATAATTACAGACAAAACGAGTGCCTGTTAATTACTGTATTAGTTAAAATTGATGATTTGGTGTGATAATTACAGACCAAAATGGGAGTATGTTACTTACTGAATTAGGTACAGGCATGGCAACAACAGCAGAGGGTGAGTGACTCTTGTTAAATGGTTGCACCTCAGAATCTGTAATATTACCAAACTTGAAGGTTAATAGATTATTTATAAAAGTTCACTCAATACCATACCAAACCTAAGAATCCTACAATTAAGCAGTGTGGCAAACACTTTAAAGCTAGCTGTTCTATTTCATCATACCTGGTATATAGGTAATAAATTATTTACCAGGGTACCAGTATCTAAATGATACCAATACTCTTTTTACTAATACCAGTACTCTCTTAACTGATACTAGTACTGTGTTTACTCTGATACAAGTGCTTTTTTTAAAAACTCTAATTGATCACAGTACTATGTTTATTTCTAATTTATACACATATTCAGAGTATGGATACCAGCACTCTGTGTACTTTGATACCAGTACTCTGTTTACACTAAATGATAATGTATTTACTCTAATTTTTAAAGATATAAAGGATTTAATATTTTAAATTAAATTGAACTAGTAAAATTTAATGTATACCCCCCAGATTCAGTGTACATCATCTTTGACACCCACATCCCTTACAGTAGATTGTTTTGTACTGTATTTGAAGTTTGTCTGACCAGTTAATTGTGGTCTGTCTGACCTACTGGGTTTTTCTGTTGGCTTTGGGGTGAGGCAGGGACTAATGGTAGACTAATTCAAGTACTAATTAAAAGTCACATTGTAATCTGCTGTTTTTATCCAATATACACACTAGTTCTGACCACCTCTCCAAATTATGCACTAAAGTTTATCTACATTGTCTTTAATTATATTTGTCCACCCACTCAGTATATCTATCACTCCATTATGTATATTACGTATCCCTTCTCTTAACTTCCCATCAAGTATATCTCTGTCTGATTCTTATTTCAAACTATATCTTATCTCCGCTGTCTCTTTTTATTTCTCTACAATCTTTCTTCTTTTCTTTCTGCTTTAATTCTGCTTTCTGTCCCTCACTTTAACTTGAATCTACATATATACAAATAACATATTCCCACATCCTTTCCCCACATACAGAATATGATTGGCTAACCATTATTAGATGAATGAGAGCTCACATTCCCCCAGATCATGCCATAAATAAATGGTACTGTAACAACAGGAATATATATGACCCAGTTATCCAGATGTCATGATGCTGACTTGTTTAGTTAAATTTGTCAAAGCCTTCTTGAAGGACATGTTAAAGTCGAGATGCAAGCAAAAAAAACAGTTGATGACAAGGTTATGTGAATTTACTAAGCAGTCAAATGTTAATGAACACCCGATTCTGTGATGAAATTTGCTGTTAGCCATTAACGGCTAAATTTGTCTATTTTATTAGTGTTTGAAATTTAGTTGATGTATCGATTATTTTAAACTTTGGGTTTAGAGTGCTTCTGAATTAAGAGTATTCAAAAGGAAAGAAAATTGTAATTTACTGTGTCTTTCTTCTCTTGATTCTTTTGATTAAATTCTTTATTTATCTTTACGGGGCTCATGTGTTGTCTTTGTTCAAGATATTGCCTCAGATTGCCATATCCATTCTATAACCGGGCAAATCACACTGTAGAGGTCATTCCTTAGATAACGAGTATTAGCAGGGGATGGTTTCGGGTGTTGTATTTTTTCCAAGTTGCACAATACCTCTGACCAGTGGGCTTGTGCAATATTGTACCAATAGCGCTTGATACCGACTACCCCATTACAAACAGTAATTTTTCATAAAACTCATAAAACTGGCTTAATTTATAATAATAAATTTGTACACGAATTTCTTGTCAAAGCTCTTATGAAACCTGCTTATAACACAGTAAATTTTATTGAAAATGCTAAAATTTATATCTGGTCACAGGCATCTTGCAGCCTTAAAGCAATCTCAAAAATGGATCTTACACTTGTTTTTATTTAACCTGACCATGTTGGGTAACAGAATGCACCTCCAAATTGAAGAGTTTACAGAAAAAATGTCAAAAGGAGTAAACTCTTTCAACATTACAAATTCCATGTGACCTCTTATACCTTTACTTTCAGGGTTAAATCAATATTAAAAACATACTTTTTTTTAATACAACATGTTGGACCAAAAAATGCACCAGCCTCCAATGTGAAGAGTTTCACAAACACTGTCAAAAGGAGATAACTCTTCAAGTATTATAATACACACACTCAATGAGAATACATTTTTTTCATTTTATTAGTGTGCATTTATTATGATGAAATAAATTGTTTAAGCACACTTGCTTATTAAGTCAACAATTTTTACCATAAATTTGATTCATTCAAAGCTGGGGTGCTCTTATAATCATGACATACAAAAAAATTGATAATTTATGAATAATGTTGGAAACTCTAAATGTCTCTAGTACACAAAAAATACTGTGAATTCAAACATTGTTATGCTGCTGCCACTATTGTTATTTAGAAACGACCAAATGGTAGCCACTGTTTACCCCTTTCATTATGGTATTTATTACACAATACCTGCATCTACAGTTATTTGGATTTTAAAATATTACAGGTAAATTATATATCAAATACTACCCACTGCATAGGGAAGTGCCTGTAAATGTTGTTTACTGTGGGTATTTAAAACAATGTTTATTACTTCCATTTTTACACAAGTCATAACAAATTATATTGATATTAATGTTTGCGGTAATCAACACAGTTTGATTTAATGGAGGTCCTGATTTAAACTGTATTTTCCTTTTCCATTAGATTTTAAATTCTAAATTTAATAATTTTATAAGTTTTTGGCCAGTGCATTTGATCTGACAAGTCCATTAAACACAGCACACATTTTTTGGTTTCAAGTACAGCACCAAGTCAAGTTCTCCATCTTCCAGGGAATATTCCACCTTAATCCCTTTTCTGCTGTAAAAAGGCAGCATCTTTATTTTTGCCTGTGACAACCCTTTGATTAAGGCATATGTTTGACACTTGCTCAGTACCAAGTAACAGTGGATGTTTATTTGAACTCTGTGATCTTACAGCACAATACATGTGTTTAGTTTTATCCTTTAATTGCTTTGACAGACTGTTTGATTAATTACATAATAATCCTTTAATCCTTTAATTGACAGACTGTTTGATTAATTACAAAATAATCCTCTACATAAGCACCTGATAATCACCGTGAAACCAAGAAAACAGGGTCGGACAATATTTATGATGACTAGACGATGATGATTTACAATGAATAGATGATGATGGAGGATATCAGAACTTTATCAGGCGATGAATTTTTGGACACTGTAGCAGATGACATTTATAGGATATTGTGAATTCCAAAAATGTGGACTTTGAACTTGCCACTGATGGAAAATCGTTGAATATGCCACACTGTTGAAGTCTTTGATCTTGCTGCCCAGCTATTTTGTCCTGTTTAACACTACATGTGAGCCTTTGACTTTACTAACATTGATATATACACTGTAACAGTATTAAATACTGAGACTGTGGCAACTTTTTGTTGTAATCATGGATCTAAAAGACCAGCATAGGTCTTACACTTTTAAATTTTCTCTTCTTAAAAAAAGGCAGGGGGCATTAATTAGGAGTGGGGCATTAATTAAAAGTGGGGTATTAATTAGTGAGTATATAGTAATTGCAATTGCATTGATTCTGTCACTTTTTTTCCATAATCAACCATATGGGTTGTTTATTTGTCAAATATGCAACTTTAACTCATGATGGGTCACCCCTTCTGATGGACCAGACTTGCAAAATAGACCCTTAAAACTTACAGAAGTGTCAAAGAGAAATCGGCATTTTGTAACCTAAAAAGGGATCAAACTAATAATAATCAAACTGACTTATAAGCAATATGTTATTATAGTACTGTGATATTCAAAATTTGAGAGAATCTGGATAATTTCCTAAAATATAATATAATAATTTCCTCATTATATGAATGTGAAAAGATATATTAGACTAAATTCTAAATTTGCAAATTAAAATGCTGTAGAACTTTGCTTTTAAATAATAACTCTGACCTTTCCTGTTATTTTTTAATTTCGAAACTCGGTCACCATCCTCAGTGAGAGTGGCTCGTTCCTTTCCCTTAGGTCCTACCCTGAAACCAAAAAAATAAACAGGAGTTGAAACTGTATTAAATGTAACTTCCATTATGAAACCACTCACTGTCTTACAAGGGGATTTTTCTCACTTCTCACAGAATTGGGTGGTTATGACAGATTTGACTGTATTTTCTCACAGACTGATAAACAAATTAATAAATTAAATTAATTTTATTATAATTAAATTAATAACTGATGTAACAAAAAATTCATAATGCTAACATTTAACACTGACTTCCATTTGCAGATTATTATCACTGAAAGCATTAATTTTTTTCCTCAAACTGTGTACAGATTTAAACTTAAAAAGTGGATTAACTCCATTTAATTTGGTCATTTTGTATTGAAATGACAGCATAGTGTGTCTTTTTTTAAACAATATTTTCTAGTCATTTTGTAATGAAATGACAGCATAGCATAACGTGCCTTTTTGTGAAATAAAATTTTCTAGTCTTTTTGTGATGAAATGACAGCATAGCTTGCCTTTTTGTGAAACAGTTTTCTAGTCATTTTGTAATGATATGAGAACATAACTTGCTTGTTTCAACACATTTTTCTTGACATTTTGTAATGAAATGAGAACACAGCTTGTTTGTTTCAACAAAAGTTCCTACACATTTTGTAATGAAATGAGAACACAGCTTGTCTGTTTCAACACACTTTTCTAGTCATTTTGTGTTGAAATTTTGGCTAGACCTGACAATTTTTTTAAAAATAAAATGCCACATCTTGGATTAATGCAGAAAATGAAGATGTACAAAAAAGGTGACATATACACAAAGTGGATAAAGTATTTTTGTTGGGACGTATGCAGGATTTATTGTAAATGGAGAATCTTTGGAGTGGAAACCAGTAATAAATGGGATCTGTCCTAGGCCCAAAACTCTTTGTATCATATAGGAATAATATGCTGTTATCCTTACAGTTCAACAGTAATTACATGTGTAATTTGGATTTTCTTTAATGTAGCTTTAACAATTTCTCAGTCATATCGTGATGATGTCTGCAGTGTGGCAGTTTATAGTAATGTCTAGCACTGGGGCATCATGCTGCAGACATGTAGCATAATATCCCACCCAGTCACATTATCCTGACATCAGGCTGTCCTGTCCTAACACTAAGCTCTTAATGCTGAATGCCTAGTGAAGCTGCTGTTAGTACCATTTTTATCTGGTATGACTCGGTCAGGGTTCAAACCCGCGACCATCTGCATCAGAGGTGCACACTCTAAACACTAGGCCAGTCTGTTCAACAGTGTATCATCATCATTAGTAGAGGAAATGAAAATCTTCAGAAAATTCAACACTAAAAGTGATTGCGACTTGTTACAAAAAGATGTAGTATAGATGTTATGAATGGATGACCTGACAATATCGGACAGAAACATCTAAAGTTGAAGAATTTTAGTATTTAAAAGAAACCCTATATCTAGAGGTGGAGTGACAACATCACAAAATGGACCATGAAACGTTTTGCCGAGACACAGGCATTGGAACATGATCGAAACCAGTGGAGGGAACTGGTCAGATGTTCAGTAGCACAGTGCCTCATGACCACACTAGGTCAAGTGACTGATGATGATGATATCTAGAGGTAATTGCAGATGAAAAAGTAAACTTTTAAAATCATCTCAGTGAAAATGTTTAGAAACATCAGAAGGTGTCATCCACAGAACATTTGAATATCTTGATATAGATGCTGTCAAACTGTGATTCAAATTCTGAATAAGATTTCATTTAGATTATTCCAATCAAGAATGGAATACATACAAGACACAATATACATAATCTGACAATTTTTTTAAAATCATCAATAATTTTTCACTGTGTTGCAGGCCCTTCAGGGTTGTATCATGATAACAGGTTAATGTGACTCATGGTTGTATCATGATAACATGTTAATATTACTCATGGTTGTATAATGATGCCATGTTAATGTGACTCATGGTGGTATCATAATGACAGGCTAAAGTGACTCATGGTGGTATTATGATTACAGGTTAATGTGACTCATGGTTGTATCATGATAATATGTTAATGTGACTCATGGTTTTATCATGATGACAGGTTAATGTGACTCAAGGTTGTATCATGATAACAGGTTAATGTGACTCATGGTGATATCATGATGACAGGCTAAAGTGACTCATGGTGGTATCATGATGACAGACTAAAGTGACTCATGGTGGTATTATGATAACAGGTTAATGTGACACATGGTTGTATTCTAATGACAGATTACTGTGACTCATGGTTGTTCTATGATGACAGGTTAATGTGACTCATGGTGGTATCACTATGACAGATTACTGTGACTCATGGTTGTATTATGATGACAGGTTATGTGACTCATGGTGGTATTATGATGACAGGCTAGATTGACTCATGGTTGTATCATGATGACAGGTTATGTGACTTATGGTGGTTTCATGATGACAGGCTAAAGTAACTCATGGTGGTATTATGATGACTGGTTAATGTGATTCATCGTTGTATCATGATGACATGATAATGTGACTCATGGTGGTTTCATGATGACAGGCTAAAGTGACTCATGGTTGTATCATGATGACTGGTTAATGTGATTCATGGTGGTATTATGATGACTGGTTAATGTGATTCATGGTTGTATCATGATGACATATTAATGTGACTCATGGTGGTTTCATGATGACAGGCTAAAGTGACTCATGGTTGTATCATGATGACTGGTTAATGTGATTCATGGTGGTATTATGATGACTGGCTAATGTGATTCATGGTTGTATCATGATGACAGGTTATGTGACTCATGGTGGTATTATGATGATGGGCTAAAGTGACTCATGGTTGTATCATGACAACAGTCTAATGTGACCTAATGTGATTATATCTGCATACATGAGAGCGAGAGGCAACAAGACTGAAATATACATGACTTTGACTGGAAAATATGACCCTGAAGTATCAATCATTTTTCAGGTGAGAACAAGCCACAAAACAACGACACAATTTAAAGTTATGTATAAGTTTAGAATAAGACTGAATATTAGAAAACAGAAGTCAACCAATAGCTTTTTCCTAGAAGAATACATCATATAGCTGTTACAAAAGTCAACCAATAGCTTTTTCCTAGATGAATACAACATAGAACTGGTACAAAAGTCAACCAATAGCTTTCTCCTAGATGAATATAACATAGAGCTGGTACAAAAGTCAACCAATAGCTTTTTCCTAGATGAATACAACATAGAGCTGGTACAAAAGTCAACCAATAGCTTTTTCCTTGAAGAATACAACAATGAGCTGGTACAAAAGTCAACCAATAGCTTTCTCCTAGAAGAATACAACAATGAGCTGGTACAAAAGTCAACCAATAGCTTTCTCCTAGAAGAATACAACATAGAGCTGGTACAAAAGTCAACCAATAGCATTCTCCTAGAAGAATACAACATAGAGCTGGTACAAAAGTCAACCAATAGCTTTCTCCTAGAAGAATACAACAATGAGCTGGTACAAAAGTCAACCAATAGCTTTCTCCTAGAAGAATACAACATAGAGCTGGTACAAAATTCAACCAATAGCATTCTCCTAGAAGAATACAACATAGAGCTGGTACAAAAGTCAACCAATAGCATTCTCCTAGAAGAATACAACATAGAGTTTGTACAAAAGTCAACCAATAGCTTTCTCCTAGAAGAATACAACATAGAGCTGGTACAAAGGTCAACCAATAGCTTTTTCATTGAAGAATACAACATAGAGCTGGTACAAAAGTCAACCAATAGCTTTCCAAGAAGAATACAACATAGAGCTGGTACAAAAGTCAACCAATAGCTTTCTCCTAGAAGAATACAACATAGAGCTGGTACAAAAGTCAACCAATAGCTTTCTCCTAGAAGAATACAACAATGAGCTGGTACAAAAGTCAACCAATAGCTTTCTCCTAGAAGAATACAACAATGAGCTGGTACAAAAGTCAACCAATAGCTTTCTCCTAGATGAATACAACATAGAGCTGGTACAAAAGTCAACCAATAGCTTTCTCCTAGAAGAATACAACATAGAGCTGGTACAAATGTCAACCAATAGCTTTCTCCTAGAAGAATACAACATAGAGCTGGTACAAAGGTCAACCAATAGCTTTTTCATTGAAGAATACAACATAGAGCTGGTACAAAAGTCAACCAATAGCTTTCCAAGAAGAATACAACATAGAGCTGGTACAAATGTCAACCAATAGCTTTCTCCTAGAAGAATACAACATAGAGCTGGTACAAAAGTCAACCAATAGCTTTCTCCTAGATGAATACAACATAGAGCTGGTACAAAAGTCAACCAATAGCTTTTTCATTGAAGAATACAACATAGAGCTGGTACAAAAGTCAACCAATAGCTTTCCAAGAAGAATACAACATAGAGCTGGTACAAATGTCAACCAATAGCTTTCTCCTAGAAGAATACAACATAGAGCTGGTACAAATGTCAACCAATAGCTTTCTCCTAGAAGAATAAAACATAGAGCTGGTACAAATGTCAACCAATAGCTTTCTCCTAGAAGAATACAACAATGAGCTGGTACAAAAGTCAACCAATAGCTTTCTCCTAGAAGAATACAACATAGAGCTGGTACAAAAGTCAACCAATAGCTTTCTCCTAGAAGAATACAACATAGAACTAGTAAAAAAGTCAACCAATAGCTTTCTCCTAGAAGAATACAACATAGAGCTGGTACAAAAGTCAACCAATAGCTTTCTCCTAGAAGAATACAACAATGAGCTGGTACAAAAGTCAACCAATAGCTTTCTCCTAGAAGAATACAACAATGAGCTGGTACAAAAGTCAACCAATAGCTTTCTCCTAGATGAATACAACATAGAGCTGGTACAAAAGTCAACCAATAGCTTTCTCCTAGAAGAATACAACATAGAGCTGGTACAAATGTCAACCAATAGCTTTCTCCTAGAAGAATACAACATAGAGCTGGTACAAAGGTCAACCAATAGCTTTTTCATTGAAGAATACAACATAGAGCTGGTACAAAAGTCAACCAATAGCTTTCCAAGAAGAATACAACATTGAGCTGGTACAAATGTCAACCAATAGCTTTCTCCTAGAAGAATACAACATAGAGCTGGTACAAAAGTCAACCAATAGCTTTCTCCTAGATGAATACAACATAGAGCTGGTACAAAGGTCAACCAATAGCTTTTTCATTGAAGAATACAACATAGAGCTGGTACAAAAGTCAACCAATAGCTTTCCAAGAAGAATACAACATAGAGCTGGTACAAATGTCAACCAATAGCTTTCTCTTAGAAGAATACAACATAGAGCTGGTACAAATGTCAACCAATAGCTTTCTCCTAGAAGAATAAAACATAGAGCTGGTACAAATGTCAACCAATAGCTTTCTCCTAGAAGAATACAACAATGAGCTGGTACAAAAGTCAACCAATAGCTTTCTCCTAGAAGAATACAACATAGAACTAGTAAAAAAGTCAACCAATAGCTTTCTCCTAGAAGAATACAACATAGAGCTGGTACAAAAGTCAACCAATAGCTTTTTCCTAGATGAATACAACATAGAGCTGGTACAAAAGTCAACCAATAGCTTTTTCCTTGAAGAATACAACAATGAGCTGGGACAAAAGTCAACCAATAGCTTTCTCCTAGAAGAATACAACAATGAGCTGGTACAAAAGTCAACCAATAGCTTTCTCCTAGATGAATACAACATAGAGCTGGTACAAAGGTCAACCAATAGCTTTTTCATTGAAGAATACAACATAGAGCTGGTACAAAAGTCAACCAATAGCTTTCCTAGAAGAATACAACATAGAGCTGGTACAAATGTCAACCAATAGCTTTCTCCTAGAAGAATACAACATAGAGCTGGTACAAATGTCAACCAATAGCTTTCTCCTAGAAGAATACAACATAGAGCTGGTACAAATGTCAACCAATAGCTTTCTCCTAGAAGAATACAACAATGAGCTGGTACAAATGTCAACCAATAGCTTTCTCCTAGAAGAATACAACATAGAGCTGGTACAAAAGTCAACCAATAGCTTTCTCCTAGAAGAATACAACATAGAGCTGGTACAAAAGTCAACCAATAGCTTTCTCCTAGAAGAATACAACATAGAACTGGTACAAAAGTTAACCAATAGCTTTCTCCTAGAAGAATACAACATAGAGCTTGTACAAAAGTCAACCAATAGCTTTCTCCTAGAAGAATACAACACAGAGCTGGTACAAAAGTCAACCAATAGCTTTCTCCTAGAAGAATACAACATAGAGCTGGTACAAAAGTCAACCAATAGCTTTCTCCTAGAAGAATACAACAATGAGCTGGTACAAAAGTCAACCAATAGCTTTCTCCTAGATGAATACAACATAGAGCTGGTACAAAAGTCAACCAATAGCTTTTTCATTGAAGAATACAACATAGAGCTGGTACAAAAGTCAACCAATAGCTTTCTCCTAGATGAATACAACATAGAGCTGGTACAAAAGTCAACCAATAGCTTTCCAAGAAGAATACAACATAGAGCTGGTACAAAAGTCAATCAATAGCTTTCTCCTAGAAGAATACAACATAGAGCTGGTACAAAAGTCAACCAATAGCTTTCCTAGAAGAATACAACATAGAGCTGGTACAAAAGTCAACCAATAGCTTTCCAAGAAGAATACAACATAGAGCTGGTACAAATGTCAACCAATAGCTTTCTCCTAGAAGAATACAACATAGAGCTGGTACAAATGTCAACCAATAGCTTTCTCCTAGAAGAATAAAACATAGAGCTGGTACAAAAGTCAACCAATAGCTTTCTCCTAGAAGAATACAACAATGAGCTGGTACAAAAGTCAACCAATAGCTTTCTCCTAGAAGAATACAACATAGAGCTGGTACAAAAGTCAACCAATAGCTTTCTCCTAGAAGAATACAACATAGAACTAGTAAAAAAGTCAACCAATAGCTTTCTCCTAGATGAATACAACATAGAGCTGGTACAAAATTCAACCAATAGCTTTCTCCTAGAAGAATACAAAATAGAGCTGGTACAAAAGTCAACCAATAGCTTTTTCATTGAAGAATACAACATAGAGCTGGTACAAAAGTCAACCAATAGCTTTCTCCTAGATGAATACAACATAGAGCTAGCTGGTAGAAGAGGCTACCAATTGTCTTCTTTTACAAAAAGATTCGTGATCTTTTGTGAGTGTGAAGATGGGTTTCCTAATCAGAAAGAACGAATTCTTATAAATGATGTCATGGAATTCCTGAACTCAAACCCTTTGAATGTTTTTCAAGGTCATTCAAGGTCTTTCAAGGTCTCATCCATATGTGTAAAATTTAAAAATTTCAATTAATGTTTGCTGATGGATGGATGGACAAGCTGGAGGATTATTATTTTATTGAGTGAGACCATAACAAATACAATTGTTTGGTCTTTATTAATTTGCTTTCACCACACTTTGATAACACTTTCATTAATGTGTTTTGCACCTCAGCAGTTCCAGGTTTGACCCCCAGATTAAGCATGTGCAAGGTAGAGTGGGTCACTCATTCATAGTCAAGCGCTTACCTCAAGATTCTCTAGCTTCCTTCAATAGCAATACACCGTCACTGAGCACTGGGGTCAAATATGACTTCTGAGAAATTGTTGTATGATTAACCCAAAATACATGTATTGTTTGAAAATGAATAAAAAGATTCTATGCAATTACCCTTTATTTTTCCTGAGGTAGCGTACAATGGCAATAGTGATCCCTATTAGGGCCAGAAGAGCCACAAAGGAACAAGTGGATACAACAGCGATACCCGTGGTGGTTTGTATCCAGGGTTTCTCTGAGCTGGCTGACTCCACAACATAGTACTTCTCTACCTTTGTGACGTTAAAGTTGTACCATCCAGGACCTGTAAATATATTGCAATGAAAAATCATGTATTAACTACTGTACTTTAATGACCAGTGTATACACACACACCTATAAGCTACTGTACTAATCTATGCATACATACCTAACAGCTACTGTACCAATCTATGTAGACACACACCTAATAGCCAGCACTGTACTAACCCATGTATACACACATGCCTTTAAGTAGGCCAATAAATCAGCCCTTCACCCGTTACGATTTTAACCCCAACATCAAAATCGTAACAGGTGAAGGATTGATTTATCGGCCTAGCCTTTAAGCTACTGTACTAACCCATGCATACATACATATAAGCTACTGTACCAATCTATGTAGACACACACCTAATAGCCAGTATAATAATAATAATAATAATAATAATAATAATAATAATAATAATAATAATAATGACTTTATTTAAAGAGGGTGACACAATTAGTTGCATGGAACTAATCCTCCTAATGGCCCTCTATTATATGCATATTTACATACAGAGTACGTGTGCATTATTTAATTAATAACAATAATAATAATAATGATGATGATGATGATAATACTAATAATGACAACAACAACAATAATTATATAATAATAATAATAATAATAATAATAATAATAATAATAATAATAATAATGCACTGATAATAAGCTACATGTATATATGAACATAATAAACAGAAAGTTTTGTAAAACATGATCAAGCTAGGTACATTGTGTATATACAGTATAAAAATTGTGAGGAGACAAAATGGAAGGTTTGAGAATATTATGCTTTAGGTTGTGATGTATTTGTCAAATCAAACAGGTTCCACTTTTCATCCATTGAATTTGATGATAATTAAATGTATTTATATTTGTACTTTCTCTAATTTCCTTTGGGATTCGATTCCAAATTAGTGACCCCGAATATTCAAAACTATTCTTGAAGAGTTCTTTATTTGGTTTTGGGATGCAAAGGTGGTTAGCTGAAATTGATCTTAAATTGGGAGTGTTGCCTTGTTTTCTAACATGAAATAGTTCTTTGAGATATGATGGGGCCATATTGTTTGAAACTTTGTGCATAAGTCTAGCCTTTCTCAAAAATATTTGTTCACTTACTGTTAACATTTTAATATTATTGTACCATCCAGGACCTGTTTTCAGCATTATCTAGGATGAGTTTGCAAGCTCTTTTTTTGCAAGCGGAATAATTTGCACATATTCTTGTCTGTAGTGTTTCCCCAGATAATATTACAGTAGTCTAGGTGTGGTTGTATATAGGTTTTGTAATATATTAACCTATGTTTAGTTGATAGATATGGCCTAATCTTGCTTAATAACCAAAGAGATGAATTGACTTTATGACACATGACTTGAATATGTTCATTGCAAATTGTTGTCAACCATTACCCCAAGGATTTTGTCATGGGTTACCATTTGTAGACCAATTTCATTCAACTTGAGATTCAGATTTTTATTTTCCAATTTTGCTTTTTTTTGTTGGGTAGTAATCATTAATACTTTAGTCTTGCCCGTGTTTACTTTCATGCCATTTTCCTTACACCAGGAATCTATTCTAAGTAAGGCTGTCTGAAGGGAGATCTCTATGTACTAACACATGTAGAAACACATGCCTATATGCTACTGTACTAACCCATGTATACATAACTAACAGTTACTGTACCAATCTATGTATACACTCTTAATAACCAGCACTGTACTAACCCATGTATACACACACCTAACAGCTACTGTACCAATCTATGCATACACATAGCTAACAGCCAGTAACTTAACCAGTCCATGTATATATACACAACAGCCAGTTCTGTATACACACAGCTAATAGCCAACACTGTACTATATATGTATACACACACCTAATAGATATTGTACTTAATCAATGCAGACACACACCTAACAGCCTGCAACTTAACACAATCCATGTATGCATGCACACCTGATAGCCAGCATTGTACCAATCTATGTATACACACACCTAAGTGCCAGTACTGTACTAACCCATGTACACACAAACCTAATAGTTTTTGTACTAACCAATGTATGTGCAATAACTGTGTCTAACATAGACCTAGATAGGCATACTGTCCCAGACATTCAGCATCTATACCGTTAGCTCTACTAAAGATTTCAACTGAATAGCACTACTACCACTACTACTACTACTATTAATCAAGTCTGAATGTTAGTGTATTACAGAAATAACAGTAATTATCATGTCTGTATGTTGCTACAGAAAAAGCAATACTCATTATGCCTGAATGTATTACAGGAACAACAATAATAATCAGGAATGTGTATATTACAGGTATAACAAAAATCAGGCCTGTGTGTATTACAGGAATAACAATATAATTACAGGAATAACAACAATAATCAGGCCTGTGTGTATTACAGGAATAACAATAATCATCAGGCCTGTGTGTATTACAGGAATAACAATATAATTACAGGAATAACAATACTAATCAGGCCTGTGTGTATTACAGGAATAACAACAATAATCAGGCCTGTGTGTATTACAGGAATAACAATAATCATCAGTCCTGTGTGTAATAAAGGAATAACAACAATAATCAGGCCTGTGTGTATTACAGGAATATCAATAATCATCAGACCTGTATGTATTTAGGTATAGTAAAAATCATCAGGCCTGCATAAGGAATAGCAATAATCATCAAGCTTGTGTGTATTACAGGAATATCCTTAATCATCAGGCTTGTGTGTATTACAGGTATAAAAATAATCATTATCTCTGTATTACAGAAGTAATAATAACCCTCAGGTCTGTATGTATTACAAAAATAGCAATAATTTTCAGGCCTGTATGTATTACAATAGCAATAATCATCAGGCCTGTATGTATTACAACACTAGCATTAATCATTAGGCCTGTATGTATTACAACAATAGCAATAATCCTCAGGCCTGTATGTATTACTCCAATAGCAATAATCCTCATGCCTGTATGTATTACAACAAGAGCAATAATTATCAGGCCTGTATGTATTACAACAATAGCAATAATAATTAGGCCTGAATGTTTTACTGGAATTGAAATAATTATCATGCTTGAATGTATTAAAGAAATACAATTATTCATCAGGCTTCTATGTATAACAGGAATAACAAAAACCATCAGGCTTAGATTTGTTGTGAATACTGTAACTGAAGTTACATATGTAACAATCATACAGTAAATTATATGTGTGAAGCAAAGTGGGAAATATAAAAATGGCAAAATATCATTTCAATACAATGTTACTTGAAATATATGAAAGAACTGAGCATTTTAAACCCAAAGAGGTTTTACTTTCTTGGGAACTGGCATATAATTGCAATGTATGAAGGAAAAAGGCAAAGCTGAAATAATTTTTAGTCTCCATGGCGACCAAACATAATCTGAAGTAAAATAACGTAATGAAAAGTCTGAACAAGTTAAGTATAACTGAATTGGATGAAAAGGTACAAAGGTAGAAAACATGAAGCAGAATTGAATGGAAACCTACCAACAATATCATTGGCTGGTGTACCCACAGAGTCTTTAGCAGCAATGTTGTAAGCTTCATCTGATGTCAGGAATGGCTTGGCAACATTGAGATTAGCGAAAGTAGAGGCACTGTCATCTTTAATGATATATATCAGTACCTTACAGGACCTGAAATAGACAATGTCAGATCTATAATTCCTGTTTAATATAGAGACTGAAATCCCTTAAGGGCCAACGTTTACATGTCCAGCCATTGTCTGATATAGTTCCCAACTAATTTTGTAATTCCAATTTATCAAAAGTTAAGCAGTTGCCTCCCTTATACAGCAACATTTTTCCATCTCCTTAAGGCATTTGCCTGAGGATTGGTTGTATTGTCTCAGTATTCAAGTTTTATTCCAAGTTATTAAACAGGATCAAAAGTATTTATTGTAATATTACAGGAGCAATAATATGCTATCATTAGGAATGGGCATTTACGTGCTGTATTTACCACAAAATGTCATGTAGGAAAAGTATGGTGGGATTTAGTTGAAGCTAGGTTTCATTTATTACTGTATTAATTCCTGTTACTGTAAGTATATATTCTGAATGTGTTGGGTTTTTCACTTTATTAGACATGTTCCATTGCTGCTTGGGCACATATTCTTGTGACTAAACCTGTCAGATTTATGACCTGATTTTTGGCACTGTCTAAGACTAGAAAAAAAAGTGGATCAGGATCTCTACATTTACTACACATTAATATGCATGACTCTCACTAAGTACTGAACTCATAAATATGCATGACTCGCTTAGTACTGAACTCATAAATATGCATGACTCACTTAATACTGAACTCATAAATATGCATGACTCATTTAGTACTGAACTCATAAATATGCATGACTCTTAACAAGGACTGAACTCAATAATATGCATGACTATCACTAAGGATTGAACTCATAAATATGCATGACTCTCACTAAGTACTGAACTCATAAATATGCGTGACTCACTTAGTACTGAACTCATAAATATGCATGACTATTAATAAGGACTGAACTCATTAATATGCATATGACTCTCACTAAGGATTGAACTCATAAATATGCATGACTATTAATAAGGACTGAACTCATTAATATGCATATGACTCTCACTAAGTACTTAAATCATTAATATGCATGACTCTCACTAAGGACTAAACTCATCCAAGATTTTCATGATATAAAACCACAAAATTGGACTAAAAGTGGATCAGAAATATGGACTCCAGAGAAAAACTCAGCATTATTACTAACAGACAAACACACAACACAATATTCATTACTGACAACTCATGATGAATGTACAGCGCCAAACCAAAAGTTCACCTGAACTTATAGTTAACTCCATACATATAATCCTCCAGGATGGGTCAGAATATGGCTCCTGTCCCTCACTAAAATTTCACATATACACTAAAAAGTTTTTATTTTTAATTTACATTTATCTTTTTTTTTCTCTACACTTTTTTCCAGTGTATATATATATATATATATATATATATATATATAGATGAATGATATTTTCAAGTAGCATAAAACAATTAAGACAGGTGTTTGATTCCATTGGCTGGATCAAATCACTTCAGCGTTAACTTAGTGGCATGGATTGTACTATGTGTCATATGATGTAATTCTAAAAGGAATAAAGAGATTAATGGATTATGGTTGCATTATTAAAGAGATCAATCAGCATAAAACAGGGTTGCTTCAATGGCTTTGACATTTAAAGTTTGCTTAAATACCTCAACATTTCAATGATGGATGGAAACTGGAATGTCAGTGGTTGGAATAAAGTTTTTTTTTAAAAAAACAAGAATAATGCATTCTGACATTTCTGTAAAGATGATTTAAAAATTTGCCATGTTGCAAGAATGACATGAAGGATGTGACAACAAAAATTCCATCACTGAAATTCATGTTCACGGAATATGAATCAAATGTGAATAAAGAGACATGTACCAAGAAACTGCCATCTTTAAGCTGGACAAAAATCTTCGGTATTCAGTCACAAATCATTTTTCAGATCTAGTCAAATAGTACTCCATGACACAGAAATCACACAAAAGTTCTCATACAAATATCCAAGCTTTAGATATTCATTTTGATAAGAAATGTGCTGTAATGAAAATTCCCCATTCTCATTGAAAATTCTCTTTTGAAGTAAAAACTGCAGACCAAAGTTTGCAAATCTCCCGAAATGTCCTACCTAATCTGACTTCTGTCCTGTACCATGTGAGTGAGAAATAACTCCATATGCTCATTTGTCCAGATGGATTTTGAATGCCATATGGATGCAAAAAGGCAGGACTATATTGGTATTGGGCCTTTAAAAAATTAACTGCATCACCTTTCTTTTTTCCTTTAAAACAATGCAGTCATGTCTTAATGGCAGAATGGATGGTGATATTTTTTTAATGAAAATTTAATATAAAATATCCTATCAAAAAAGAATCGAAATATTTTTAATGATATATGTGGCTTTACACAGAGTTATGATTGCAGGAACTAAATAGATGTAAACCCTACTTACGTTGAGGATAGCTCTGTTACACACCAACGTTTCGCTTCAGAAGTGCTATATGTCACTCGATACACTGCAGTCAGCTGTGACAGGAAGGTCGTCTCCATACTTGTGTATCTTGTCTTATTGATGCCAAGGTAAAATGCAATAATGACCGAGTTTGGTGAATATGTATCAATGCGAACTGTTGAAGCTGTACTAGACGTGCGTTGTGGTGATCCATTATCTTTGGCCGCTACATCAACTCTGTACATAGTTCCAGAAGTCGCTGTAGCAAACAGTTTGATGTCACCTATAGATCAAGTTGAAAATCAAAATAAATTTAATGTGGAATACATATATGCATTATATCCATTAGAGAATTTTATTATAATGAATGCCTCATTATAACAAATGATTTGTCTGGACCCAAAATCATTTATTATATCTAGAGTCTACTGTAGAACACAAAAAAATATATCAGTAACATGGTATTAATTTAATAAATGGAACAAAGATGGCCAAAATTCATTGATAAGCTTCATGATAAAGTTAACATTTTTTGTTGACAGTAGAGAGAACTGATATATTACAGTTTTACCTGTGTTACCATCCAATGAAAACAAGGTTGGGTAGTTGTTCTGAGTGAAGTAATAGCTCACTTCAGCATTGGCGCCCACATCAGCATCTGTAGCTGTTACCGTGGTGATGGTTAACTGGCAACCGTCGTTGTAGGCGATTTCGGAATTGTAGAAATCTGATGAGAATATAGGGTCATTGTCGTTGACATCTAAAATTGTGATTCTAATGGATGCAATGGCAGACATAGTTGGAGTGCCGCCATCTGTAGCAATCAAGTTGAAACTAAAACTAGATACTGTCTCTCGATCAATTACCTGCTTGACAGAAATCACAAAAGTCACGGAATTCACCTTGAGATACTGGCTTGCTGTAACCCCATTTGGTGTGGAAGTATCGATGTTGAGGGTGATGGCTGCATTCATGCCAATATCTGCATCTGTGACAACCACTGTCAGAATACTTGTGTCAACAGGCTGGTTTTCAACAGCTGATCCTGCATATGTAGTATTTCCAAAGACTGGAGGATTATCATTATAATCGCTGATTGTGATCGTCACATTAGCTTCACTTGACAGCCTCGGTGTACCTCCATCAATGGCTCTGACCAAGAATTGATATTCAGGAAGAGCTTCTCTATCTAAAGAACTTGCCGTGCTAATTACACCAGTGGTGGAATGGATTGTAAAGTGGGAAGCTGTTCCCTTCCAAAAGATAGGAATAGATATTGTAAAGGCACCATTCAAGTTAATATCGCGATCCGTCACAGTCAGTCTGGCAACTGAAGTTGTTACAGGAACATTTTCCGATACAGAGAAAGTGAAAGAAGTAGCAGTGAACATGGGATTGTTATCATTGATGTCAAGTATGGTAACAGTAGCAGTTGTTGTTGCACTTCTGGGTGTTGCTCCATTATCTGAAACAGTCACTTTTAAATAGTACTTGTTAGTTGTCTCTCTATCAAGAGCCTTTTGAAGCTGGATTATCCCAAGAGATGAGTCGATCTTGAAATCTGAGTTTGTGTTTCCTGCAGTGATTGCGTATGTTAAGAGTGCATTTTCAGCTTTGTCAGCATCAGTGGCTGTTATGTAGAACACTACTGTGTTGATGGTGGTGTCTTCAGCAATAGACTTATCATATGTTCCAGTGATAACAGGATTGTTGTCATTTACATCATTCAATATGACTGTGACGGTGGTTGTACCTGTTTTTGAGGAGGGGTTGGTGCCTTGGTCAATAGCTAGTACTGTCAAAGTATGGCTGTAAGTACAAACATCAATAAATTAATTCAACTTACAAAAACCAATTCATAGATATTAAAATATTGAACTTGAATAACAATATTTCACACCATTCATAATGTCATCGTTGGGAATTAAAAATAATCCAATTCCCTGGGACAAATAAAACTTTGTCGAACTGAGTATGTAACTTGAGGGATTAAACTATTTATTAACTTCCTTAAAATTTTCAAGAATTTCTAAACAGAAAAAGTGATTTACAACAAGAAATCAAACCAATATTTAAGAAAACTTATAAACTTAGTATCAATTTAAACTGCATATATAAAGAAATGTTACTGACAGTTTTCTGGACAAGTGACAACAACTTCCTGGCAACTAAATTTATAAACAGAGGATCTCAAATGACTAATGATTTAATACTGAATTGATGAAATGAGTCGAATAAAGTCCAGCTTTCAGTCACCAAGGCTTGTGAAAGCTCAATATTATTCAACGAGTTTCGTACTTTTTAATATTAAAATCATTACCCATTTGAGATTCTTTTTATTGCATAGTTATTATTTCAGTGGAAATTATTTAGATAGAAAGAAGAACGAATAATTTCATTCATTCTGACAGACACTGCACAACTTTCATTTCTAGTGCATAAAAAATAAAAAAAATAGTAATTTTTCGACACAGAAAGTTTGATGCATGTGATGCCACATCGTTTGATACGGTACACAGTACCAGTTAAGAGTCCACGATGCCACATCGTTTGATATGGTACACAGTACCAGTTAAGAGTCCATGTTCATCTTAAAATGTCACTTTCACAACTAAACATTACATTGTTGCAATATTTATGTAAAAAGAGGATTACTGGATGGAGAAATCCCATATTCACTGTAATGTGATCAGATATTTACAAAATTTTATTTGTAACTGTAGACTATACATAGGACGTAAACCTTTATCTTTTTTTAGTTGGATTGGCATCACATATTTATTTTAATATGCTGTGGTTGGATAAAGTTGTCAGACTGGTTTATGTCCGAATTCTTCTGTAACCAGTTATCTATGTTGCAGATATACCACCCACACTCCTTCCCCACCACCTCATCTATCAAATAAGCAGTACCATTAAGTTTTACTTTATGTTGCTGTTATTTTCTTGGGATATTATGCCATTTTTCATTCTTATTCATGACATATGACACACCACTGTAGGGGTCAATTGGCCATATTCAGAAAGACAAGACCATTTTCCCCCAATTCCCTTTCATGAGTCAAGTTGAAAAATGGCCATCAAATTGTTCACTGAAAATAAAAAAATTCCAGAAGGTAGGGTTAAAAAGGTTTTCCCATGAGCACAGCCAATTTGTAAAAATAAATCTGCACAATAATTTCACGAGCTTATTTGGACCAATCAATAACTTCATGGGCTTTTTTGGACCAATCAGAGTCACAAAAAGTGATATGTAATACATTGTGATATCAAAAATATGAAACTGTACATACTACATCAAAACTATATCAGCTTTGTGACAAAGAGATGTTATTATCAGTTTGTTTGGAAAAATGACAACCATGAGTGTGGCAAGTGAATTTAATCATAACATGCTGAAAATTTTAAGTGAATTTAAAAGTTGTTGTCCAAGCCTTGAAAATTAATTAAATCAGTTTTATATAAAACTGTTCCAAGGAAATCTTTAGACTCGAATGTGTCATATCAGACAAACCCAATAATTCCTCTTTGGATCTGAGCAAATTGCCATAACATACAATCAAAGGTTTTGCATGTGTCTTTCTGCTGTGATCACAATTTGTCAAAAATACTTTAAGAAATTCACTGTAACTGAACTTTGGGTATATCTGACCTATTTTGAAATGTTACTCTACTTACAAGTGTAAAGTTTAACTAAGTCCAGGTTTTCCAGTAGTTGATTAGGATGAGAGTAAACAAACAAATGCGATGACAGGTAGAAAGTTCTTCTTTTTCTTAAAATGATATAGCAGGAAAATAAGTCTAATTTGTGGACACTTCGACTCAAAAACCTTGAAAAATAATGAAATTGATCTCAAAAAGAAATATTCACAGCAAACTCAATTCTTTATATTGCTTTGTTTTGTCACTTTGCATCCAGTCTTTAAATTGACAGTTAATAGTAGAGTGATCCCTAGATCATATAAAGACCCTCACTATACTCCAGCTGCTATTATAATTGTGTGGTCATGGGTCAACTGCTTCCCCTTTTATAATTCTATGGTCATGGGTCAACTGCTGTCCCTTTTTGTCTTTGTAGCCATGGGTCAACTGCTTCCCCTTTTATAATTCTGTGGTCATGGGTCAACTGCTGTCCCTTTTTGTCTATGTAGTCATGGGTCAACTGCTTCCCCTTTTATAATTCTATGGTCATGGGTCAACTGCTTCCCTTTTATAATTCTATGGTCATGGGTCAACTGTTGTCTCTTTTTGTCTTTGTAGTCATGGGTCAACTGCTTCCCCTTTTATAATTCTATGGTCATGGGTCAACTGCTTCCCCTTTTATAATTCTATGGTCATGGGTCAACTGCTGTCCCATTTTGTCTTTGTAGTCATGGGTCAACTGCTTCCCCTTTTATAATTCTGTGGTCATGGGTCAATTGCTATCCCTTTTTGTCTATGTAGTCATGGGTCAACTGCTTCCCCTTTTATAATTCTATGGTCATGGGTCAACTGCTTCCCCTTTTATAATTCTATGGTCATGGGTCAACTGCTGTCCCTTTTTGTCTTTGTAGTCATGAGTCAACTGCTGCCCCTTTTATAATTCTGTGGTCATTGGTCAACTGTTGCCCCTTTTATAAGTCTTTGTGGTCATGGGTCAACTGCTGCCCCTATTATATGTCTGTGTTTATGGGTGAACTGTTCTTTTAAAATTCGGTTGTCATCGGTCAACTGTTGCCCCTTTTACAAGTCATTGTGGTCATGTGTCAACTACTGCCCCTTTTATAATTCTATATAGTCATGGGTCATCTGCTGCCTCTTTTATAATTCTATATAGTCATGGATCATCTGCTGCCCCTTTTATAATTCTATATAGTCATGTGTCAACTGCTGCCCTTTTTATAAGTCTGTGTGGTCATTGGTCAACTGCTGCCCTCTTTTATATGTCTTTGTGGTCATTGGTCAACTGCTGCCCTCTTTTATATGTCTTTGTAGTCATTGGTCAACTGCTGCCCTCTTTTATACGTCTTTGTGGTCACTGGTCATCTGCTGCCCTCTTTTATATATCTTTGTGATCATTGGTCAACTGCTGCCTCTTTTATATCTCTTTGTGCTCATGGGTCAACTTCTGCCCCTTTTATACTTTTTTAAGATTATTATCTTTCTCTCTGTTATTGCTATGCAGTTTATTTCAACTGATTTTAGTTCTTGATTGCTGAGAACCAAATCTGATGTGGTTGCATGTCATTATACACTTATTTCTATGATTAGTGCAGTCCTTTCGGTGTATACCTTGGTATAAGATGGTTCCTTTTATACTCTCAAGACAGAGTTCTTTTGTAGTATACCTTAGTGTAAGATGGTTCTACTATATACTATTATGACATAGTCCTTTTGGAGTACAAACCAATATAAGATGGTTCTACTATACTCTCATGACAGAGTCCTTTTGGAGTATATTAAAATACGAGCAATTTTTTCTCTGAACAATAGTGCATGACTTTAATAGTGTATTATCAAATAAAAATCTTTCCCATTCAAATATCAGAAATAATTATTATATGTGCAATTTTTGTATGATCTTGAATTTATTCAAACATTATCACATTTCATCTTCTTATACAATATATGGTGAAAAGGATGGTACAAAATACAGTACATGTTGAATTAATGGACAAAAAACATTGTATTTTGAACAGTACAACCTGTCCTGAAGACCACCCCTTCTGCCAAAAATAATGGTCTCTCAAGATAGGTGGTTTCTTATAACAGGTCATAACATTATATCATCAATATAGCTGTGCACTGAGATTGTGGCCTATCAAGACAGGTTGTCTATAATAGTAATGGTTTCTCAAGACAAGTTTTACTGTAATTGCTTTAAATATACATGTGAATGTTATTAAATTACCTGGCTATTGTTTCCCTGTCTAAAACTGCTGCTGTCCTGATGATACCAGTCGTTGAAACGATACTAAAGTAAGTAGTGGATGTCAAGGAGTAACGGACAACATTATTGTTATTAGCACTACTGTCTGCATCTGTGGCTGTTACCTTAGTAACAGAGGTACCAACAACTGATGTCTCTGATATAGCCAATGCAAAATTAGAAGTCTGGAAAACAGGAGCATTGTCATTAAGATCATTGATGTGGATCAACACGGAGCACAGAGTGGATTTAGATGGCGTACCACCATCAGCTGCTTGCACAATGAGTGAGTACTGAGTTTTTGTCTCATAATCTATGGCTGCATTAGTTGTGATTACACCCGAGGAGACATCAATCAAGAATACTGAGGCTCCATCACCAGATACTATTGTGTACATTATGTTTCCATTGACCCCAGAATCAGCATCACTTGCTACAACCAGGCTGGTAACAGTGTACCCTACACTGACATTCTCATCCAAGTAAATTGTGTAGGAACTAGTTGGCACTCCACTATTATGGAAGACTGGACTGTGATCATTTACATCAGTTAGAATAACTGTAAGGGTAAAAGTGGCTGAAAAAAGGTTTGTGTAATTATCCTGATTATCCATTACCTTCACAATCAGCACATAATTCTGGGGATGCGTGTCGTAGTCCAGCTGTGACCAGATCAGCAGTTTACCTGTGAACTCATCCAGCAGGAAGCTGGAGTCGGCATTTCCAGATATGATACTGTATCTAAGCTCCCCATACTTGCCAGTATCTTGGTCTGTGGCGTTAAATGTGTACAAGGTCGTACCTATAAGTTCATTTTCGGGGACAGTTACTGTATCCCCGTTGACAGAGAAACTGGGACTGTACTCATTGACGGCAATTACACTTATTGTTACATAAGTAAAAGAGCTGAGACTGGGGGTTCCTTGGTCACTGGCCTGAATCTTTAGCTGGTACTGGGCTGTCAAGTAGCTATCAATATCACCTGATAGTGTGATTGACGAACTACTCATGCTAAATTTTCCAGCACTATTACCATCCACTACAGAATATTGGAGACCTGATGTTCCAGCCATACCGACATCCGAGTCCGTTGCTGTTACTTGAACAATTGTCCCGCCTACTGTGGCATTCTCTAGAATGGAGATGCTGTATGTGCTGGGATTAAAAATAGGGTAGTTATCATTGACATCAATAATTGTGATGGTAACAACTGTGTTGCTACACCGTGCATCTGGCAACCCAGCTGTGCCATCACATGCTGTTATGGTCAAAATATGTGTGGCTGATGTTTCTCTATCAAGATTTCCTGCCACACTTATTTGACCATCAGATGAATATATGGAAAAGAGGGCATTGTTATTCCCAGCAATAATGGAATATCTGATAGTCCCATGGTTTGAACCGAGATCATTGTCTGTAGCTGATACCTGCAGAACACTGTACCCCATGGCTGCATTCTCTGGTACTGAAGCTGTGTAGCTGGTACTTATGGATGGATCATACTCATTAATTGGGTTGACCCAGATTGTCACTTGAATAGTTGTGGTCAATCCTGGGCTACCTTGATCGTCCACTGTGACACTCAATATGTAACTTGTTTTTGTTTCATAATCTAGCACACCATTTACTTGAATTTCTCCAGTAGCTGTGTTGATAGAAAATTTAGAGTCTGGATCCCCTGCTACTATTGAATACAACATGATGGGACTAGATGTATCCACATCCAAACATGATGGTATGGCTACTTGTGTTGAAACTGCAACATTTTCATCGAGGAAGGTTGTATATACTGTTGCATTGCAGGATGGATAATTATCATTTACATCTATAATGGTCACAGTTAGTGTTGTCGTTGATGTGAAACTTCCAGATCCAACACCATCAGTGACTTCGACTGACACCATGTAGCTGTTGAGGTTTTCTCGATCAAGGGATTTCTGAAGCTGTATAACGCCAGTTGATTCCGATATTGTGAAAGCATTATCTGTATTCCCATTTGTAATTGAGAAGTAGAATGTTCCAGATGATATATCTGCATCTGTGGCATTAAGATCATAAATTAATGTCCCTATATTACTATCTTCCCTGAAACTTACTGCATACGGCCCAGCAGGATTAAATGTTGGCACATTGTCATTGATGTCTGTCACAGAGACACTCGCAGTGATGTTCGTTTTCAGAGTCCCATCACTCACCTGAACTGTAAGTGAATAGCTGGACATAACCTCTGCATCAAGTGAATTCTGAGTCTGAACCTGCATCCCATTCATAATAAACTGATTGCTTATGTCCCCATCAGTTAACGTATATGTCAATGTTGTTCCAGCATCATTATCAGAACATGTCAGTGTGACAACAGATGTACCAATTACAGCATCTTCCAAGACTGTCCCCACATACAGAGCTGCAGAACAAGATGGAGTGTTGTCATTTTCATTTGTAACAGTTACGCTAACTGTAGCACTAGCTGTATGAGGGGAAGCACCTTTATCCACTGCATATAAAACTAGTGTGTAAGAACTGGTGGTCTCATAATCCAATAAATCAACAATCTCAAGATCTCCAGTGCTGCGGCTTAGACCAAATTTCCCTTCTGCATTTCCAGAGAATATACTATACCCAACTGCACCTGGAAACATAAAATTAAGTTGTGAGAAAAGAAATATTTTATAATTTACAGTTTGGGGCTGAAAATAATGATTCACCGTTAGTAGTATTCTACAGTGGAACCTGCATTAAACACATTCGACACTGGGTGTTAGGGAAAATACAGATTTATTGCAAAATTTAAAGACATTTTTAAGGAAATTTTTTGTTTCAACAAATAATGTTCCTGGTCTCTGCTGGATGCTACAAATAAATGAGTTTGACATTCCAATCTTGTATGCTGGAGGTAGAGTGGTATCATATTTCTTAATAAAAGGCTAGTGTACAGTGACAGTGTAGCATAGTATAATATAAGGCTAGTGTACAGTGACAGTGTAGCATAGTATAATGTAAGGTTGGTGTACAGTGATAGTGTAGCATAGTATTATGTAAGGTTGGTGTACAGAGGTAGTGTAGAATAGTATTTTTCAATGTTAAGATTGGTGTACAGTGATAGTGTAGCATATCATTTTTCAATGTAAGGTTGGTATACAGTGATAGTGTAGCAAGGTATATCTCAATGTAAGGTTGGTGTACAGTGACAGTGTGGCAAAGTACTCCTCAGTGTAAGGTTAGTGTACGGTGACAGTGTAGAAAAATATGTCCCAGTCTAAGGTTGGGTGTGTGTGATTTGGAATTTTAACATAGTTTCAACAATTTTTCAGTCACATTGCTACAATGTCTGCAGTGTGGCAGTTTATAGTGATGTCTATCACTGGGGCATCATGCCACAGACATGTAGCATGATGTCCCACCCAGTCACATTATCCTGACACCAGGCCATCTGTACTAACACTAACCTCTTATTGCTGAATACTAAGCAAGGTAGCTGTTAGTACAATTTTTATAAGTCTTTGGTATGACTCAACCTGGGATCAAACCCACAATCTCGTGCATCTGTGGTGGACACCAACCACTAGGCCACCGGAGTGGTCATGCAAGATTGGTGTATAGTGATAGTGAAGCATGGTAAATCTCAATGTATGGTTAGTGTACCATGATAGTGTAGCATATCATTTCTCAGTGTAAGGTTAGTGTACCATGATAGTGTAGCATATCATTTCTCAAGTGTAAGGTTAGTGTACCATGATAGTGTAGCATATCATTTCTTAGTGTAAGGTTAGTGTACCATGATAGTGTAGCATATCATTTCTCAAGTGTAAGGTTAGTGTACCATGATAGTGTAGCATATCATTTCTCAGTGTAAGGTTAGTGTACCATGATAGTGTAGCATATCATTTCTCAGTGTAAGGTTGTTGTACAGTGATAGTGTAGCATATCATTTCTCAGTGTAAGGTTAGTGTACCATGATAGTGTAGCATATCATTTCTCAGTGTAAGGTTAGTGTACCATGACAGTGTAGCATATCATTTCTCAGTGTAAGGTTGTTGTACAGTGATAGTGTAGCATATCATTTCTCAGTGTAAGGTTAGTGTACCATGATAGTGTAGCATATCATTTCTCAAGTGTAAGGTTGTTGTACAGTGATAATGTAGCATAGTATTTTTCAGCATAAGTTTTGGGTACATGTATCTTCCAATTCAGAACAATGTCTCTCTCTTGCATCTCTATTATCTTTTTTCTTTTTGTAATGAGCCCACAGTATTATGTTGTGCTCATGGCCTGAGACCTAAGTATCTGTGTATAGTAATGAGATAGGTGTGTGCTTGGTTCAGCTCTGTGCATTTGACATTATATCTCGCACAGTGCTTAAGATATTTTTATCTAGGTAAATTTCCTGAGGTATAAGGTCATTATAATTCAATATCATAAACAACAAGTGTGTGAACATACTAAAATAGTTACCTCCCTCTATATTGTGAGAGCTCTTCACTTTGAGGGTAAATTATTCTTCCCATTATGTTCATACTTAATAAAGCATATGCCTGATTTATCAGCTGCATTCCTCACGAGACACTGTAACAGTAAGGATTATTATTTATAACCTTTGACCAAGAAGAGGACAGTTAATCAAGACAAGTAAATAGATTATCTTGAATACAGTAATTTTGATGTTGTTTATTTACCTTTTGTACAGATATTTTGTAAGGATTAGCAAGACTTAATTGCTGTGAAGCATATTTGATTTTCATGCTTGATAGGAGGCATCCCTGAGTCACTGCATTGTATCCAAATATCAGCAAACAATACCAGTACATTAAGTTCTGAGTGATTGTATCCAAATATCAGCAAACAATACCAGTACATTAAGTTCTGAGTGATTGTATCCAAATATTTATCAGCAAACAATACCAGTACATTAAGTTCTGAGAGCAATGTATCCAAATATCAGGAAACAATATGTTATATTCTGAGTGCATTGTATCCAAATATAAGCAAACAATATGTCAAGTACTCAGTGCAGTATGAGCTGTCTATAAATAGCATTATAAATTCCTGCAGCCAGAATTAAACATTTGAATATGCCAACTTATGTAGTAGACATCATAAATTTAAAATGCTTTTAAACATACTTAACACTGTTGATGGCACATTCACAGCTAAAGAAAGATAATTTTGTCTCCCCATTCACAGGAAACAGATACTTTCATCTCACCATAATTTCACTGGCAAGAGATAAAGTTAGTCTCCCCATTCACAGGAAAAAGATACTTTCATCTCACCATAATTTCATTGGCAAGAGATAAAGTTAGTCTCCCCATTCACAGGAAAAAGATACTTTCATCTCACCATAATTTCACTGGCAAGAGATAAAGTTAGTCTCTCCATTCACAGGAAAGAGATACCTCATCTCACCATATACTGGCAAGAGATATGTTTGTCTCTCCATTCACAAGTAAAAGAGTGATCTTCATCTCACCATTCACTGGCAAGAGATATGTTTGTCTCTCCATTCATAAGTAAAAGAGAGATCTTCATCTCACCATTCATGAGTAAAGGAGAGACCATGTCTCTCCATTCACAGGGAAGAGATAACTTCATCTGACCACTCACTGGCAAAAGATAACCTTCATCTCATCATTCACTGGCAATATATATGTTTGTCTCTCCATTCACAAGTAAAAGAGAGATCTAAGAGAGAGATCTTCATCTCACCATTCACAAGTAAAGGAGAAACCTTGTCTCTACATTCACAGGGAAGAGATAACTTCATCTGACCACTCACTGGCAAAAGATAACTTCATCTAACCACTCACTGGCAAAAGATACCTTCATCACACCATTCACAAGCAAGATAATTACAAAAGAAAACTGAATGCTTAAAGCACTGAACTTCAAAATATTGTTTGACCAAAAGAAGACAATGGTTTTAAAATAGAAGTAATCTACTGTAGGTACAAGTAAATTTAGTTGCTGATAATTCATAGTGATGATTTAAGGTGTAATTTTTTGCTTTACCGTATTTATCTATTTATACATTATCAAGTACATCAAAGTGTAAAAATACCTAAATCTATCACTGTGTAATGTATTGCTAGATCATGACATATGCTGTGTGTAGGGATGCAGTAAGCCTGAAATAATCAAAACTGTGATTGTTTACAAACTCTCTCAGGACTATTTCCTGGCTTTTGAAAAATGCAAACACAAACTATTAGAAACTTTTCCATTACTAGTAAATGCAAACTTGACATACAATTTACACCAAAACCTACACTTCAGTTAGAAAAATCGAGATCAGAACTATGTTGTTTTAACTTATCAATCAGATAGCAGTATCGCAAAAAACACACACACACACACACACACACACACACACACACACACACACACACACACACACACACACACATTAAATAACCAGACCACTTAATCGAGGGTGCTCCAACATTTTAATGGACATAATTACAAACATCAACAGCAACAACAATGGCTAGATAGAATGTCCACGGCCAAAGGTCAGTTGAAGGTAAGAAAATGAGCTGGAACAATTCAGTCATGGCAGAGGAACAAGCACACGAGCCATAAGCATGACATTTTGAATATTTATGCCAAACATTAATCAGTATAGCTAGTATTCAGCTACAAAGTAGCATGGCTTATGAAATTATTTCAATTTCAAAAACAGTTTGATGGAAGAATTCAACATTGTGTTTCTAACATAGTACTGCATATGCAACTCACATGATATACAAGAAAGAATGAGATCCCCAATGTCTGCTGTAAGACAATCTTAACATAAGTTAGAAGAAAATCTTAAGCAAAACAACTGTATCTACAATTCAGTAGCAGTTGTCTCTTCATTCACTCACATTGCAGAGTTTGACTTGTCTCTAAGATACTCAACTCAAACTCACTGCAACTATATGTTTTCATAAAAAAATCATTAAGCAGAGCAAACAGCATAATCCATATTTGGCATTATATTATGTGATGTCAATTTATTATATGTCAATGTATTATATGTCAATGTATTATATGTCAATGCATTATGTGATGTCAATGTATTATATGTCAATGTATTATGTGATGTCAATGTATTATATGTCAATGTATTATATGCCAATGTATTATATGTCAATGTATTATATGTCAATGTATTATGTGTCAATGTATTATATGTCAATGTATTATGTGATGTCAATGTATTTTGTGTCAGTGTATTATATGTCAATGTATTATATGCCATTGTATTATATGTCAATGTATTATATGTCAATGTATTATGTGTCAATGTATTATATGTCAATGTATTATATGTCAATATATTATATTTCAATGTATTATGTGTCAATGTATTATATGTCAATGTATTATGTGATGTCAATGTATTTTATATGTCAATGCATTATATGTCAATGTATTATGTGATATGACTATTATGTGATGCCAGATCTGTGTGATGATTTATGGTCTTTGTAGTTTTTGTGTGCTTTAGACATGGATTGATATGGAAGTCATGGTCCACTGTCAATGGAAGTTATGGTCCAATGTCAATGGAAGTTATAGTCCACTGTCAATGGAAGTTATGGTCCACTGTCAAAGGAAGTCAACTCACCTGACAAGCCTGTGTCAGCATCAGAAGCAATCAATGTGATGACTGTGTGTCCCAGTGCAGATCCCTCACTGATTGATGCTGTGAAGATGGGGCCGCCAGTAAACACTGGAGCATTATCATTCACATCTGAAAGAACAACTTACTTTATCATCCATATTGACATGTGAATATAGATTATGTTTACAACAAACCTGAACAAAGAGCCTATTTACATCAAGCCTGTACAAGTTTGAATGATGAGTCTCTTTTCAACAAGCTTGAATGACAAGTCTCTTTTCAACAAGAGTGAATGATGAGTCTCTTTTCAACAAGTTTGAATGACAAGTCTATTTTAAGCCAGCTTGAATGATGAGTCTCTTTTTAACAAGCATAGGTTCCATATTTACAAGCTTAAAATGTACAGTCTGTTTACAACTTTCTTGAAATGTACAGTCTGTTTACAACTTTCTTGAAATGTAGTCTTTTTACAACTTTCTTGAAATGTAGTCTTTTTACAACTTTCTTGAAATGTACAGTCTGTTTACAACTTTCTTGAAATATACAGTCTGTTTACAACTTTCTTGAAATGTACAGTCTATTTACAACTTTCTTGAAATGTACAGTCTTTTTACAACTTTCTTGAAATGTACAGTCTTTTTACAACTTTCTTGAAATGTACAGTCTGTTTACAACTTTCTTGAAATCTACAATCTGTTTACAACTAGCTTAAAATGTACAGTCTGTTTACAACTAGCTTGAAATGTACAGTCTGTTTGCAACAAGCTTGAAATGTATAATCTATTTACAACAAGCATGAAATGTAGTCTTTTTACAACTTTCTTGAAATGTACAGTCTGTTTACAACTTTCTTGAAATATACAATCTGTTTACAACTAGTTTAAAATGTAGTCTGTTTACACCAAGCCTGAAATGTGCAGTATGCTTACCACAAGCTTAATGATGAGTCTCTTTACAGCAACCTGAACAGCAAGATTAAAATTTTGAGTATGAAAACCTTGAGTCTGTTGACAACAAAACAAACTTGAAATGTTGAGTCTGTTTACAACAAACTTAAAATGTTGAGTCTATTTACAACAACTTGAAATTTTGAGTCAGTTTACAAGAATCTTGAAATGTTGAGTCTGTTTACAATAAAACAAACTTGAAATGTCGAGTCTGTTTACAACAAACTTAAAATGTTGAGTCTATTTACAATACACTTGATTGAAGAATATGTTTATAACAAGCTTTATTGTAAAATGATTACAAGCTTGAATTGGAGTCTGTTTATAACAAGTTTGAATTGAAGTCTGTTTATAACAAGCTTGATTTTGGAGTCTGTTTATAACAAGCTTAATTGTAAAATGTTTACAAGCTTGTAATTAAAAAAGTTTCAAACATAGCCTTTAACTAAATTATATCAGAATTATCTTATCATCTGGATATTTTTTCCTTATTTTGAAGAAATTCAGTTTTAAAGAAATACAGTTACTCATGCATTGAGTTTTGCTATAATATGTGGAAGTGGTTTCCTACTAACATTTCTTATACATTGTGTTTTGCTACAATATGTGTATTTTTACTAATGTTTCTTATACATTGAGTATTGCTACAGTATGTGGAAGTGTATTCTTACTAATGTTTCTTATACATTGAGTTTTGCTACAGTATGTGTATTCTTACTAATGTTTCTTATACAATGAGTTTTGCTGCAATATGTGGAAGTGTATTCTTACTAATGTCCCTTATACATTGAGTTTTGCTACAATATGTGTATTCTTACTAATGTCTCTTATACATTGAGTTTTGCTACATTGAGTTTTGCTACAATATGTGTATTCTTACTAATGTCTCTTATACATTGAGTTTTGCTACGATGTGTATTCTTACTAATATCTTTTATAACATTGAGTTTTGCTACAATATGTGGAAGTGTATTCTTACTAATGTTTCTTGTTCTTTAGTACTCCTCTGACTTTAACAAGGTCAACCTTAATTACAACAGTCAAATAAGAAATAGACACATTTGTCTTAATGTAATTTGGTTTCCTCCACCTAGATGACAAAATAATGTCCATTTCTCTGTGAAAAGTGTCCATTACATATTAAGGATCCTGTATATGAATATTACTAGACATAATATTTACATGTAGTTCATATTATCAGTCTTCTTATCTGTGACAGATTCATATTATCAGTCTTCTTACCTGTGACAGATATGGTGAGAGTGGTGGTTGTGGTGAAGGCTGGTGTCCCCAGATCTGTCACTTCTATCACCAGTAAGTAATTACTGGTTGTCTCCCTATCCAGTGAGGCAACAGTAGTTACCTCCCCTGTCGAAGATATGGAGAATGCAGTTCCACTGTTGCCATTGGTGATGGCATATGACAGATCTTTGTTTGGCGAGGAAAAGTCATTATCAGTACAAGTGATCTGTGTCACACTGGTGCCACTTAAAGCATCTTCAGAAACACTTGCAGAGTAAAGGGAGCTTGTACACGATGGGGTCTTGTCATTGATATCAGTGATGCTCACAGTTAGGGTATAGGTTGAACTAAGTGGCCCTGTATGGATTAAAATAATATGATTTGATGATATGAAAAGCAACTACTCATGTATAAAAGTAAATCTAAGTCTCTTTGGTATTACAGTGAAATTTGTATGTACAATATTTTATATAATTAGCATTTATTTTCACAACTTGTCAATAATTAAATGTTTTGATATTCATGTAATTACTTGTCAACAAGTAATTAACTGTCTGGATATTCCTGTAATTACTTGTCAACAATTAAATGTTTTGATATTCCTGTAATTACTTGTCAACAAGCAATTCAATGTCTTGATATTCATGTAATTACTTGTCAATAAGTAATTAATTGTCTTGATATTCCTGTAATTACTGTCAACAAGTAATTAACTGTCTTGATATTCCTGTAATTACTTGTCAACAAGTAATAAACTGTCTTGATATTCCTGTAATTACTTGTCAACAAGTAATTAACTGTCTTGATATTCCTGTAATTACTTGTCAACAAGTAATTAACTGTCTTGATATTCCTGTAATTACTTGTCAACAAGTAATTGACTGTTTTGATATTCCTGTAATTACTTGTCAACAAGTAATTAAATGTCTTGATATTCCTGTAATTACTTGTCAAGATACATAATATTTAAGTAATTAAAATGTGCCACTAACAAACACATCATTCCAAACATTTATACCAATTATCTAATTCACTTAGAACAATTAGCTTAAACATTAGCAAATTATTATGGGAAAGATTACATAAATCTGATATCAAAATATCAAGAGAAAGACTACATAAATCTGGCATCAAAATATCACAGAAAAGATTACATAAATCTGATATCAAAATATCATGAGAAAGATTACATAAATCTGATATCAAAATATCATGAGAAAGATTACATAAATCTGATATCAAAATATCATGAGAAAGATTACATAAATCTGATATCAAAATATCACAGGAAAGATTACATAAATCTGATATCAAAATATCATGAGAAAGATTACATAAATCTGATATCAAAATATCATGAGAAAGATTACATAAATCTGATATGCAGAAAGATTGCATACAATCTACAGCTTGAACTCAAAGCCAATTAAATAAACCTTAATTTTTTACCAGAGGTGCAAGTAAATTTGAACTCTTACTTGTTGGGTACCAACCCCCACCCAACCTTTGTCTTTCCATGGCAATAAATGTTTTACTGTTTTACTTGACCATACCAGCTTACTGGCACCACTGACCTTTACTGTCTTATCTACACTGCTTTCAATGTATAATGCTTTCAAGTGTTTTCATTTTCCCTATTTTCTTTTACCTGGAATGGACCCAGCATCTGTGGCTTTTATCAGCACAGTGTAGATCTGAGTGGTTTCCATGTCTAGTGAACCGCTGACAGTCACTATTCCTGTGCCAGGGTCAATAGCAAAAGCTCCAGAAGCACCTGACACGATGGCATACTCCACCAATCCATCATTCCCTGTATCCGTATCTATAGCGTTCAGATCAACCACTGTGGTTCCAATGGCAGAATTTTCCACCACAATCTTGGTGGAACTGGATGATGGTGAAAATGTAGGTGTGCCTTCATTATAGCCTGTAATCTGGATGGAGATATAAACTGAGGAAGAAAGTCCACCAGGATCTCTAGCAACAACTGTCACTGTATAGAAAGTTGTAACTTCATAATCAAGGGTGGCATCTACAATTAAATTTCCAATATAGGATGCATCTGTTTCTATTCTAAAAGCATTTCCAGTGTTTCCTGCAGTAATTGAATAAGTTATTATTGTGTCATCGGCATCAGTAGCTGTGACAGATTTTACTGTGGTGCCAACTCCGGTGTTCTCAGGGATTGATAAGACATACACTGCTGGGTTGAAGATTGGGGCAGCATCGTTAGTGTTGGTTATTGTGATGCTAATTGTTGAAGATGATGAATGAGAGGAGGGTGAAGTTCCTGTATCAAGTGCATAAACTGTAATTGTATAGGATGAAGTTGTCTCTCTGTCCAGGGTTGACTTCACCTTAACGTCACCTGTGTGTCCATCAATTTCAAATGCAGGACTTGATGGACTAAAGTAATACACTACAGAATCTGAAGTGTCACCATCAGTAGCAGTTACAGTGAGAACAATGTACCCAATGGCTTTATCTTCTGGGATATTAATGGAGTAAGAGGCAGCTGTGAATGCAGGAGTGTGTTCATTTATATCCGTGATAGCAATGTCATAAGTAATGGTTGTTGATTGGGATGGCGTTCCTCCATCAGCAACCCTGACAAGGATGCTATAGGCAGATGTCATCTCGAAGTCAAATGCAGTATCCAGCATGATTATACCTGTTGCTGATGCAATTGAAAATTGGCTGCCTGGTGCAGCATTGTTCACAGTGCTGATACTGTAGGTCAAAGCAGAATTAATACCACTGTCTGCATCAGTACATAATATGGCTGGAAAAGTTGTCGCAGTGACCTGATTCTCTGGATAGGTGAGAGTCTTCAGTGTTGGAGAGCAGGAAGGCTTATTATCATTAACATCTGTCACTGAGATACTAACTGTAGATGTGCCAGTTTTGGCTGGTGTGCCCTTGTCAATGGCTTCAATAGTTAGACTATACAAGGTGCTTGTTTCATAATCTAGTGCAAATTTTACATAGATAATTCCCGTGTAACTGTCCAAATAAAAGTTGGCATTTGTTGCCATGGAGTAATATACCTTCCCATCATCTCCACTATCTATGTCGGTAGCCACCACTTGGACCACTGATGTACCCACATTTGTGTTTTCTGGAATACTTGCACTATATGTAGTGGACCCGAAAATTGGAGCAGCCTCATTGATATTGGTTACAGTGATTGTGACTACAGCTGTTGCCGATCGTGACCCTGCAGCACCACCCTTGTCAACTGCCTTGATTATGAGAGTGTAGGATGTTGCAGTCTCATAGTCAAGTTGACTTGTTGTTGTAATGGCTCCAGAAAATGTACCAATACTGAAAACACCTCCACCGCCACCTATAAAAAGACAATATGTGTGAATTGTGATATATTTAGTACGAGTCAAAATGCATGCTTCGAGACTTGAGAAAAATTATCATTCTTTTGTGTCATGAAATAATTGGTACATCAACACATGAAAGGTTATACTGTGCTTAGGCAACTGGAGAAAAGACACTCCTTAGTGACCAATACAACCTGGTTGGGGCAGGAACTTAACCTGCACTCTTATTATTTTGAGTCCAGCACTCCAACCCATCCTCTTCTTGTTCTCAGCAGCTACACAAATAGATTTTAGCAAGTTAATCGAGGAAGAAGTTCACAAGCCAGTATGTTACATAACTGTGATTCAAGCATCACAAACAAGACAATGATACCTTGCCATTAACATACGGTCATCCATTAATGAAATGCAAGGACCACATCTAAATTTAGTATCTATGACCTTAACCTTGATGTTGCTGCCTCTGAAAAATCCATGGGTTCTTTCTTGGGATAATGGAGAAAAATAGCTCAATACTATGTACTGTCTCCATAAATACAGCAGTGGATTGACTGTAGGACACATATTCAACCCTTTCACATTTATAACCCACCCCCAATCTTTAGAATACCTGTTCAACCCTTGCACAATTATAACCCCACCCTTAATTTGGATCCTTCTAGGCAACGGTCCTTTCTGTGTAATGTTAGAGGATAACTAAGACAAGAAAAGAGTTAGGTCTGAGCTAATTTTTACTGCATTTTTATCACCTTTTCATGCCCATTAAGCAACAGTTTAAAGACATGTCCCAGGCTAAGTCCCTTGGATAAATGTTTAAAGTCAAGCCCAAGGGAGTAAGTCTCTTCAAGACCTACCACAGGGACTATATCCCATGGAAAACATTTTAAGGGCCTGTCACAGGGCCTATATCCCTTGGACAACATCTGTTTGGGCTAATGTCAAATGCATATCTTTATCTGTCTTTTATATCGGAAATTTTGTGTCATTGATTGTAAATTTCATCAACAATGTAAATCAAAAAATTGTCGATAAACAATTTCTTACTACTGTAATTTAAGATAACCATTTTTTTAAAAATGAAATGTTTCAATAATACTTAATTCCAACACACTGTCATGGCAACTATACTTTTTGATATTTTGACACCTACCCACTACACTCCTTACTGCCAAAACCCCTTTTGGGGTTGGGGTGGGGTGGATGGGTGAGGGTTGGGAGAACAAAAGTAAAATATAAAATATGTGCTGCACCACTTTACATCATGTGAGAAAATAAAACCCCAAGTTTTGTGAAATTTTATCTACAACTAGAGGAGTTGTCTGATGACAAATGGACTCATAAATGTGGCCAATTACAATATGCCCAATACTTTTTTAAAAGCACTGAAGAAATAATTAATCCTGCTAATTTAGCAGACTGCAATTATATTAATTCAAAATAAGTTTGAATAATAATTAATAATTATAATTAAACTTGCAAAATCATATCACACTTACTCAAAATGGAATAATTTATTTTTCCATTGGAGTTGGTGTTTGGATCATCAGCATCAGTAGCTGTTACCGTAGCAACAGTGCTGGCCCCAGCAGCATCAGCTTCTGATACTGTACCGCTGAAAATGACAGAACATAAAATAACTAAGATTGCAGTTTTTAAAGACACATTAACCACTGAGTCGATTTTGGTTTGCACAAATCATGGTATTTTTAAAAAAAATACATACTGAAATGACATCCCAAACAAAAAGCAAGATGGCATCATTAGAACATATAATTTCTGTTTCAGAAACAATCATTTGTAATACTGCTTAATACTGTAAAATATGGTCTTGCTATCCAATGTGTGCGTGTGTGTTTTGGATTTTTAACACAGCTTGAAACAAAATTCAGTCATATTCCTACGATGTCTGCAGGATGACAATTTATAGTGAGATATGTAGCATGATTTCCACCCAGTCACATTATCCTGACATCAGGTCAACCTGTCCTAATACTAATCTCTTAATACTGAGCGCCATGCAAGGCATCTGCTAGTACTATTTTTTTAAGTATGATTCAGCTGGACTTTGAAGCTGTGACCTCCCATATCTGTGGGAGATACTCTAATAACTAGGTTTCCAGAGCAGACAAAGTGAGAATAAACATGTTAGAAATTCAACATATATAGAATATTTGCAACTTTTGCAGCCAATCTGCAGAAAAAGTTCATGCTAATTTAAAGAGCAAAATAATTCAAATGTCAATATCACATAAAAACCATGTCCATCTTTCCAAAATAATAATAATAATAATAATAATAATAATAATAATAATAATAATAATAAGGACTTTGTATACTGCCTAATCTTTAGAAGCTCTAAGCACTTCACATCTAAAATGATATGACTACAATAAAACAAAAAACAAAACCAAAGAAATTGGAAAACATACAAAAATGCTGAAAATATTAAAGGTAGGAAAAATTATTAGGACTTTAAAATTGTTCTTGCAGTCAAAAAGGTGAGTTTTAAGATCACTCAAGAAAGAGATCACTGTGTCTTTGTGTCTCATTTCAATGGGCAATTCATTCCATGTTGCTGGACCCTGGTATGCGAAAGAACATTGTCCATATGACTTCGTTTTCATAATGGGAATAATGAGTATACGATTGTCAGAAGAGGAGCATAAGTATATTACTGGTGTATATACATGGGTGAGGCCAAATTGGTATGTTGGACTGGAATCCGTTAGTGAAATGTAGCACAGAGAACAAATTTTGTGTATGATTCTGGATTGAATGGATAGCAGGGCAATGGGTAGGTGTGCACTGATTGTGGTACCCTAAAGATGATACGAACAGCTGTGTTTTGATCTTTATGAAGTTTCTGGAGTAGTTATTGAGATGAACCAAACAGAATTGAGTTACAATAGTCCAGTCTTGAATGTACTAATGAACACACAAGTGTTTTAGTGGCATCAACTGAAAGATATTTGCGAATGGAGCTGATGCGTCTCAGCTAAAGATATGCAGCCTTGCATATGTTCATGACATGTTGGTGCAATATGAGAGTACTGTCTAGAGTAACAACTTGGTTTCATACTGACTGTGTGAATTTAATGTTGGTGTTACTGATATTTATAGTTTGAGGTAAAGGATGTGAATGAGAATGTCTTTGTGCTGTGATCAGAATGACCTCAATTTTATCATCATTCATCTGCAGCATGTTACATGTCATCCATGATTTCACATCAGAAATGCACCTCTCTACTCCTTGGATGGTAGCATGAACTACAATTGGGTGGCTAGACTTGTATATTTGGGTGTCATCAGCGTACAATGGTGAGACACTGGGTGATGATCTATGAAACTTGTGAGCAGTTGAGCATATAGAATGAAGAGTACAGGTCCAAGAACAGACTCCAGTGGAATACCACAACATAGATCAACTGGGCTGGAGTGTATTCCATTTGCAGATACAATTTGTGTCCTTTTGACTAAGTAGGACTTGAACCACAGTCAGACTGTATTGTGAATGCCAAATACATACTGGAGATGGCGAAATAATATATCATGGTCTATTGTGTCATATATCATGGTCTATTGTGTCAGACAAATCAAGGAGGGTGAAGACAATAATCTTTCCGCTATCCAAAGCAGAGAGAATCTCATTAACTACTTTGATAAAAGTAGATTAATTACTGTACATTGCTAAAAGGACTGTTTGAATTCAGATGAGATACAAATTGGGTTAGAACAACTTTTCTAAGATTGTTTTATTTGAAAGGGAGATCAGAAACTGGACGGTAGTTCTTTAAATCATTATGGTCGAGTGTTGGTTTCTTCAGCAGAGGCTCTACAATGGCAGTTTTGAAAAATGATGGGAATTCCCCAGATGAGAGAGAGGTTTTGATAACATCAGTTAGTGAAGGCAAAATTGGATCTAAGCACTCAAGCAGCAGTGATGTTGGAATTGGATTCATTTCACATGACTCTGGTGCACTCTTCATCACGATTGTCTGTACTAAATCCATAGAGACAGGATCAAATGCTCCTAACAACTGTTGCTGAAATTATGTATCACTACTGTCTGGTGACGACAAGTCAACTGAAATTGTGTTGTCAAGCTAATCTCTAATGTTTTGTATCTTGTCACGGAAAAATCTGCAAACAGGTCTGAAAGGTCTACTAGAGAGAAGATAGTTGGAAGTAGTGTACATTATTTCCTTGACATTAGTTTGTTAGTATTCTCGAAGAGCTCTTTCTAGATGAAACTCTCAGTGATCTTAGTATTGTAGTGGGATAATTTGGCTAAATGAACTATGTTTGTGACATTCTTCTTAGCGGCTTCATAGACTTGTTTATGAATAGTGAGTCTGGTGGAAAGTCAAAGCCTCTCTGTTTTACAGCGGTCTCTTTTAGCAGTGCAAAGATGGTCCCTAACATTGCTATGCCACAAAGAACACTTTTAATTGATCCTCTACACTTGGTGGCTAGGGCATGTTTCTCAAGCAATGAATGCAGGCAGTTATCAAATTGTTTGTAAGAAGTGAGCAAGCTTCTAGGTTTGCTTGGATGTCATGCATTAGTTTGGTTCTATTTATCATACAGAGGTTTTTCTTAGTAGCAAATAAAGGTGGTGGGTAAGGGACTGATACATCCAGATGGCATATAATGCAGAGGTAGGTGATCTGATGCAAATAACATGTTAAATTCAATGTAATTCATTCCACTTGTTATTTTAGTGTTAATAACTAATTAAATTCAGTGTAATTAATTCCATTTTTCTATGGTAATGTTAATTAACATGTTAAATTCAATGTAATTTTTTCCACATTGCTATGGTAATGCCAAATTAACATGTTAAATTCAATGTAATTCATTCCATTTTGCTATGGTAATGCTAATTAACATGTTAAATTCACTGTAATTCATTCCACTTGTTATTTTAGTGGTAATAACTAATTAAATTCAATATAATCCATTCCACTTTTCTATGGTAATGTTAATTAACATGTTAAATTCACTGTAATTCATTCCACTTTGCTACAGTAATGTTAATTAACATGTTAAATTCACTGTAATTCATTCCACTTGTTATTTTAGTGCTATTAACTAATTAAATTCAGTGTAATTAATTCCACTTTTCTATGGTAATGTTAATTAAAATGTTATATTCAATGTAATTTTTTCCACATTGCTATGGCAATGTCAAATTAACATGTTAAATTCAATGTAATTCATTCCATTTTGCTATGGTAATGCTAATTAACATGTTAAATTCAATGTAATCCATTCCATTTGGCTACAGTAATGCTCATTCACTTGTTAAATTCAATATAATCCATTCCACTTTTCTATGGTAATGTTAATTAACATGTTAAATTCAATGTAATCCATTCCACTTTTCTATGGTAATTTTAATTAACATGTTAAATTCACTGTAATTCATTCCACTTTGCTACAGTAATGTTAAATAACATGTTAAATTCACTGTAATTCATTCCACTTTGCTACAGTAATGTTAATTAACATGTTAAATTCACTGTAATTCATTCCACTTTGCTACAGTAATGTTAATTAACATGTTAAATTCAATGTAATCCATTCCACTTTGCTACAGTAATGTTAATTAACATGTTAAATTCAATGTAATTCATTCCACTTTGCTACAGTAATGTTAATTAACATGTTAAATTCAATGTAATCCATTCCAGTTTGCTACAGTAATGCTCATTAACTTGTTAAATTCAATGTAATCCATTCTACTTTGCTATGGTAATGTTAATTAATATGTTAAATTTAATGTATTCCATTCCATTTTGCCATAATACAAATTAATATGTTAAATCCGATGTCAACACATACCTGTAAGCCACAGGGTTAAATATGGGAGCATTGTCATTTACATCTGTTACCGTTATAGTAACCGTTGCCGTGGCAGTGTTGGTCCCATCGCTTCCCGTAACCAACAGTGTGTGAATGCTAGTTGTCTCTTGATCCAGATGGCCTACTAGTATAATCTCACCAGAACTGGAGTCAAGGCTAAACAGAGAGTATGTACTGACAAAGGCATAAGTTACTGTGTTGGCTGTATCAGCATCATTTGCTGTGACTGTTGTTACTATTGTCCCTAGACTGGTGTCTTCAGCAACTGTACTGCTGTAGGAACCTGCCAAAATGATTGATATTTGGAATAATTAAATAAAAAACTGGCAAATCCAATTGTGCCAGCTGTTTCATCAAAAATGCAATATCAGCACATTTAACATAAGATATAATTAGATAAAGTGGAAAAATAACCCTCATGTATATAGCAATAACATTTATTATTTGGGAAAAGTCAATTATCCCTGTCTTTAATTTTTATATACATGTTGAAATCTATAACATGGGGAATGGCTAATCACATGACACCATTTAGTCATAATATATACTTGGGCAAAGTTTCATTATCTTCATCGGTCCAAACGCTACACTTCGGACAAAGATACAAGACACATAATTATATTTTGCCTATACATATATAGTTTCATGCACTATATTCTAATACATGTGTAATAAATATTTAATTGTCTTGAATGATGAAATAATTTATCAAAATTGCACTGAAACCATGAATGATCAAAGCATGCAAGTTTTTAGTAATTTACAAAAGTGCCTATAAAAACAGAATTCCAACACCTATCAGATAAGAAAATTTATTTTTAAGACAGAAATACAATTTAAGAACAATTTAAGATAGAAATACAATTTAAGATATAATTTAAGATAGAAATACAATTTAAGATATAATTTAAGACAGAAATACAATTTAAGATATAATTTAAGATGGAAATACAATTTAAGATATAATTTATGATAAAAATACAATTTAAGATATAATTTAAGACAGAAATACAATTTAAGATATAATTTAAGATAGAAATACAATTTAAGATATAATTTAAGACAGAAATACAATTTAAGATATAATTTAAGATGGAAATACAATTTAAGATATAATTTAAGATAGAAATACAAACAGTCTACTGGGTGCTTGTGACCGTTGTTATAATTAATGTGCTCAGACTAGAAGGTATTTAAATCAGAAAACTCACAGAAATAGAAATCCTGCATTCCAACAGTGTAACGCCCATCACTGTAATGCCTATTATAGGGCAAATATGATCAAGGATCTCAGGTCATTAAGTGGCAATAATATATTTAACATATCCCTCATTATAATGCAGTCTCATTATAAATAGTATACTCTATAACCCTTATAGAGAACATTAAAATAATGCAATGCTGTATCATATAGATCATTATAAAGTAGTATAAGCTATGTTTACTATGGAGAGCATTATAATGAGGGAGTGCTGTATCATGTACTGCATTATATAGCAGTTACCTTTAGCTCCTATGGACAGTATTAATAAGGGAATTTTGTATCATTTACCTCATTATAAGGCAGTTTCATTGTAAGGAAGTATTCTTGATAGTTTTGATAGACACAGCAGTATAATTAGTAAGTGCTGTATCATACCTCTTTTTAAGGCAATTTTGCTCCCATAGACAGCAGCATAATGAGTGAGTACTTTACAAGGGAAGAGTTACCATAGAAAGAGGGATAGTAAGATTTTTTGAGAAGTTACTGCATTGTAAACATTACTCAGACTATGACAAAATTATTATTCTGAACGTGATCCAAATGATTCTGTTTACTTCCTGCTTACAGTGATAACTTTGAAATTGATCCAAATTACTCTTCCTGCTTCCACTTATGTTATTGAAAGTGATCCAAATGACTCTAGCTTTTTCCTCTCTCCTTGGATTTTGAAAGTGAAGCAAAGGACTCTATCTTTTTCCTTCCTGCTTATAGTGATGATTTTGAAAGAGATCCAAAGGACTCTATCTTTTTCCTTCCTGCTTATAGTGATGATTTTGAAAGAGATCCAAAGGATTCTATCTTTTCCCTTCCTGCTTATAGTGATGATTTTGAAAGAGATCCAAGGGACTCCTTTGTTAATTTTCTGCTTGCACTATAATGCAGTGGAAAATTTCCTCTCGTTTTGACTTAAGTTTTAATCTAGCCAACAATGTTTATTGAAAATGATGATGTACAAGTGAAATTGGCTAATATGATATTATAATAGTTCACTGTCTACAAGAGACAAGACAGTTAGATTTGCCTTTTATTGATCCTATTAGATTTTGATATTTTCCATGCTGTTTGACTTGGTTATTTTCAATGCTGTTAGATTTGGATATATTCCATGCTGTTAAATTTGGATATTTTCCATTCTGTTAGATTTGGCTATTTTCTAGGCTGTTATATTTGTTTATTTTCTAGGCTGTTAGATTTGAATAATTTCCATGCTGTTAGATTTGGTTATTTGGCTATTTATTTTTCCGTTAGATTTGTTTATTTTCTATGCTTTTAGTGTTTGATATTTTCCATGCTATTAGATTTGGTTATTTTCTATGCCAGCATGTTAGATTTGGTTATTTTCTATGCTGTTACACTTGGCTATTTTCAATGCTGTTAGATTTGACTAGTGTCTGTGCTGTAAGCTTTGACTATTGCCTATTTTCAACATTTGACTATTTTCAATGCTGTTAGATCTGACTATTAGCTATGCTGTTAGATTTGACTATTTCTCTTTTAAGATCTGACTATTATCTATGCTGATAGATTTGACTATTATCTATGCTGTCAGCTTTGACTATTGTCTATTTTCAACATTGACTATTATGTATACTGCAGTTATATTTGAAATCATTTCATTGTTAAATAAGCCACCTTAACCCAATGATCACTAATGATTTCACAGTTAAGTGATGTGAGTGAAATATTTTAGTTTGATATGAAATTCTTTTTCAAGAGAACTTTTAAATTTCCCTTAAAGCATCTAGTTGTCTTACAATGGTCAAAACATGAAAGACGACACAAAATTATACTAGTAAACATGAATACTAATATTGTCAGTTGAGCTGGTTTAGGCAAGACATGTGATAAAGAACTAAAATAAATGTATGTGAATAATTTTGCTTTATTCAGACCTATGACCTTGAACTTTGACTTTTGACTAAAATCTAATAAATGGAGGTCATCTGTAAATGTCAAAGTATATGATAATGAAGTGAAGATATCATTTTGAAACCATTTTATTCTTTGAATCACTAAGAAATTGACCTTCAACTTTCTGATTCCAAAAATCAGTAGGTGTTTTTTTTTTTTTATCTTAAATGCAAGCCATCTACAAAGCTTGGCCAAGGTACCAGGTATTTCAAGTTAAGTTATTTTGTGGAAACAGTTTTATTTTTGTCAGTCACTGTGGCCTTGACCTTTGACCTTATGTCCCTAAAATTGATAACTGATAGGTTTATTCAATGGCCCAAATGCATGCTATTTACAAAGTTAGGTAGCTGCAAGCAAAACAAAAATTAACAAAATACAAAAAAATTCATTTCAAATGAAGCAGTATAATATGCTGCAAGTGGGAGAGACAGCATAATGGTGAAACAAAGGACTTACCTGAGTTGGTGAATACAGGTGTTGCTTCATTTACATCAGTTACCACTACACTGCCTTTCACCGGAACAGATCTAGTACCATCTGACACAGTAATAATGAGGTCAAACTTGATGGTGCCACCTTCATAATCAATGACATTTTTCAACTGTAGAATATTGCTACTCATCTGAAAGAAGGTTGTGCTTCCACTGCTAATGCTGTAGGTCAATGTACCAAAAGTGGAAGTATCGGCATCAGAGCATGTCAGTGTGAGAATTGAGTAGCCCACTGATGTCGACTCGGCAAACGACTCGCTAAATGTCAGTTGAGTACACGTTGGAGTATTGTCATTTACATCAGTGATGGTGACACTCAGAGTTGTTGTTGCTGAGTTGGTACCAGCCTCTTCAACTGCTTGAACCACAATACTGTATGAGCTAATCGTCTCTCGGTCTAAAGATGAGCTAATAGACACGCGTCCTGTGTCAGGATTAATGCTAAATTGGTTATTGGCATCTCCAGACAAAATGGAATACTTAAGCTTTCCAAAAGGTGAAGTGTTGCTGTCAGGGTCGGTGGCTGTAACATCAGTCACTGATGTGCCAATGGCAGAATTCTCCGTTATTGATGCTGTAAAAGACCCAGAAAAAGTGGGACCACCATCATTGACATCAGTGATGATAATGTCGATAGGGACTGTGGTAGTCTTGGCAGGTACACCACTATCCACAATCACCAGGTCCAACTCATATAACTGCACACTCTCATAGTTAAGGGAACCTGAAAAAAGTCAGACAAATTCAATTGACTTATACATGAAATATTAATTTTTGTCAGAGAAATCCTTGCAAATCTTCTGATTTAAATCACACCATTATTTCATTATTTCATAACCATCAATTCTTTAGCAGTAATAACTGCTTCAAAATTATATTTTCTGTTTAAAACAAAACATATAAAATGGTGATATATATATATATATATATATAGAGAGAGAGAGAGAGAGAGAGAGAGAGAGAGAGAGAGAGAGAGAGAGAGAGGGGAAAGAAAAGAAAGAGAAAGAGGGGAAGACATACAGACAGACATATATATGCGTGTGTGTGCAAGTGTGTTTGTACAGGTCATTCTGATTGCTAATGCCATTAGGGTGTTAGCATAAGGGTGGAATTCATTCTGCAATTTATCAATGTTGCAATTCTAAAACAAAGGGCTGGTGCAAGATACTTCATCAATGAGAAATCTCCCTGAATAATTCTGAACTTACCAAATCTGCAGAAGACAGATAAATTATGGCACAGTAATGAAGAGTAAAATATTCATTAAAATGCTCAATAAACTGGTGAATTAAGTTTCTACGTACATTTGTCAACTTTGTAACACCTGGTTAAGTATCTTGTACCAATTTTGTGCATCTCTATTCGATGGCAAATCAAATTTTTTAACCCATTTTTTTTGAGAATTTGTTATGTTAGACATGTTGTTTGAAATTCTTCTTTTGTCATTTTATTGATGCCAAGTCAGTTTGTAAACACCTCATCAGTTTATAGACCATCAAGTCAGTTTGCAGAATCCATGTCATTTTGCAAACACCAATTTCAGTTTGTAGACCATCAAGTCAGTTTGCAGAATCCACGCAAACACCAATTTCAGTTTGTTGACCATCAAGTCAGTTTGCAGAATCCACGTCAATTTGCAAACACCAATTTCAGTTTGAAGACCATCAAGTCAGTTTGTAGCTTTTAAAATTATCACCCATCTTAAAATCTTATACTCCAAAAGGAAATGAAATCAAACATCTTTTCTACTCACCCATTACCTAATCAAATCTGGGAGTTGGGAAAGGGGAACCAAACAAGACTAACTCAAAATGCATGAGTAATGAAACACATTGAAGAGTTATAATCTATTCCAAGCAGGAATCAAACCCATGTCATAAGTAGTGGAAGCTCTCTCTCTCTCTCTCTCTCTCTCTCTCTCTCTATATATATATATATATATATATATATATATATATATAACCAAGGATACTCTTAGTGGAGATGTGCTTTCCTGTCAACAAATAGTGATGCTGACATGGAAACTGGGACTGAAATCAAACTGCTTGTATACTGCCTGAAAAGGAAGTAATGATGTCACATCCTTTACCTGATGTTACATCCTCTACCTGATGTTACATCCTTCACCTATGTCACATCCTTTACCTGATGTTACATATTTTACCTGATGTTACATCCTTCACCTATGTCACATAATTTACCTGATGTTACATCTTTTACCCGATGTTACATCCTTTACACAGACTTTATTGACTTCTTAGGATATGTTGTACCTGATCATATTCATATGTGGAAATTTGTTTTTGTCTTGTACATACTAACAAGAGCTCCTAGAGGGAGTTTTCTGGAATCCATGAAAAGTCCCTTTCTACAACCCTTTCATTTGGTTAACTGCCAATTATTGAAACTATCAAATATTCTTGAAATATTCATGGCCTTCAACTATGTTCAGATGTGATAGACAGAAGATCACTGAATTGATCCAGAAAATGTCAAGCTTTACCCAAGTTTAATTGATCTATAATACATTTTAAAAGAGTTTTTCAAAAAAAAACTATTTGTTGAACTGTCATTATTCAGCAAATTTTTCTAAATATTTATCCATTTGATTTTTAAAAACTTTCATATTTGTAATGTTCTCACAAAGTATTGGAATAAACTGCTTAAACTTACAATAGTAGTAAGATCTGCACCATTTTCATTTTCACACAGAACCAATTATATTGCATTGTAGTGAAAAGTCTACTGTCAATGGCATCATAAACATACATGTTGTAGTGAAAACTCCATGGTCAATGGCATCATTTACATAAATATTATAGTGAAAACTCCAGTCAGTAGCATCATATATATACATGTTGTAGTGAAATCTCTATATACATGTTGTAGTGAAAACCCCACTGTCAATGGCATCATAGACATACATGTTGTAGTGAAAACCCCAATGTCAATGGCATCATAAGACATACATGTTGTAGTGAAAACTCCACTGTCAATGGCATCATAGACATACATGTTGTAGTGAAAACCCACTGTCAATGGCATCATATACATACATGTTGTAGTGAAACTCCATTGTCAATGATATCATCTACATACATGTTGTAGTGAAAACCCCACTGTCAATGGCATCATAGACATACATGTTGCAGTGAAACTCCACTGTCAATGATATCATCTGCATACATGTTGTAGTGAAAACCCCACTGTCAATGGCATCATATATACATGTTGCAGTGAAACTCTACTATCAATGGCATTGCAGACATATATGTTGTAGTGAAAACCCCAGTCAATGGCATCAGAGACATACATGTTGTAGTGTAACTCTACAATCAATGGCAACATAGACATACATATTGTGGTGAAAATCCCACTGTCAATGGCATCATAGACATACTTGTTGTAGTGAAAACCCCAATGTCAATGGCATCATAGACATACTTGTTGTAGTGAAAATGCCACTGTCAATGGCATCATAGACATACTTGTTGTAGTGAAAACACCAGTCAATGGCATCATAGACATACATATTATAGTGAAAACCTCAGTCAATGGCATCATAGACATACTTGTTGTAGTGAAAACCCCAGTGTCAATGGCATCATAGACATACTTGTTGTAGTGAAAACACCACTGTCAATGGCATCATAGACATACTTGTTGTAGTGAAAACACCACTGTCAATGGCATCATAGACATACATATTGTAGTGAAAACACCACTGTCAATGGCATCACAGACATACATATTGTAGTGACAACCCCACTGTCAATGGCATCATAGACATACTTGCTGTAGTGAAAACCCCACTGTCAATGGCATCATAGACATACATGTTGTAGTGAAAACCCCACTGTCAACGATATCATCTACATACATGTTGTAGTGAAACTCCAGTCAATGATATCATCTACATACATGTTGTAGTGAAAACTCCACTGTCAATGGCATCATAGACATACATGTTGTAGTGAAAACCCCACTGTCAATGGCATCATAGACATACATGTTGTAGTGAAAACCCCACTGTCAATGGCATCATAGACATACATGTTGTAGTGAAAACCCACTGTCAATGGCATCATATACATACATGTTGTAGTGAAAACCCCAATGTCAATGGCATCATAAGACATACATGTTGTAGTGAAAACCCCAATGTCAATGGCATCATAGACATACATGTTGTAGTGAAAAACCACTTGTCAATGGCATCATAGACATTACATGTTGTAGTGAAACTCCACTGTCAATGGCATCGTTTGCTGAAGAGTAGCAATAACGACAGTGATGGTCAATATGGAGGAGAGATCAGAACCATTTTGATTTAGGACCAGCTAAATACTGCAACAGTGTTTCAGTGAAAATCCTCCGTCTGTATGACCATCCTTTTAGGAGAAGTAGCCATAAATAGATTTAGTGATGACCATCAAGGCAGCCATAATGGAGATTAGATCAGAGATTTTTAAAAAATATAGAACCAATCACTGTGACAGGAGGAGTTTTGTAAAAATGCCAATTTAAATATAGAACCAATCACTGTGATGGGAGGAGTTTTGTAAAAAAAAACAATTTAAATATAGAACCAATCACTATGACAGGAGGAGTTTTGCAAAAAGCCAATTTAAATATAGAACCAATCACTGTGACAGGAGGAGTTTTGTAAAACACCAATTTAAAAATAGAACCAATCACTGTGACAGGAGAAGTTTTGTAAAAAGCCAATTTAAATATAGAACCAATCACTGTGACAGGAAGAGTTTTGTAAAAAGCCAATTTAAATATAGAACCAATCACTGTGACAGGAGGAGTTTTGTAAAAAAAACAATTTAAATATAGAACCAAGTACTCAGTTACTCTAACAGAAAGCGTTATGTAATAAGCCAGTTTAAATATACCAATCTGTTCAGGTGGATCAGGGGCCCCGAGTGGCCGAGTTGTCTAAAGCACTCACCGTTACACATCACTGCCATCTCACCTCTGTCTGCGTGGGTTCGAGTCTAAGATTTGGCTAATGTAGTTATGTGAGAAAGCTTGTCAGTAGCTTCTCATGAGTCGGTGGTTCTTTCCTGGGTTCTACCTCCACCAATAATACTGGCTGCCATGTATAGCCTATCCTGTGCTTAAAAATGGCGTTAAACTATACAACAACAACATCAGGCGGAACAACCATAATTTTTTTAAAAACATGGCATTGTGCCAGCCATACTAAAGGTCAGATCAGCAACAATTTCATAGCAGCCATTTTCGGAGGTTAAATTAGCATTACTGTAATTTACGACCAATCTCATATGGCAACAAAAACTGCTTTATGAAACCCTGCTTGTATGACCATCTGTTTAGAAGGAATAGCCATAATAAATATCACAATCACCACAGTACCAGCCATAATGGAAGGACAAATCAAAACCATTTTCATTTGTGAATAACAATAAACAGCAAAAGGTGTTTTGTGTGAAAATCCATGCTGATACAACTCTTTGCTTGAGAGATTAAGCAACAAGATTTTGAAGATGGTCACCATGGCAGTCATTTTGTGAGTTTAGATTTGCAACATATTCATACTGGATGAATTACAAATAATTAACAAGCTGCACCCTGCTTGCCCTGTCTGTCCCACAGAGTTTGGTAAATTAGTATTGCACATATAAAAAGTATCCGCATACCAAGTAAATGTATCCACATACCAAGTAAATTAACCCATATACCAAGTAAATGTATCCACATACCAAGTAAATTAATCCATATACCAAGTAAATGTATCCACATACCAAGTACATGTATCTACCTGCTAAATAAATGTAGCCATATACTAAGTAAATTTATCCACATGCCAAGTAAATGTATCCACAAACCAAGTAAATGAATCCACATATGCAATAAATGTAGCCACATACCAAGTAAAAGTATCCACATATTGGGAAATGTATTGACATACTAATTAAATGTATCCACATACCAAGTAAATATATCCATATACCAAGCAATGTATCCACATACTATGTAAATGTTTCCACCTACCAAATAAATGTATCCATATACCAAGCAAATGTATCCACATACTATGTAAATGTATCCACCTACCAAGTAAATGTATCTGCATACCAAATGACAGGACACTGTTGCCAACTGTACTAGCTACATTAAAAAATGGTAACAGTGAGATATGGATAGATGGAAATAAAGACAGACATGGACAATATCGATGGATATACACATGGACACATGTAATCATTATATCAAAGAAAGGGTTCAGTGAACACTGCACATCAATATACCATCTGTTCAGAAAGAGTACCCATAACAAGATTTTCAAAATGGCTGCCCTGGTGGTGAGATTTGATTTACATCATTGTGAAAACCTATAACAGTATGGCTAGCTGTTCAAAAGTAGAAACAATAGTTTCAAAATAGTTGTCATAGCATCAATGTTGGAGATTAGACTGGAACTATTTACATTTTGGACCTACATGTCATATTAAGTCATTACCTCATTTGTAAGAAATGGCAGCAATCATCATTGGGCATGAGATCAGTACTGTGTGTGTGTAAATGTGATTTGGGTTTTTAATGTAGCTCTTACAATTACTCAGTCATACTCCAAAGATGTCTGCACTGTAACAGAGTGATGTCTGCACTGAGGCATCATGTCGCAGACATGTAGCATCATGTCCCACTAAGCCATATTGTCCTGACACAAGGCCAACCAGTCCTAACACTAACCTCTTAATGCTGTACACCTAGAATGGCAGCTGTTAGTACCATTTTTACAAGCCTTTTGTATGACTCTGCCAGGATTCAAACTTGCAACCTCTGGGAGGTGGATGCTCTAAGCACCTAGCAGCCTGATCTGTTGTATCTTTGTTTAATCCAACTACGATGGTTACCATGTTGATGTTGCAGGATGTCATATAGGATCTCATTGGCTAAATTGAAAGTCCAAGGGACATAGTTTTTGTAAAATTCCTCCAAGTAGCTTATGAGTCATGATAACAAAGTTATGCCAATGAATGAATAATTACAGGTCTTTGCACAAGATCTTTTTGTCTGTAAAAATCAAGACAAAGAAACCCCCTGATTGGAAATAACATTTCCCAATCAAGTTTTGTAAATTTCCTGATTTGACCTTTCAGGGCTGTCAAATACATGTTGACAAATGCAGCCTGAATACCTTTGTCTCCTGTATAATATTCAATACTTACTTGTAAGCTTTAGAAAAGGTATTCCAGATAGGTCAAGACTAAAAGAGGTCCCAGGAGACTGAGTAAGGGTGTACGTCAGGGTTGAACCACTATCGGCATCAGAACATCCAAAAGCTGCTATGACTGTCGAGCTAATGGCTGAAAGAAATGTAATATTTCTAATATTTTTTAAGAATTATTTTTTTCTCTTCTCAAACAAAAGAATTATATATTTAACATAATGAAAAAATAATGAGAAGAAAGGAGAAATGAGAAATTATTTCAAATCAATAACTTTACTAACAATCATTTTGCCTAAAAAGCAGAGTCTCAACATATGACAAAACTTTACAAAGTTTAGAAACATGCAATACACAGTAGATGTGAATCAGTTGGCACCTGAGATACTGTTCAACTACCCCTATTAATCAGAAGCTAGAACAGAAGAAAAACCTCAACAAAAATGATCAGAAGATTGAAAATGAAAGACTTGTAATGGTAAATATAAATTTATATAAATATACCTCAACCCTTCTCACACCCACCCCTGCCCCACAATGGAGATGAAGTCCAAAATTACCCCACTCTTACAAAATTATCAGCCACTACTCAATGGAGACGAGTCTGAGATGAAAAGGGCAATAGCTCTCACAGAAATTGTGTGAGTAAAGTGACATGTTGATAAGCACATCTTCACTGGATAATATTAACCATGTGTTACTGGCAATCCATCAGACTGGGGAACTAGTGATAATATTTACCATGTGCCATTTGCAATCCATCAGAAACTGGGGAACTAGTAGCACTACCAAGATTGTGTATTAGGCAGAAAGAAATGCAGATGAATGGACACAGACACGGTGGTATAGAAATATGCAGGCACTTTAACTGGAACTCAAACACTAAAGCTGACCATACATATTTATGTATACTGACCATACATATTGATGTATACTGACCATACATATTTATGTATACTGACCATACATATTTATTTTGTACTTAAATATGAGTATCAAACTGATACATGAAATTCAACGACATATGCAACAATAAATATGTTGTTGTTGTTCTTGGGTTTAACGCCATTTTTCAGCACAGGATAGGCTATACATGGCGGCCAGTATTAATGGTGGAGGAAATCTCAAGAACCCCCCCTGGAAAGAACCACGACCCACGAGAAGCTACTGGCAAGCTTTTTCACATACCCACATTGGCCAAATCTGAGACTCTAACCCAAGCAGACAGAGGTCAGATGGCAGTGATCCATAACAGAAAGCGCTTTAGACCACTCAACCACTCTGAACCCCCAATCAACATGTAAGGATGTGTAAAAATGAATAAAAAAGCTCTTAACAGTAACCAAAATTGCCATTTTAGTGACCAGAGAGCTCCTAAATTTAATGATATCTAATTATCTTCACTACTGTTTCTGTGATAATTTTGATTACTGAAAACATTCTGAGTACTAATTTTAGCTAAAATTTTATTAATCAAAACCAAGCTCAAGTTATTAAATATTGCTAAATCATACTAATTATACTTGACATAGTTAGGAATTTAATTTTGTCATGTAGTGATATTAATTCACATCAGAGTCTTGCGGTGAGAAAAAATTTATTTCAATTTCATCACCATCTTCATGCAAATATCTTGCTTTTGAAAATATTGCCTTATACAATATAATAGTATAGTATCATAGTACAATATGTGTACAATATAATAGTACAGTATAATAGTGCAATATAATAGTACATATAATAGTACAGTATAATACCATAGTACAATATAATACCATAGTACAAAAGTACAGCATAATAGTACAATATAATAGTACACTATAATAGTACCGTATAATAGTATAATACAATAGTACAATATAATTGTATAATACAATAGACAAGTACAGTCTAATAGTACAATATAATTGTTCAGTATAATAGTACAATTTAATAGTATGTCTGGAAAGGCTCCTGACCTGTGTCTTCTGGCAAGGATACAACACGGCTGGCAGGACTGCAGGAAGGAGCATTGTCATTTACATCTGTCACTGACACTGTCACAGTACCTGTTCCCTGACAAGAAAATAAAAGAAATATATGCTTCACCCATTGTGAACTAGTTACAAACACATATCAAGTTTCAATTGTTTAAGAGAATTTTCAACTAGGCCTAAAGAACCAACATTAACCTAAAAGTAATCAATAAACAAGACACCCAAGTGGGCCTGAGATTAATCATCTGGCTCAAAAGCAGTTAGCCAAGCAATCTGGGTCAGTGGGATGCTTTCTGTAGAAATTTCTTTAAAATTGTGCATGTGACAACAATAAATGTTTTAAGGTTTCTTTGTTTTCTGTGTCTTACTCTGTCTTACTGTGTCTTACTCTCTGTCTTACTGTGTTTTACTCTATATTTGATAGCAGATCAATATCATCTGTTTGTTACTGAAATACCTTTGTCAGGATGATGTGTGTCACATTTGGCAGTTTTTCAAACAAAGTAATTTTAATGATTCCTATTTTAAACTGAGACATCCACATTTAAAGACAGATTGGCATTACTGTATTTTTTTTACCATATATCTTGGGGCACCATAATTGTTGGGACACCAGAAATTAATATTTTAAGTAATTATTTTGTGCACAGTATGTTCTGGGTCACATTGGTTTTAAGTGTCATAAGTTCTGAGACACCTTCTAGAACATAACAAAATTACATGTAAAAAAAACTGCACTCCAAATAAAATATTATTTTTAAAAACAAAAAACTGTGTACATGAGATAAAACTCTTTAATCCTCTGCAGCAACATATTGTCGACCCAACCATTATCCTGCACACATACAATCCATTCTTTTGGTACATTAATATCTTTTTTAGCTTTCTCATACCATGACAAATTATCACTAGAGGTAAGACATCTCCTGAAGTGGAAACTGCAAGGACTTGAGTCAGATTTTTAAAAATCTGTACCAGGCATGCTAAATCTCACACTTTTAACCCCCTTCTTATTCATCAGTCCATCTAGGAATGTGATCAAGGTAAACTATAATTTCATCCATTTTAATGATCATATCATCTTCTTCTCTTCCGACCTTCAGGAAATCCATCAAATTCTTTTATTTCCTCCAAATCTTCTAGACAAAGTTCAGTCATTGATGTCCGTGCACAAAGCACTATAATAAGTCACTTTTATTTTTTCCGATTGTTTCAATTTATTTTCAAAATTATCATGAATAAGGGTGAAAAGGAACCAAAATTAGCTTCCATACCTCAGCCGACTTTGTATATTCTTTTAAAATAAAAAAATTGGAACACAAAGTCAACATCAGAGGGTGGGCTGCTTTCTAATAAAAGTACCTATGTATTGATAAACTTTTAGAGAAAAGAATCAGCCTGAAAATAGTCAAAGTTGGCTTCCAAGGTTGGCTTGCTTTGTAATAAAAAGAACTTTTGTTTTTGATGACCTGTTGGTAAGTTCAAATATATAGTTATAATTAATACAAATGGGCATTGATGTTTGAGGGCAAATAGTATACACAGCAATAATTTGCTTTATTAATACCTTTTGTAACCCATGCTAACTAAAAGATTCTCATTTACACTGAGGTGAATGTTATTTTAAAATAATGATTTTTATTTGCGAGGTACTGTCACACAGTAGACCTGGATATAATTCAATCTTTGTAATTTTGCACTGTATACCGTGTCATGTGTGAATGGCAGTTGTCTTCAAGATATCAGTTATTTCCCTTGGGTTTGCAAGTTTGTTGGATACTGTTTTCAGTCTGATAACATATTCAAACCTTTGAGTACAACCAAACCCAATTTGTTTCTCGATGTTGACATCAATGAACAGTGTGCTGTGTGTTGTAATACATGCTACAGTATAGATGCCTACACTACATATATAGAGTTCGTGTGCTGTGTGTTGTAATACATGCTACAGTATAGATGCCTACACTACATATACAGAATTTGTGTGCTGTGTGCTGTAATACATGCTACAGTATAGATGCCTACACTACATATACAGAGTTTGTGTGCTGTGTGTTGTAATACATGCAACAGTATGGATGTCTACACTACATATACAGAGTTTGTGTTCTGTGTGTTGTAATACATGCTACAGTATAGATGCCTACACTACATATACAGAGTTCGTAGATATATTTTTACTTTAATGCTTGTAATGAAAAAGAAGGAATAAATGATAACAATACATAACAATACAAGGTTAGTATGTTTCATTTTATTATCATGTAAGCACTTTGATTATCTATTTTTTTGCAATGTGTTGGGGGTGGGTGCAAATAAATTCATTTAATTTCTTACGTCTTGGGAAATATGACAGAGGTGAAAAAACTTAACCATATGTTCTGGGACTGGAAAAGTTCTGTTGTGATTTTTTAAAAGTTATACAAAGGTTTGTATGTCTTGAATAAACAGCAGTCATACTTGATGTTAGATCAGCATCATTTGTATCAACATTCAAAGTTTTTAAATCGCTTATTAACAGTCAAAGTAATACTTCCCAATCTAATCAGTTTTTGGAAGATGAATATCTGGCTATATATGCTTTGTTGTTGTAGGGTTTAACACCATTTTTTAGCACACGACAGGCTATACATGGTGGCCAGAATTATTGTTGGAGGAAGAACCTGGGAAAAACCCCAAATATATGCATAATAAATCATCATAAAGACAGAAATTGAAGATAACATTTCATGATGTTTTAACAACAATAAAATACGTGCACTTTTACATTTTTTATGGAATTCTTGCAACTTTCAAACAGAAAAAATGGAGAAATCATTCTGTAACCATATCCTAAAACCATTGCTTGCATTGCTATTGGTTATGACACTTCACTGAATCATTGTGACATCAATGAGGTTATTATAATGACATATCACTGAATCATTGTGACATCATTGAGGTTATCATAATGACACATCACTGAATCATTGTGACATCATTGAGGTTATTATAATGACACATCACTGAATCATTGTGATGTCAATGAGGTTATGACATATCACTGAATCATTGTGACATCATTGAGATTATTATAATGACACATCACTGAATCATTGTGACATCATTGAGGTTATTATAATGACACATCACTGAATCATTGTGATGTCAATGAGGTTATTAAAATGACATCACTGAATCATAGGGATATCATTGAGGTTATTATAATGACACATCATTGAATGATAGTGACGTCAATGAGGTTATTAAAATGACACATCACTGAATCATTGTGACATCATTGATGTTATTATAATGACACATCACTGAATCATAGTGATGTCAATGAGGTTATTATAATGACACATCACTGAATCATAGTGATGTCAATGAGGTTATTAAAATGACACATCTCTGAATCATTGTGACATCATTGAGGTTATTATAATGACACATCACTGAATCAAGATGTCAATGAGGTTATTATAATGACACATCACTGAATCATAGTGATGTCAATGAGGTTATTAAAATGACACATCACTCAATCATTATGACATCATTGAGGTTATTATAATGACACATCACTCAATCATTTTGACATCAATTAGGTTATTAAAATGACACATCACTGAATCATTGTGACATCAATGAGGTTATTATAATGACACATCACTGAATCATTGTGACATCAATGAGGTTTTTAAAATGACACATCACTGAATCATTGTGATGTCAATACGGTTATTAAAATGACACATCACTGAATCATTGTGACAGCAATGAGGTTATGAATAAACAAACAGTGGCATGACAGTAATTCAAAAGTGTTAACATTTACAACCAGTGTTTGTTCTAGAATGTACCACAAAAGGCTGATGATGATCTGAGTTACATTAAACTTTACTCAGATTAAAAAAAAACCAAATGTTCTATGTTGTTACTGTGATGATATATTGAAGTTTCTCATTACTTAAATGGAATTTAACAGAAATATGTAAATTCATATTTAAACTTTTTTTTATACAAATGTTTCATATTTTTAAGAATCTTAAAATCTTTTTGCCTGGTGACATACTAATGCTAACTGGTGATGTGCCAATGTTAACTGGTCATTTGCAAGTGGTAACTGGTGATACACCAGTGTTAAATGCTGAAACACCAAAGCTATCTTGTGATATGCCAATGCTAACTGTTTTATGCCAATGGCAACTGTTGTATGCTAATGGCAACTGTTTTATGCCAATGGCAACTGTTGTATGCTAATGGCAACTGTGCCTATACTATCAATTATATTCAGATGTTTTTTTCACTTTTACAGGTGTGATCAAACAGTTTTTCATGGATTATACCTGTAGTCCACCACCATCCTCTGCTATAACTACGACTTCATAGTACTTAGCCCCAGCAGGAAGGGTCTCATAGTCCAGTGTTGCTGTTGCCAGGTTGATTAACCCTGTCAGTTGGTTTACCATAAACTTTCCTGACCCACTGTTACTCACTGAAAGGTCAGAAAGTGAAGTAATTAAAGTCAATTACATGTATGCTATTTATACAGAGTGCCTTTATTGTGGTTATGATTTTGTTAATATGTACCATCTACATTTGATGGATTGTTGTCTATGCTCACCTGTCAATTAGATGTCAATGGACTGCAACTTATATTGGCTTTGCTAACCACTGCCATCACTGACTAGGTGTGATTTTGATGTAACTATAGTAAGGCTAACAGCTTGTTGCTTGATTTATTGGAATATCACTGACAAGGTGTTGAGTTTTATTTAACAATAGTCTGGCTAACAGATTGTTGCCTGGCTTGATGGAACTGCCCAAGTTATCTTCATAACTGCATTTTTACATAATTTAAATAATCATAACTTCAAAATGTCTCATCCAAATTTGAAAAAAAGTTAAACATATAATAAAAATTAATTTAATGTTCAATAAATTGTTTTGTCATAATAAAGATCTGATTTTATTAGCTATCTCTGCTCTGGTGATCTATAAATGTTTGAGAATAAAAACTAGGATGAGCTTCCAAATTTGTGACTTTTTAATAAGATCTATCAGCTAATATTGCCAGGGAATCATCAAAGATTTAATTAACCAATTCATAATAGCCTACAATTTCCAACCCAATGTAGAAGCTATAAATAGCTTAATTTTTGCGTAACCTAGAATTCTTTTCCTTTCAAAAAATAACATATTACTCAGTGAATCTAGAGGTTGCATTTGTTAGTTGAGCATGGTTTAATTTGGTATTGTAATTAAAAAGTACAAAAATTAAATTTGTCATCATAACAAGATTAATTTATCATCAGACTTGGAAATTTATGTACATCTTTTGTTACCGCAGCAGTTGGAAAACTTTAAATGGTATTTAAAGCTTCAGCCATAAACATGCATTGTACATTAAATACATGGTTGGTTGAGAATAGGTTCAAAAACTATCAATGAAAATTTTCAAAACCCATGTTCCCTGGAAAGATGACATGTCATACTATTTTCACACTCAGGTAATATACTTACTTCCATACAGTTTTCACACTTAGCTAATATACTTCCTACTTTCATACTATTTTCACACTCCGGTAATATACTTTCTACTTCCATATAGTTTTCACACTCAGGTAATATACTTTCTACTTCCATATAGTTTTCAAACTCAGGTAATATACTTTCTACTTCAGAAATCCAGACAGTTTTCACACTCAGGTAATATACTTTCTACTTCCATATAGTTTTCACACTCAGGTAATATACTTTCTACTTCCATATAGTTTTCAAACTCAGGTAATATACTTTCTACTTCAGAAATCCAGACAGTTTTCACACTCAGGTAATATACTTTCTACTTCCATACAGTTTTCCCACTCAGGTAATATACTTTCTACTTCCATACAGTTTTCCCACTCAGGTAGTATACTTTCTACTTCGGAAATCCATACAGTTTTCACACTCAGGTAATATACTTTCTACTTCCATACAGTTTTCCCACTCAGGTAATATACTTTCTACTTCCATACACTTTTCATATTCAGGTAATATACTTACTACCTCATACAGTTTTCACAGTACAGGTATGACTAGACATTAATCAATCACTAGTGACATGATGGACAGTACCTGCTGATATTGTATAGCTGGATATATCATCTGGATGATAATCAGCATCATTGGCCGTATAGGTAATAAGACTTTTTCCCGGAGACTCGTTCTCAGCCACTGTCAAGCTTGCACTATTGCTGAAAGTTGGTGTGAACTCATTTACTGGTATCAGGGATATTGCAACAGGAACTGTCAGGGTGTTGGTACCATCTGTAACCTCCACTACTAGAGAGTAGGTCTGGGTGAGAGAGTCATAGTTCAAAGCTAACGAAAAAAAGAAATACATAACTAAACACCATTTGACAACATTTATATATTTAGTTCAAAACAACTAAGTTTATCGATAATCTGTAATTTGAATCTCATTAAGAAGTCCTCCATGCTCTTATACAATCTATAAACAAAGTATACATGTTAAATAACTATAGATATGTAGATGTACAAACTAAAACACTCACAGACAGACAGAGATACAAACAGAAATCAACATAGTATATTATATATGCATCTATACAAATATTTGCCTTTGTCATGTCAAACATAATTTTAATAGTTTCAAACAACAATACATTTTAATTGGGCATTTATGCAAATTTAGAAAAAGAATTATCAATGTGGCCAGAGTCTATTTTGTGAAATTTGTTCCTAACAAATACTTCAGCAGGTCAGTCAAATTTCCAGTAAAATGTATGCAAGTATAATAAAGCAGATCTAGACCTACCATAGACTGAGATCAGCTTGATTGAGATCTTCTGTAGACTTAGACCTACTGTAAATCTTTACCTGCTTTCGACTTAGACCTGCTGTAGACTTAGACCTGCTGTAAATCTGAACATGCTGTAGACTTAGACCTACTGTAGACTTAGACCTGTAGACTTAGACCTACTGTAGACTTGGACCTGCTGTAGACTTAGACCTTCTGTAGACTTAGACCTACTGTAAATCTGAACATGCTGTAGACTTAGACCTGTAAATCTTTACCTGCTTCAGATTTAGACCTGCTGTAGACTCAGACCTACTGTAAATATGGACCTGCTGTAGACTTAGACCTACTGTAAATATGGACCTGCTGTAGACTTTGACCTGCTGTAGACTCAGACCTACTGTAAATATGGACCTGCTGTAGACTCAGACCTACTATAAATATGGACCTGCTGTACACTTAGACCTGCTGTAGACTTAGACCTACTGTAAATATGGACCTGCTGTAGACTTAGACCTGCTGTAGACTCTGACCTACTGTAAATATGGACCTGCTGTAGACTTAGACCTGGTGTAGACTCAGACCTAATGTTACAGAAGATCATAATCAATAAACAATGCAATAATCCTGAACCTTATTTATAAACAATGCACTAATCCTGGCCCTGGCGATCTATAAATAATGTAAAAAATCCTGGTAGTAGTTTATAAACAATGTACCAATCCTGGTCCTAGTTTATAAACAATATACTAATCCTGGTCCTAGTTTGTAAACAATGTACTAATCCTGGTCCTAGTTTGTAAACAATGTACTAATCCTGGTCCTAGTTTATAAACAATATACTAATCCTGGTCTTAGTTTGTAATCAATGGACTAATCCTGGTCCTAATATATAAACAATATACTAATTCTGGTCCTAGTTTATAAACAATGTACTAATCCTGGTCCTAGTTTATAAACAATATACTAATCCTGGTCCTAGTTTATAAACAATACACTAATCCTGGTCCTAGTTTATAAACAATATACTAATCCTGGTCCTAGTTTATAAACAATGTACTAATCCTGGTCCTAGTTTATAAACAATATACTAAATTAAATCCTGGTCCTAATTTATAAACAATATACTAATCCTGGTCCTAGTTTGTAAACAATATACTAATCCTGGCCCTAGTTTATAAACAATGTACTAATCATGGTCCTAGTTTATAACCAATGGACTAATCCTGGTCCTAGTTTATAACCAATGGACTAATCCTGGTCCTAGTTTGTAAACAATATACTAATCCTGGTCTTAGTTTGTAATCAATGTACTAATCCTGGTCCTAGTTTATAAATAATGTACTAATCCAGGTCCTAGTTTATAAACAATGTACATATCCTGGTCCTAGTTTATAAACAATATCCTAATCCTGGTCCTAGTTTATAAACAATATACTAATCCTGGTCCTAGTTTATAAACAATGTACTAATCCTGGTCCTAGTTTGTAAACAATACACTAATCCTGGCCCTAGTTTATAAACAATGTACTAATCCTGGTCCTAGTTTATAACCAATGGACTAATCCTGGTCCTAGTTTATAACCAATATACTAATCCTGGTCCTAGTATATAAACAATGTACTAATCCTGGTCCTAGTTTATAAACAATATACTAATCCTGGTCCTAGTTTATAAACAATATACTAATCCTGGTCCTAGTTTGTAAACAATACACTAATCCTGGCCCTAGTTTATAAACAATGTACTAATCCTGGTCCTAGTTTATAACCAATGGACTAATCCTGGTCCTAGTTTGTAAACAATGTACTAATCCTGGTCCTAGTTTGTAAACAATATACTAATCCTGGTCTTAGTTTGTAATCAATGTACTAATCCTGGTCCTAGTTTATAAACAATATACTAATCCAGGTCCTAGTTTATAAACAATGTACTAATCCTGGTCCTAGTTTATAAACAATATACTAATCCTGTTCCTAGTTTATAAACAATATACTAATCCTGGTCCTAGTTTATAAACAATGTACTAATCCTGGTCCTAGTTTATAAACAATATACTAATCTTGGTCCTAATTTATAAACATTATACTAATCCTGGTCCTAGTTTGTAAACAATACACTAATCCTGGCCCTAGTTTATAAACAATGTACTAATCCTGGTCCTAGTTTATAACCAATGGACTAATCCTGGTCCTAGTTTGTAATCAATGTACTAATCCTGGTCCTAGTATATAAACAATGTACTAATCCTGACCCTAGGATACTTGCTGTCTCTATATGTTTTAATTGATAAGGGTACAAGCCTGTCACTATACATATCAACAAATCAGGGTATAGCTATCAATATATCTATTGGCATATCAGAGTGCATGCTGTTACAATATACTAGCAGATTAGGGTATAGTTGTCAATGTATGTACTGACAGATCAGGGTATAGTTGTCATTTGTATTGACCGATCAGAGCAAATACTCTTTCTATATGTATGCTGTCACAATATATCAGTCGATCAGGGTATATGCCATCTCTGTAGAGTTGACAGATCTGGGTACTGACAGATCTGAGTATATGTTATCTCTGTTGTGTTCAGAGATCAAGATATATGTCATCACCGTAGTGTTCACAGTTTGGGGTATATGCTTCAAATGTAGTGTTGACAGATCTGAGTATATGTTATCACTGTCGTGTTGAGAGATCAGGTATATGTCATCATTGTAGTGTTGACAGATCTGAGTATATGCTGCCAATGTAGTGTCGATAAATCTGAGTATATGTTATCACTGTATTATTGACAGATCTGAGTATATGTTGTTGCTGTATACTTGACAGATCTGAGTATATGTTGTTGCTGTATACTTGACAGATCTGAGTATATGTCATCACTATAATATTGACAGATTAGAGAATATTCTGTCACTCTAATGTTGACAGATCAATGTATATGTCATCACTGTAGTGTTTACAGCTTTGGGTATTGACAGATCTGAGTATATTTTGTCACAGTAGTGCTGGCAGATCAGGATATGTCATCAATATAATGTCAACAGATTTGAGTATATATACTGTCACCATAGTGTTGACAGATCTAAGTAAATGATGTCACTGTCGTGTTTAGATATCTGGATACATGCTGTTTAAAGTGGTTTCATAGTGTACAGGATATAAATAAATACAATATTTCAAAGATGATTTACATTACATTGGACCCAGACAAAATAAATCAGTAAACTGGATCAATTTATGAATACACATTGACATGAAATCCATAAATGGACTGCAGTGAGAATACAATTGTTGAACCCCTCTAGGTAAAATGCTACAGTGTACATACACAAAACATCTACAGTAATTCTTCAGTTTTTGCAGAATGAAATTACCATCCCTGAAATTCGATAACTATAAAGCTTTCACTTTTATGGATATGCATATTGTATTAGACATGATTGAAATGTCCAGGGGTATAGCTAATTAATTAGACATGACTGAAATGTACAGGGGTATAGCTAATTTATTAGACATGATTGACATGTACAGAGGTATATCTAATTTTTTACACATGATTGAAATGTACAGGGGTATATCTAATTTATTAGACATGATTGAAATATACTGGGGTATATCTAATTTATTAGACATGATTGAAATGTACTGGGGTATATCTAATTTATTAGACATGATTGAAATGTACAGGGGTATAGCTAATTTATTAGACATGATTGAAATGTACTGGGGTATATCTAATTTATTAGACATGACTGAAATGTACAGGGGTATATCTAATTTATTAGACATGATTGAAATGTACAGGGGTATAGCTAATTAATTAGACATGACTGAAATGTACAGGGGTATAGCTAATTTATTAGACATGATTGACATGTACAGAGGTATATCTAATTTTTTAGACATGATTGAAATGTACAGGGGTATATCTAATTTATAAGACATGATTGAAATATACTGGGGTATATCTAATTTATTAGACATGATTGAAATGTACTGGGGTATATCTAATGTTTTAGACATGATTGAAATGTACAAGGGTATATCTATTTTATTAGACATGATTGAAATGTACAGGGGTATATCTAATTTTTTAGACATGATTGAAATGTACAGGGGTATAGCTAATTTATTAGACATGATTGAAATGTACTGGGGTATATCTAATTTATTAGACATGACTGAAATGTACAGGGGTATATCTATTTTATTAGACATGATTGAAATGTACAGGGGTATATCTAATTTATTAGACATGACTGAAATGTACAGGGGTATAGCTAATTTATTAGACATGATTGAAATGTACTGGGTATATCTAATTTATTAGACATGATTGAAATGTACAGGGGTATATCTATTTTATTAGACATGATTGAAATGCACAGGGGTATATCTAATTTTTTAGACATGATTGAAATGTACAGGGGTATAGCTAATTTATTAGACATGATTGAAATGTACAGGGGTATATCTAATTTATTAGACATGATTGAAATGTACAGTGATATAGCTAATTTATTTGACAAGACTGAAAGATAGAGATATAGATATCTTTACACAAGCCATTCCTTCATATCTTGGCAAGAGTAAATTAACAGAAAAATATGTGGAAATTGTGGAAAGTTGTTGCCTAGATGGAAACAATGCTTAATCAGTGCTCATTTATGTGCTTTACCCCACTGACAGTGCCAGTGGCAACTCTTTTTTGAAAATTTGACCCTGTGTTACCCAAGGTTTATGGAGTGCTAATGAACATGCCTTACCCCCACTGACAATAATGGCACCAGTGGCAGCTCCTATAGTGAAAGCTGACCCTGTGTTACCCGATGTTATAGAGTAGGAGATGGAATCACCAACATCTCTGTCACTGCAAGTCAGTGTTGTTACCTGAAACAGATTTTTTTAAAACTCAGTTTACTATTATATTCCATTATCACTGCAAATAAAAATATATTATTAAGATTAAAGTTCATGTTGAATTCTTACCCCTTGATTACAAGCTTTACAGTTTTACATACTTTTCTTTTTGAGAAATGTGGACCTTTTAAGGTTTGGGGAGGGGAGGGTAAAACTATACAAACTATAGCTTTGCTTGCCTTTTCTGATGGGGTATTACCCTCATCCACAGTAGAAAATTTAAACCTCCAAAAAAACAATATGTTCCAGTAAGTCTAGAACAGAGTGGATACAGACCCATTCTGATTGACACATTATAAACACAGACCCAGTCTGATTGCCACATTATAGACACAGACCCAGTCTGATTCACACATTATAAACACAGTCTAATTTTCCCATTTTTTAACACAGGCCCTCTCTGAATCCCATGTTATAAACTAATGTGCAGTAGTATCTGTCCTACTTTTCTTGGTTTGAGACTACTTTTTAAATTACATTTGGGACTACTTTTGAGACATCAGAGTAGGGTGGAAGGAGGGAATTTGGCAATAGTGATATTGAAGTACATGTATTAAGTTATTCAAATTAGTTCCCCCTCCAAATATACATTTTAATAGTGCATTACCTGTCATTGCATTACATAATTTCCAAGTTCTGAGGGAGGCTGATGGATCAGTTCTGAGGGAATAAAAGATGATATAAAACTGATATAATCACTCTTAAAGTAAGAGTGACCACTCTGGTAGCCGAGTGGTTAGAGCATCTGCTTTGGATGCAGGTGGTCAAAGGTTTTAACACAAGCTGAAACATATAAAAGTCTTTTAAAAATGGTACTAGCAACTGTTTCACTTGGCACTCAGCATTAAGAGGTTCGTATTTAAGGATTAGTCAGCTTGGAAACAGGATAATGTGACAGAGTGAACATGATGCTACATGTCTGTGGCATTATCCTCCAGTGCTAGACATCACAATAAACCGTCATACTGCAGACATCGAAGTGATATGACAAATTTTTAAAGCTATGTTAACAATCCCAATCCCATATATATATATATATATATATATATATATATATATATATATATATATATATATATATATATATATCTATATATATATATATATATATATATATATATATATATATATATATACTGTTTGGTCCGACTATCATCTTACGTTAAGAATTCAAGACACACACACAGTAGCAGTGTCTACTACTGGAAGTTGGCAGTAGATGTGGCAGCCACAATTATTGAGTTCACGAAAAAATGCTTCTGCTCTTATGCACCAAAGAAAGGAGGGAAAGTAGTATGCAACAGCTAAAACAGAAGACCCTCCAATGAGGAATGAGTTATATAAGACAGCTCTCACAAGACCCTCCAATGAGGAATGAGTTATATAAGACAGCTCTCACAAGACCCTCCAATGAGGAATGAGTTATATAAGACAGCTCTCACAAGACCCTCCAATGAGGAATGAGTTATATAAGACAGATCTCATACCATGCTAAAATAATGAAGGAGTTAATTAAGACCATGAAGGAACAATAGTCTTAACTGCATGAGTATCATGAACAAGTCAGCTAACCGTCTCTCCCACAGAGTCTGATTCAGACTGGTGTTGAGAATAATCACCTATAAGATCCTTGCCTCTTTTGAAGAGACTGTATGTGAGAATTTTTCTTGCCCTGAATATGGCAAATCAGGAGGGTAATCCCCTCTAAGGTTGCACAGCAAAGGAAATTTCAAGACCCGATATAAAGAAAAGATGTATGTGTTCTATTTCTGATGTGAACCATCACACGGCAACTGTCCTTCCTTGGTGTACACACCCCAGCTGAGCTAAAAATACTGCATTCATGTCTACATTGTTTAAGTGAAAGGTAGTTTCTTCCATGACTACAAGCCCTGAAGAACTAACTTCCTATATCAGCAAAGCAACCCAAATCTGACATCATGTTGGTGTACAGAGAGATGTGGGGATGGAGGCATGCTTCTGACACTGGATAGAAATGCAGTAAAAGTCTGGACCTAGAGAAGTTCATCCTTACAAGGGATCCCGGTGTGATCTCCAGTTTGCCAAACAGAAAAACTGGAAAGGGTGCAAGTAAAGTCTCCCTAGGGTCACTAGATCTGCCATGGAGTCCAAGGTCCCTAGGAGAGATAGGTAAAGGTAAGCTGACAAGGTGTTGGCTTGAAGAGTCGTAAAAAAAACAGCATTCTGTGTATCCTGTCCTGTGTAATAAGAAAACTTTCCCTAAACTGAAAAGAAATTTTATCTCCAAATAAACAAAATCCAAAGATGGGAACTTTAATTTCTCTAGAATTTGTCTAAGTCCTAGCTGGGTCAACATAGAGAATCAGTGGGATAGATCTTGCATGAGATACTCTTTGATAGGGCATAACCGACTTTTGATCCGGAAATCGGATTCCACCGGATAGTATGAACTTCCGATTAATCGGAGTCGGACAAGGCAGGAACAACCGATTCGGATAATAAAAATAATAAAATTGAATTTCTATAGCACCATGTCTAACACTACGTGTCATTCGATAGTGCATTAATAAAGTTAAATAAGAAGTCAGAAAAGTCCAATATGGTCAACACAACCACGCTGTGAGACAATCTATTTGAACTAGCGGGTGAAAACCAGAAATGAAGCCGGATATGGTAAAGTACTAAGTAACATGCTAGACACGCCAAAACCAGATACCAGAAACCCGGAAATGGAAGATGAAATTTTTTAGAAAAAAAATCCGGATTTAGCATTTCTGATTAATTGAATCGTATCCGGAAATGGAAAAATTTCATACCCAAAATCCGGAATCGGAAATCGGTAGAAAAATGCCAATCGGTTATGCCCTACTCTTTGAGGTTCTTGTGTAATAATTAGTCATCAAATAACTGAATGATGGGGATTCCCAGAGCCCTCAGGTGAGCAACTACTACCATCACCATGCAAAAAGCCCTAGCAATGGAGGCTAGTTCAAATAGACCAGCCAAACTGGAGGTAATCTGTGTGAGGGGGGCAAAATTTGAATGTGAAGATGCACCTTATAGTTTTCCTGATGGATACAGTACTTTCCATCATTAATCGTTCCTTCTGAAAAAAGATTGTTTATGGCAGAAAAATAAATGACAAGCCAAAATTTTCTCCATATTTTTTAAATGGGGGTAAAGGCTGCAGACTGATTAGCTTCTACCCATTCCATTCTACTGTGCCCTTCCACAGAAGGGTGTACACCGCTTTCCTTATTTTAAACAGTTTTGACTGGCAAAAAAGGATGAGGGTCTTTGAAACTGGAGGGTGCTCCTAGCAATGAAGACAGTAGCAGTCCCCAAGAATAGAAGGACCCATACATCTTCCATGATGCCTGACCAATATCTTAAAAGAGGGCTAGTCAATCACTCACAGGAATTAGGAAGAGTAATGGATGACAGGAGAAAGAGCAAGTTACTATCCTTGGGGAAAGGGAAGGGGGGATGTCAACTTCTTCCAATGGTCCATCTTGTCTAGATGGGCAAGAGAAAGGCTTATTCAAAGATTGTTTTCTGGATATGGACTGCATTACTTTAAAGACCTTCTCTGGTGGCTCTCAGGGACAATCAGAATACACAACGTTTCTTGCAGATTCAAGGGAGCAATGTTCTTGGACTCTCATGTCCTTGGAATAAACCTTCCAAACAGCCTTTCTGTCTCTATTGTAACAGCACTAAGGAGGTCATACTGTGACACAGTAAGACCTTTGAAGTATCCAGGGTATCATCCCTTCAGAGGTGGAGCAGATTTGCTGACAGCTCCATGAACACAAACAAGGCATGTTTTGAGGATTTAGTTTATGGGAGTCGGACTGGGCTTGTGTTGGTTCTGTTCTATGATATGGGAGTCAGACTGGATTTGTGCTTTTTCTGTTCTATGACATGGGAGTCAGACTGGGTTTGTGTTTGTTTGGTTCTATAACATGGAAGTCAGACTGGGTTTGTGTTTGTTCAGTTCTATGAAATGAGAAGAACCACCACTACTTACTGAAGCTGCTACATTTGCTGTCTCACTAATACTGGTGCTGATTACACTGGTTGTACATGTAGGCTTGTTGTCATTGATGTCTGTAACACTGATGGTGACAGTTGTACTAGCTGTGTTGGCTGTTGTTCCCCCATCAACTGCATGGATTATCAGCTGGTATGATGTTGTTGTCTCATAATCAAGTGACAAGGCCAATGATATTATGCCAGTTGATGGGTTTATTTGGAATTTATTATTAATGTTTCCACCTGTGAAATAAAATAAAAAGGATTGGATTTTGTAATTAGTATTTCCACCTGCAACATAAAATAAAACGGATTCAATTTTATTTTTTGTATCATTACCTGTAAGTGATTCAATTTTATTTTTTGTATTTTCACCTGTGAAAAAATAAAAAATGAATTGGAAATCACTATTAATGTTTTGAACTAGAAAAAAAATAATTGAAATAAAATAAAACTGAATGGAAATGATTATTAGTGTTTCCACTTGAAAACACTAATCAAACTGATGTTCATCACAAATCAATAAAATCTTGTAGAAATTAAATTTGATTTGCAACAAATCTTTAAAATCTTTTAAATTACAAGGCTACGTCGGAATCCATAGTATTTTTAAAGTCAACTTTGTTCTAAACTTTTTTTCTTACCAATAAGTGACAGCAAATAGCTAAAGCTATTGCTGCACGAACTATGTATGCTTGTGTCATGCCTAAAAAAAAACACCAAAAAAACAACGAATATACACTTCCTAACCCAAACTGACTTTAAATACAGCATTATATATGCGAATGGACAAAATGTTTGACAATATTTGCTGTCAATTTTGCTGCCACTAGAATGTTTGACAATATTTTCTGTCAACTTTGCTGCCACTAGAATGTTTGACAATATTTGCTGTTAATTTTGCTGCCACTAGAATGTTTGACAATATTTGCTGTCAATTTTGCTGCCACTAGAATGTTTGACAATATTTTTCAACTTAGAATATGAGTACTGCATAATGTGCAAGATATCCCCCAGCTATAATACTCTCCCAATATGATATCCTGCCAATATGATACCCCACAACATAAGGACACTTTTTCAAATTTATTTACTGCAGTTCATGTTGGGTACATATGAAAAACATGTACAGACATGGTGAAAACAGTACTTATATAACAATTTATTCTTTATCTAACATTTCCCGTGAGATGTTCTGGATTCTTGTTTGGCCAATGACAACAGTATGTAACAAGTTTCCTTGAGATCAAATATAGGAATGGCCAAGAGTTGAAATGCAAATTCTTGTAAGTAACAATGACTTGAACTTTAATCTGCCAACCCCATAATCAATAGGGTGCCTTCTTAGACAATAAATTATAATACATGCATCAAATTTCTATGAAAATTGTTGAAGAGAATTTAAGGTAAGGTCTAGAATTAAATACAAAGGTCATATTTATTTTTAGTAACAGCAACACTGACCTTGAATTTACACTGCATATCCAAAATCAATACAGGTCATTCTTGGGCTGTAGGGAGCACAGGTACATAGTTTTAACAAAGGATCTATGAGCTGTGAAGACCACAAATGAAATGCAATTACTAAAATTTGTTTAGCGACAGCAACCTTGACCTTCAAGCTATAGATGTTTCATCTGATGCTAGGTGGAGCAAATGTCCAAAATTTGTTGAATCTGTTATCTAAACTTAAAGTTGACATACAGATTCCAAAATCAACTGAGGTCTTCTTGGGCTTACAAAAACAAATGTACATACAAACATTTTGTCATACTATGTTATCCAAAACTTAAATTATCTCATGAAATGTATAGGCAAAATCTGTTTTTAACAACAATGACATTGCCCTTTAATCTATTGACTCAAAATCATTCAAGTTTCTTTTATTTGGGGATAAGGGAAACAAATGTACCAAATTTTGTTGAATTACAATGCAGAAAACTTAAATTATTCTACAGAAAGCAAATTTTGTAGTAAATTATGTTTCTCCGAGAATACTTACCCAATCACATTACTTTAGGGATATTAGCCTGCTACCTCGCGAATCCAGCCCTACCAAAAGACGAAAATTCGTCTTTCCTGTCTATGTAATATAGACAAAGGGCAATAACTCTTGCCCCTTACCTCCCCTTGCTACCCGCTAGGTGTCGCTGCTTCTTTAGTTTTTAAGCTGAGCGGTATATAAAACACGAGGATGCTCGCATGGCGGGGTGGTTGGGAGGATTTCTTAGTAATGTGGTTGGGTAAGTATTCTCGGAGAAACATAATTTACTACAAAATTTGCTTTCTCCTTTGAATACGTTCCCCAATCACATTACTTTAGGAGAATAAGTAATAGGAGGAGGGAATGCGGAGCATCCGACCTCCACCCCGGGTATCCTCTAGGGAATGATGGTTGGATTCCCCATGTGAATGATAACCCGGTCTCCTAATTTTCAATCAGCAACACAGCCCAGGGTCACGTGATACGTGACCCCTTTATATGGTTAAGAAGATAGTTATTGAAATCTTCTTACCTACGAAAATTTATCTGACGAATCCAGCGAAGCTAATAGGCTGTGCTGATTGTTGCACATGGGTCTGGTGGGCGTCTGGGCTGCCCAACACCGGACCTACTAGAATCAATGTTTGCCTCTGCGAGTACAAACTTGAAGAGAAAACTGTAGAAGGTTGACTCTGCATGTCAGCCAACAGCTTCTATAAGGTGACTGATTTGCGAATCCTCAGAGTACGCCGAGCATATAAACCACTTCAGCCATGAAGCAAGGGCTTGAATGGTGATATCTCATGTCCCAGCTATCACCAGAAGAAAGAGGTGCTTGTATGTGACCTGACTCACCTCTATGCATTGAAATGGTGCTAGAGTGCACAAACAGGATCTTACATGGCTGTTGATCCTGACTTATCTATAAAGAAAGCGAGCTAATGACGACTCGTTGATCGCCAATGTATGGTAATCTATTTTGGACTACGAAGCCTGGCTGCGTCAAGAGGACCATCAAACCCTCTGATCGGAATGGAAGAGAGTTCGGGTCACTAGAAAGGACATGTAACTCGCTCACCCTGCATGATGAATCTAAGACTATCAAGAAACCCAATTTGTACGATAGTAGCTTTAACTAATCATGGGTTAAAGACTCAATACTGTCTGAATTGAGTCATGTTAAAACCCAGGACAGATTCCATTTGGAAACAGGGTGAGGGATATAAGTCGATTGAATTTTTAAAGTGTCTAAAAGATCTGACAAATCTTTGTCATGGCTGATAGCACATGTACCAGAATGGCGGAATGTGTCTGATATCATGGAGCGGTAGCATTTGATAATAACTGGAGCCAGCTGTTTCTCCTCGAAAAGCCAGAGAAAAGTTAGCCAGTTGAGGGATTGTGACACTCAGAGGAACAATGTGAATGATATGGTACCAGTCCCTGAAAACATGCCACTTGCCCTCGTAAACCTTCAGAGTAGAGGGCCTTCTTGCTCTCGAGATTCTCTCCGCAATCAAAGATTTAAATTGTTTGTCTTGCAAGGCTGTCTGGACAAGAGCCAAGCTTGAACATAAAGACAGTCCGGACAGGGGTGGAACACCCCTGGCCGCGGTTGCTTGCGAATACTTGTGCTGACTGTAATCTTCCTGGGTAGATCTATCGCCTAAATTGAGTAGATCGGAGACCCAGGAGTTGTTCCATCTGAGAGGGGCAATCAGAACTATCTGACAGTTCTGACCCCTTAACTTCTGGATTAATTTCAGTACCAAGACCGTGGGAGGGTAGGAGAATGACCACAACCCTTCCCAGCTGATTGATCGAGCATCCACGACCCAAGCTTCTGGGTCTGGAACCTGTGAGATGAAAGGTGTACAACTTGCGATTCCACCTTGTTGCAAAAGATCAATCATCGGACGTCCCCAAAGTGTGTCAATTGGAAGAAAGTCCGATTGATGGAGTGACCTTTCTGTGTGAATGACTAGATAGAGTGTCAGCCAAGACATTGAGTCTGCCAAGAATGTGTCTGAATTGTACATTGAGGTGGAGATTGTCGAACTAATGTAGAAATTGCCAGCTCAGATTGCACAGGTCTGGTGATTGGTGTCCCCTTGTTTTTGAGGCAAGGCACCACCACAATGTTGTCTGACATAATGAGGGCAGTTTGTAATAAGAGTTGATCCTGCCCGAAATGAAAGGTTTTGATTACATCCGTTATTTCTGAAAGGTTGATGTGGAAAGGGGCTCGCCCCTGGCACCCACGTGCCGCTGACAGTATCGAAGTCCGGCAACAGGTGGGCACCCCAACCGTAGGTACTAGTGGCGGAACATACCGTTATCCCCGCTTGGGGTATCTCCAGAGTAATCCCTGTGGACAGCCCACAGGGGGTTGTGCCACTGACTCAAGAATGATCGTATCTCTGGCGTGAGCATGACTGTTTTCTGGGATCGAAGGGATTTGAAAAGGGCGCAATTACGCTAGCAACGTCCTTTGTAAAGGGCGCATAAAGGACGGCTGAGCGGGATCAAGTCTGCTGCCGCATTGAATAATCCGAGGATCTGCAACTCTCTCGCTAAAATGCGCATCCTGTCAGAAACGGACTCTACGAGTGCAAATATCTGGATGATCGCAAACTCAAGGAAGCCTTACCAGATTCAGATCGGGAGAAACTCCACACCCAGATGGACCAAAATCCGGATTGGACAGAGATCAGACTTTATCCAGTTCACGAGAAAGCCTGTATGATGTAAGGTGATATAAGATCGTTTCTGCCTTTGAGCAGAGTAGAACTTGACAGATGTTTCTGGAGGATGTCGTCCAAATATACTGCCGACGCAATAGATGAAGTCGAGCGGAACAGGGTGACGACGTAATCCATAACCTTGGTACTAACCCAAGGGCTTATATTGAGGCCAAAAGGTATGACATGGAACTGATAAACCGAGTCTCAACAAGCACAACGGAGAAACGTCCGCTACTCGTGGGATAGGGATGTGAAATGTGTGTCAGTCATATCTAGCCAGCTTATGATGGGGTTTAAGCGACGTGCCCTTCAGACATGCGTCACGACGTATCAGGTCTAGGTTGGCAGAAGCAGTCAGCGCATTGGCCATGGAATGGTGAGCTGCCCTGTTAAGAACCCTAGCTAACCGGGCCGTCAATTCCCAAGCATGTTCATTGCCAGATTTTTCAGCGATCCTGAAATGGCTAGGGAGGCTAGGTCTAACAGTGAAGACGTAGCGACTACATTTCGAACCAGCTTGGACTTGGCATTGAACACAGTTTTGTCCACTTTATAAGACAATGGAGCAGACATATGGACTGCTGCCATGTTTTTATCCAGAGCCGGGACCTCAGTACTGAACGCATCGGAGTGAGTTTTGTACCATTGACCTGAAAACGACGCTGGTACTTGGCTTTCAGAAAAGAACGCCTTAGCATTTCCTGGATCCCCTATACGTGTCGACAGACGGTCATAATTTCCTTAATTTTTGTCGACTGGGGAAGGAGGCGGAAGGATAGTCTCTTCCCCCTCATCCAGATCGACCGACGCTCTAACCTTATAGTCGGTAATGGCAGCAGGAGGTGGAGGGCATTCTGAAGGGGCCAACACCCTATAAATTTCCTCCACTGCGGCTTTGAAGCTGAACTCAGTCCGTTCCATAGTTGGATCTGCATACAGCTGATTTGCCTGCGATTCATCGCACTCACTATGTGCATAATCTTGCTCTGGTAAAGCATCCATATCGGGGTAATGCATACCAGGTGGCATAGATGACTCGATTCCGACATCTCTGATAAAGGCATTCACTCTCCCTTGTGGATGAGCTGTTAGCCTATGGACGGACGGCAATGCCGAATGAATTGATTGGCATATGTTTGGCCTGAATGACTGCGACGGGCCGGCTATGACCGGCACCGACCGCTCGAATGGTCGGGTTGGATCGAGAGATTCATCGCCAACATCTGTGTCATGGTAGTGATATGTAACCGGTAGTACGGATTGACATATGGAAACATCACTAGAATCTTCGTCAATCCGATTTGTGCGGATTGCGGTATGATAAAAGTTTCCGTGCTGGTACAGCGGTACAGTCGGACGGACTGGTATATGACTAAAATCTCCATACGGTTGGATGACCGGTACCTGTTGGGCTGGATGGCAGGAGCCAGATGGACGGTCAGTGCCGGCAAGTGTCGGCTGGAAGCTTGGCTGGACGACCGGTGCCATTTGGGCTGAACGGTCATTGCCGGATCGACGCCCGGTGCCGGTTAGTGCTGGCTTGAAGGTCGGCTGGATGACCGGTGCCATATGGGCTGAACGGTCATTGCCGGATGGACGCCCGGTGCCAGTTGGTGCCGGCTGTAAGGTAATAATAATTACATAATGCTTATGTAGTACGGCCAGCACTGCGCGCTCATCTACCATTCGCTCAGAGGGAATGTTGGTTCTGGTACAGCTTGCATATCTGTACAGCATACCAGGTGACCTAGATGACGCAATTCTGTCATAATTGACACTTTCACTAAATCTCCCTTGTGGAGAAGCCGTGAACATATGGACGGCCGGCACTGCCGGCTGATTGAACTGGTGAATGGTCGGCCTTAAAGTCCTGTTCTGGTAAAGCTGCCATATCTGGGTAGCGCATACCAAGTGGCATAGATAACTCAATTCCGTCACCTCTGATAATGTCACTAATTCTCCCTTGTTTTAAAATCACACCGTCACGTATTTAACGTGACGGGAGGTGTACACCGGCAATACCGACTGATTTGTCTGGTATATGGTCAGCCGGAATGTCGGCGAAGGTCCGGCTATGACCGGCACCTGCCTCTCGAATGGTCTGATTGGACGGAGATTCATCTATAACATTTCTCTCATGGTAGTGATATGTAACCAGTAGTGTAGATTGACTGACGGGTACATCACTATAATCTCCGTAAATCCGATGTACAGCCGGTGCAGGTTGATGCCGGCTGGAAGACCGGTGCCATTTGGGCTTAACGGTCGTTGCCGGATGGTCGGCTGGTGCCGGTTGATGCCGGCTGGAAGGTCGGCTGGACGACCGGTGCCATTTGGGCTGAACAGTTGTTGCCGGATGGACGGCCGGTGCAGGTTGATGCCGGCTGGAAGGTTGGCTGGACGACCGGTGCCATTTGGGCTGAACGGTCGTTGCCGGGTGGACGGCCGGTGCCGGTTGATGCCGGCTGGAAGGTCGGCTGGACGACCGGTGCCATTTGGGCTGAACGGTTGTTGCCGGGTGGACGGCCGGTGCCTGTTGACGCAGGCTGGAAGGTCGGCTGGCCGGCCGGTGCCATTTGGGCTGAACGGCCGGTGCCTGTTGATGCAAGCTGGAAGGTCGGCTGGCCGTCCGGTGCCATTTGGGCTGAACGGACGGTGCCGGATGGACGGCTAATGCTGGTTGGTGCCTGCTGAAGTGCCGGCTGAACTGACGGTGTCGGCTGGACGGACGGCTGGGCGGCCGGCGAAAGTGCATATTAAAATGGATCCAATTGATCCAGCATAGACTCCATGCGTCCGGACTTACAGGCCCGAAAGCCATGCACGGACCTGCGGTGAAATTTACACCCACTGGGCAGCCTAAACCATGTCAACATAATTTCCTCCATTTCCACATTGCCAACACCCATTTTGCCATTCATGCCTTCGTTGTGGACTTTGCTACTGAAACAACAAAAGAAGAGAACAAAGCACAAATTAAAAAATTCAGCATATTATTAATTCGATAACACTATAACCGTTACTAACGGAGTAGTCAAATTATTCCGTGCCATGTTAACTCTTAATGACAACACTAGTTATCGCCGTGAGCGTGTTGCAATGGTTCGTTCAAGACGAAGTCTATTGAAACGAAAAAGATGATAAACAAAGCACAATTAGCAATTCAACACGCTATTAAGTCGCTATTACCATAACCGTAACTAACGGAGGAAGCGAAATGATTTAGTGTCGCGTGAACTCGTGACTACAACACGAATTCCGCCATTAAATAGTCGCAACTGGTCGTTCAGAGACTAAGTCTACTGAAACGAAAAATAAAAAGATAAACAAAGCACAAATTTAACAATTCAGCACGCTATTAAGTCGCTATTCCATAACCGTAACTAACGGAGGAAGCGAAATGATTAAGTGTCACGTGAACTCGTGACTACAACACGAAGTCCGCCATTATATAGTCGCAACTTGGTCGTTCAGACTTTTTTGAAGTCTACTGTTTTAGTAGACAAAGCAGGTAAATAAAGCACAAATTATCAATGCAGCACGTTATTAAATCGCTAATATTGTAAACGTTACATACGGAATAAGCAAAATTATTGAGTGCTACATGTATTACATGCTAGTACCGCCATAAGCGTGCTTGACCACGTTGCAACCTGGTCCGAAGTCTAGAAAAGGTGACAAAGTCACTCAAATTGGAAAATATTGTAAAATAATGTATACGACCTGTGGAGGAATGATTATCCAACACAGTAATTCCAAATTTAACTTCGGATGGTCAGAATTTACACTAAGATGGCTTGGATTCATTAGAGGTCTAATTGTACGTGTTTTCGCGTACAGCGAAGCTAAAAAACAAAAGAAGCAGCGACACCTAGCGGGTAGCAAGGGGAGGTAAGGGGCAAGAGTTATTGCCCTTTGTCTATATTACATAGACAGGAAAGACGAATTTTCGTCTTTTGGTAGGGCTGGATTCGCGAGGTAGCAGGCTAATATCCCTAAAGTAATGTGATTGGGGAACTTATTCAAAGGAGAAATGCATAGTCAGCTTTCAGCATTAAAGTCTTTGGCCTTAAAGCTACTGATCCCAAAATTGATAGGATTGTTTCTGGAACAATGGAAAACAAATGTACTAGATTTAATTGAATTCAGTTACATAAAATTTTAGTTAATATCCTGGAATGAAATGCATCAGCAAAATCAATTTTTAGCACAGTGACCTTGACATTTGAGTTGCTGAACCCATAATCAATGTCATTCTTTCTTGAACAGACAGAAACACTGCACTGAAACATATTCACCATCTTATCATCCAGTAGCCAAAATAAACACCCAAAAGAAATGATGGACAAACATGGTACACTAAAATACCCTGAAAGTTTAGTTATAAAACAATAACAAACAACAGTGAAATTTGTTTTTAAATGACACTCAAGAAAATGTGCAAAACATTTTCAGTGTCTTTGGTGCAACACACAGACTCTTGTGAAACATTGATGAGCATAAGGTTATGGCCAAATAAATAAGACACCGCCATCCTGACAAACACATTAACTTGGGGCAAGATTTTTTTTTTATTTTTCTATCAGAATTGTTTAGTGAAAATGATGTAGCACACCAAAGATAGTCAAGTAGCTGGTATGTATCTTACCTTATTTTTTTGCCTGATCATTTTCAATTTTTCAAACACCAATTACTGGATTAGATTTACAGCTAATGCAGAAAAACTCAAACTGATCCAAATACCAGTGATGGTGAACTGTGAATTCAAAACCTTTTATCCTGAAGCCTGAAATGTTCTAAAAGTCTTCTCAGATCTCCAGTGTATTCTTAAAATGTCACTTTTTAGAAATAAACCAATGTATGAAAGCTGTGGATTGATCTCAAAGGACAAATAAATTTAGCTTACAAACATTTACCTGCTTTAACAGGAATTCTGGAATTTTGAAGAAAAATGTCAAAATATATCTGAGCAGATGTTTTATGAAACATTTACTTTTTATATATACAAATTTAGATTTTAACAAAAATACATTTAATTAAATATACCAAACAATTACCTGCAATGCTATAAGTTACTGCACCATCATTTCCATAATCAGAATCTGTTGCTGCTACTGTTGCTACAGATGTTCCTATGGCAGTATTCTCAGCAAGCTACAAATACAATATCTTAGTGTTATTGTTGCTATGAATGTCACTAGGGCATTACTCTCAGCTAGATACAAGTACAATATCTTATTGTTGCTATGGATGTCACTAGGGCATTACTCTCAGCTAGATACAAGTACAATATCTTATTGTTGCTATGGATGTCATTAGGGCATTACTCTCAGCTAGATACAAGTACAATATCTTATTGTTGCTATGGATATCACTAGGGCATTACTCTCAGCTAGATACAAGTACAATATCTTATTGTTGCTATGGATATCACTAGGGCATTACTCTCAGCTAGATACAAGTACAATATCTTATTGTTGCTATGGATGCCAATAGGGCATTACTCTCAGCTAGATACAAGTACAATATCTTATTGTTACTATGGATGCCAATAGGGCATTACTCTCAACTAGATACAAGTACAATATCTTAGTGTTACTATGGATGCCAATAGGACATTACTCTCAGCTAGATACAAGTACAATATCTTATTGTTGCTATGGATGCCAATAGGGCATTACTCTCAACTAGATACAAGTACAATATCTTATTGTTACTATGGATGCCAATAGGGCATTACTCTCAACTAGATACAAGTACAATATCTTATTGTTACTATGGATGCCAATAGGGCATTACTCTCAGCTAGATACAAGTACAATATCTTATTGTTGCTATGGATGTCACTAGGGCATTACTCTCAGCTAGATACAAGTACAATATCTTATTGTTGCTATGGATGCCAATAGGGCATTACTCTCAACTAGATACAAGTACAATATCTTATTGTTACTATGGATGCCAATAGGGCATTACTCTCAACTAGATACAAGTACAATATCTTATTGTTGCTATGGATGCCAATAGGGCATTACTCTCAACTAGATACAAGTAAAATATCTTATTGTTGCTATGGATGTCAAGATACAAGTTCAATATATCAGATTTCATGCATGTTTACTTACGTTTCAATTATGTGAAGACAATTCTCACATTCAAATGTCTGCCAATTTAGTCAACTACAAATGGATAAAATAATGACTGGCCATCTTAGTCATATACAAACATGACTACAAAGGTTGAAGAAAGATTTCTGCTGAAATGTGTTAAAATTGTTATCCTTTTAAAAAAGACCAAATCCCAAATTTTCAAAATGAAGAGTAACTCTCCCCTACCAATTAAATTGCTGGAATGGCCTGAAAATCTACTATATTTTGCATAAAATATGGAGAGACAGATGTCTACTGGCACCAATTTCATTTAGGACATCATACAAGTCATAAGAAGTATTTTAGTACTAAATCCCTTTTGTGAAAACCCTGTGTTAATTTTTTTTACCAGCAAGTCATGACAAGTAGTGGTAACAAATGTTAACATTGTGGTAACAAATGGTAACATTGTGGTAACAAAGATGGCTGCCATGGAGACAATATGTCCCAAGCATACTAGTTTCAGTTAGGACCAACCAGACCATGGGATAAATTTATTTGTAGTTTAGAAATAACAATCTTGGACTAATGGACGATGGGGACCAAATAAAGGCCAAAATGCCATCACATAAGTGGTTATAACTTATCTAAATTCCATTAGGACTTAGACAACAGAAAATTATGAACTTACCGGTATTGTACTGCTGGGAGAGGTTGCAGAAAAGCCTGGGGAATGTTCATTTGCTGGCAGAACACTAACTGTCACATAGGTTGTACCTGTCAGTTCAGGGGTTCCTCCATCCGTAACAATAATGACCAAACTGTATGTGGGGGAGTGATTATCAGGGGAGTCTAGGTTAATGACTGTATTCAGGTTCAGCTGATTTTTTGTTGTGGCATCAAATGCAAAGAAGCCAGAAATGTCTCCACTCTCAATACTAAAGGTTAAAGTTGGAGAAGTTTCATCTTTATCTGTGACAATGAAGCTCATGAGACTGGAACCTGTAATATTGACAATAATGATAACAAATGTAACAACCTGTAATACTGACAATAATGATAACAAATGTAACAACCTGTAATACTGACAATAATGATAACAAATGTAACAACCTGTAATACTGACAATAATGATAACAAATGTAACAACCTGTAATACTGACAATAATGATAATAAATGTAACAACCTGTAATACTGACAATAATGATAATAAATGTAACAACCTGTAATACTGACAATAATGATAATAAATGTAACAACCTGTAATACTGACAATAATGATAATAAATGTAACAACCTGTAATATTGACAATAATGATAATGAATACAACAACCTGTACTATTAACAATAATGACAATGAATACAACAACCTGTACTATTAACAATAATGATAATGAAACAACAGCCTGTAATATTGACAATAATGATAATAAATACAACAACCTGTAATATTGACAATAATGATAATGAATACAACAACCTGTACTATTAACAATAATGATAATGAAACAACAGCCTGTACTGTTTACAATAATGAAAATGAATACAACATGTAATATTAACAATAATGACAATGAATACTGTTATGTATATTTGATTTAAGTCATTTATTTTTGTTTTAATTGTTTGTTTGTCAGATTCAAATTTGACATTTTAAGTTTAAGATTCATTCATTGGGAGATGACCTGTACTCTACAAATAAGCACCAGATGTTGACCTCATTTCTGAGCTGGCTTCAGAGTTGTAAACAAGCTTTTAAAATAATTGGTTGATTCCAAGGACATTATGGAGCTTTATTATAAACATCTTTCTATTTTTAGTTCTTGAGAGTAAAAATAACTGATTTTCGTCTGGGTCATACGGTGTGTACAAGATTTTTTTAATGTAAACTTTTTCTAAAGATTCTACAAAATCATGTGACCCCTTCCTTGTTTACGTAAAAACAGGTATATAAATTATGTTTTGGAGTGAACTATTTAGTAGAAGTTGGGTTGTTAGAATATTAAGTTGTGTCGTTTTGAGTTATTTTAAATTACCTTGTACTGGAAATTATTTCAATTCGTTTGGATCAAGGAATTTATTTCGTTATTTATCTGGAAAACAATTGTGCTCATTGAATTTCATAAGACCAGAACTGACTTCATCACGTGACATCGTCTTCAATCTTGGATGCTTCACTAAGATTCAAACTGGGAATTTTTAGGACATTTTATTACCAGTACTTTTGCAATTTCACTAGTGGATTATATTTTGAATAATTTATGGATTAATTTTGGAACTGATTCTTAAAACCGTAAGTTTATTTTTCTTTTCTGGAAAATATTTGTGCTCAATAAATTGTTTATTAAGTTTCTACAAGCTTGTTATTTTCACTCTTTCTATATTACTGTTCATTCGAGCCTAAGCATGTAACAATACAACAACCTGTACTATTGATAATAATGATAATGAATACAACAACCTGTATTACTGACAATAATGATAATGAATACAACAACCTGTAATATTGATATAATACTAATTAATACAACAACCTGTAATACTGACAATAATGATAATGAATACAACAACTTATAATATTGAGAATAGTGATAATGAATGCAGCCATCTCTCAGATCAATTTACAAAGGAAAAATCCAATAACTTAATTGTGTACTAAAAGACATTAAAAGTAATGGTTCAAGTCTGTGCAAAAAAACTGAAATGAAAACTGGTATACAACTCTTTGTGTCCTTAATTAAAAAATACAGTTAATAAATGAATCAGAAACAAATAATAATATTACTATATGCAAACAATGTGTATTGGATCAGACTGGTTTTTAAATAGTCTACCTGAAAGAAATCTAGATTTTCATGACATAATCATCTGGGCATATAATATATTTACTTGTCCAGCAAAATGTTTAAATTATCCTTGGCCGTTGGACAATGGATTTTAATTCTCTGAAATGACAGCCATTAAAGAGTTCTAATGACACAGCCATAGCATGATGTCAATATAGCCAGTGACACAACCATAGCTTGATGTCAATATAGCTAATGACAAAACCACAGCTTAATGTCAATATTGCTAGTGATACAACCATAGCTTAATGTCAATATAGCAAGTGACACAACCATAACTTGATGTCAATATAGCAAGTGACACAACCATAGCTTGATGTCAATATAGCTAGTGACACAACCATAGCTTGATGTCAATATAGCTAATGACAAAACCACAGCTTAATGTCAATATTGCTAGTGATACAACCATAGCTTAATGTCAATATAGCAAGTGACACAACCATAGCTTGATGTCAATATAGCAAGTGATACAACCATAGCTTGATGTCAATATAGCTAGTGACACAACCATAGCTTGATGTCAATATAGCAAGTGATACAACCATAGCTTGATGTCAATATAGCTAGTGATACAACCATAGCATGATGTCAATATAGCTAGTGACACAACCATAGCTTGATGTCAATATAGCAAGTGATACAACCATAGCTTGATGTCAATATAGCTAGTGATACAACCATAGCTTGATGTCAATATAGCTAATGACAAAACCATAGCTTGATGTTAATATAGCAAGTGATACAACCATATCTTGATGTCAATATAGCTAATGACAAAACCACAGCTTGATGTCAATATAGCTAGTGACACAACCAAAGCATACAGCATAGTCATTGTAGCTAGTGATACAGCTATGGCTTTGATGTCAACAGAGCTCATACAGTTTGAAATTTGTATTGCTATGCTTGTTTTGATTATCTAGTTGGAGTTCCGATACATTTACTTCATTATGTACACCTAAAGAACCAATCAGTATAAATAACAGTGGATCTGTCTAGAAATGGTAGCTTATGTGTGTCTTTCCCAACTACATCAATAACACTGTGGTTATACACATAGATGCTGGGGAAATTATTACCCTATGATGCCATGACATGAATCTCTGGACATTCTCTTATTAATTTAAGCACTTTTAACTTTTTGTACCAAAACACAGTCATTGGTAAAAATTAACAAAATAAATCTGGAACGTGCTGAGAGTCTAAATTACCACAGGTAAAGAAGCTAAATAATGTTTTTAATCCTTGCTGTAAAGGGAGGTAAGCAATGGTAAGAACTAAAAATATTTCAGTGGGCAAAAATGTTATATCACACTTTAATGTGTAACACAATCATCTAATAATACAAGATAGGAAGACTGACCTAATGGCAGATTGTTAAAAAAGTCTGACAAAAAACAGGTTTATTGGGAAAAAAATAAATCTGTCATGTAATATTTCTCAATGCTGTTTCCCATTTCTTACTGTATTAAGATTATTTGAGATAGAATACAAAACTGGCAATGTGTCCCTGGTAAAAACAAATTTAAAATGTTTTCTTTATCTAAAGCAAATTTGACTTCAATCAACAATGTCCTTTAAAACATCAATGAGCAGAGATTAAGGGAAAACTGTTACGTCAAATTGAAACAATAACTAAATCTGTAAAATTCTGAAGGAAAATCAAACTTGACCTAGATCTCCTCCATTTAAAACTTTGTATCAAACTTGATTTAAATCCATGAAGTCCTTCAAACCATGTTATGCAGAAGGAAAATTGATGGGCCAAGTTTCAAGTCAAACTGGAGCCAAGATCACTACATAAAATGTAGCCAGCTTCATACCAATTTTAATTTGGAATCCAATAAGTACATCATTCAAGTTATTGAGCAGAAATAAAACTGAAGGGCAAAACGTCAATGACAAACAGGGACTATAACTCTCGTAACTGTACAAGATGAAAAACCAACATGATCCAGGTATTCTTTTTGTAAAACCTCATGCCAAATTTGATTTAAATCCACAAAGTCATTCATAAGTTACTGAAGAATAAATAGGAAAAAAAACAATGGATGGTAGGTTGCTAACAAATTCAATGATACAAAAATTTACCAGCTGCTTCAGTCTCCGAAAAACTGAGACTGTATACTGTCTGGGCAAAGGTTGGCACATTGTCATTGTAATCAGTCAAGACGACTTCAATTGTGATATCCACATGTCTGCCCCCTCCATCTGTGGCCCTGACATCAACATCATAGTGCTCTGTGCCACCAGTTGCTGTGTCCCGATCAAAGGTTCCTATGGTTGCCAGGTAACCATTGACAGGATCTATGTGGAACAGACCAATCCCTGAGCCACCTAAATCTGAAAAAAGAAGCATGAAAATGAACAGCAGCTCTTATATTCTTATGTTGTTTTAAGATTGTGATATCCTCAGCTATGTAAAAATATTAATTTATTTTAAAGGTTCAATACTCTAACATTTCACAAGCAAGCACCTCACATTTTTTTCTACATGGGTTGGGTGGGGTCTGAACTTTTGGTTTGTTTTTTGTCAGGATAATTTTAACTCTTTTCTACTGTATGTACTACTTTTAAAGTGTTTCCCCCTTTAGATTTCATACGGAATATTTCTAAAGTAATGCCTAATTTGTTACATTTGATAATTTGTAATATAAATTATCAGGGATGGAGGTACAATTTAATTTCCCCTTCTATGTGGATTTCAAATGGAATATTCCTAAAGCCAGGCCTAATTGAGCAATTTATTCATGTAAATATATCTTTGTCTCTACCACCTCATAACCAACATGACAGACATCATGTAAATATATATCTACTTCAACAAGCAAACCTCACCATAATGGAGATAATCAGTACTTATAATTTACAGTTGACTAACAATAGCAAATTTAGCACTGGATTAGTGCATTTTATAATTGAAGCAGTAAACCTAAAAAAAAGTTCCCTTCCTGATCCCCAGTTTCTGGATATTCCGAAAATGATACAAATGTGAGCTTGTTTTTTTTTTTTTAACCAATGCATACTGTAAAATGATAGTTAAAAAACTTAAATCTTCAGATATAAAAAAAAATCAAAACTTGTCTTGTCAAAATGGTGACATCATGATGCAGAACTAAAGTAAAGTGTCAGCCATCCAGTTTGCTTAATATAACTCTAGAACCAAAGTTCTTCTGCTCTTAAGAACCTCACTGACCTTGACCTCTGATTTTCTCACCCAAAATCAATAGGCCTCTTGCTAACTCAACATGTAAGTCATTGGCAAATTCTGAAGAACCAAGTTAACAACTTAAGATTTTGTGCAGAAACTTTTTTTTTTATTATAGCTACAGTAACCTTGACCTTTGGCATTTTGATGCCAAAAGTCTATAGGCTTCTTCCTTAGCCAAGACGAAAGCCAGACAGAAAGAATGATCCCAGTCTGCAATGTGGAATTAATGTTAATGTGTAGAATTATTTTTTCTTCTTTTAACCAGTAACCTTGACTATTGATCTTTTGAGTCCAAAATTTATCTTGTTTTTCCTTACCTGAAATAAAAGCCATCCATAAATTCTTAAAACTGTGCAAGTTGGAGAACTGGATTTATTGTGCAGAAACAATTTTTCTTCAATCAGTTACAGTGAGCATGACATTCCAATACCAAAATTGATAGAATTATTTATAATGCTGCATGCATTTTGCCACAAAATTAAGTAACTTGAAAAGGTGGTGAACTCAAGTGACTGTATGGAATTAACTTTTCGTCTTTGAGTCTGTGGCCTTGACCATTGATATTGGGACCCTAAAATCAATAAGGTTCTTCTTTACTTTAAATGCAAGCCATTCACTAAGATTGAAAACTGTAGATGGTGGAGACTTTGAGTGATAGTGCAGAAACCAATTTTACTAAATTAGTCAATGACCTTGATCTGGCCCTATTCGATGATGAATTAGTATCATGACAACATTCCACCAGACTGGTCAAATTTTATTTCCACCAGACTGGTCAAATTATATATCTACAGGACTGGTCAAATTATATATCCACCAGACTGGTCAAATTTTATTTCCACCAGACTTGTCAAATTATATATCTACAGGACTGGTCAAATTATATATCCACCAGACTGGTCAAATTTTATTTCCACTAGACTGGTCAAATTATATATCCACCAGACTGGTCAAATTATATATCCACCAGACTGGTCAAATTTTATTCAGCAGTTGATCAGAAGACTGTGCCTTAAAGTTTTTCTAGTTTTAGAAATGGCAGCCAAATCTAAAGGCAGATTAGAGGTTTGGTATTAACAATTAGAGCCCTTCACGACAGGATTGTCTCTGCCAAATTCTATCAACATTAATCCTGTGGATTTTATCACAGAAGTATAAAATAGTAATTATTGATGGAAGCATTCCATATACTCACTAATGGTATCATAGCTAGGTGAGCTAAAAGCTGCAAATCTAACTGCATTCACAAGATTGTGTGATGGCTGGAAGGACACAACAATATATGGATAGACACACATATATATATACCACCTGAGTGTTATATTTTTCATCTTTTAAAAAAGGAACCTAAAATCTCTTTATTGTTAATCCGTACTTGGAGTGACTGACTGTATGCTGAATGTGACAGTGCCTTGAGTTCCACTGTCACCATCTGTGGCTGCTATGGTAACAACAGTAGTCCCTATCCCAGCATTCTCTGATATGGTGTAACTGGGACTAGGACTAGAATATGCTGGGATGAATGTCCCCCAGACTGGGTCAAATTCATTCACACCAATAACCTGAAAAAAGTATAAAGAAATAAGCAATGTGTGTCCTAATATCTCTTTTTTTAGCCCGTTATTTGTTTTGTCGTGGGTTGCATAAATAGTAGTAATTTGTTTTGGTAAGTACAATCATAAATATTCTCTATTGGCAACAGAAAATTAGCTTCTTGAAAATGAGAATATATTTGAACCGTTCTATTATCAAATGCCATCAATGGAATCTAATTTGTCTCTAGAACAAATTCAAGCCAATAAAAACATCTATTGACATAAATGCTTAAAAAAGCCAAACTTCAGTATTTGTAAACAATTTGACCTATAAAAAAGCAACTGAACCAGAAAAAGAGTCAGTCACTGAATATTTATGAATAGTTCAAAGTGTATCCTACATAAAAAAGTGATTAAAAAATCAATCCAGTATTACACTTCTACAGAAAAGCTCTTTTATGCACGAGTCCATATTTGACCTTTCATCGATAATTGACCTTTCATCGATAATTGACCCTTCATCTATAACTGACCTTTCATCCATAACTGACCTTTCATCTATAATTGACCTTTCGTCCATAATGTCACTTCTGAAAGATTTACCTCAATAGTTATATTTGCAGAAAATACTTAGTTTCTGTCTAGTATATAAAAAAATCGAATTCCAGATGAAAATACTGGTTTATAACGAGTAGGTTCAAACCTTCACTAAGCATGGATTAAACAATTATCTAAAAACTAGTCCTTATCTACTTAAAAATGGACTGGACAAAAAAAATACTAGTCCTTGTCTACTTAAAAAGGAACTGTACAATAAAAATACAGGGAATATTTTCATTGAATTAGGAGCAAAAATTATCTAACTAAAGTCTTGAATTTAGAATCACCAGTCTAATGTTTGATGATAACATGCGACCATGTCAGGAAATTACAATTCACACACATATCAAGTGTATATTGCTGGTTTATACAATAATACTTTTTCTTTGGATTTTAGGAAGGATTATCCAAATTCTTATCAAAATAGCAACCCAATAGAACAGCATCTGTTTTCATTGATGATAATGATGTTGATAATAATAATAATAATAATAATAATAATAATAATAATAATAATAATAATGACTTTGTATAGTGACTAATCACAAGAAGCTCTATGCGCTTTACATCATAAGAAAACACCTATAACATTAAAACAATATATAATGATATCATTACGAAAACAAACAAACACCATGAAATCAGAAAACATAAAACATGCTAAAAATATTTAAGGTAGGAAACATTATTAGATCTTTAAGTCTGTTCTTGCAATCGAAATAGGTGAGTTTTAAGAGCAAACTTGAATGGGATCACTGTCTTTTCTAGGTTAAGTGGGCAATTCATTCCATGTTGCTGGGCCCTGGTATTCAAAAGAACGTCCATATGACTGTTTTCATAGTGAGAATAATGAGTGTATGAATGTCAAAAGAGGAATGTAAGTATCTTGCTGGTGTGTACACATGGGTGAGGCCAGATAGGTATGTTGGTGAAATATAACACAGAGAACAACTTTTGTGTTTGATTCTAGATTGAATGGATAGCCAGTCCTACACCCTACATACAGAGCAGTAGGGAGGTGTGCTCTGATCAAGGTACTCTCAAGATGTTTTGCGCAGCTGTGTTTTTTTTAACTTTTTTTAATTTCTGGAGTAGATATTGACATGTACCAGACAGAAATGAGTTACAGTACCTGGCTGTACTTTTTCCATTTCCAGAGTATTTCCAGAGTATACTCTGGAAAACGATTATACTCTGGAAAACGATGGAAAAGCATGGAAAACCCTGGAAAACTATGGAAAAATGAAATATTCTGCAGAATTTAGCATAGAAACCCTGCACATTGTGCATGGAAAATGCTGGACATGTCTGGAAAATGCTGGACATTTTGGACTTTGATTTTTTTCAGCATGGAAAATGCTGGACATTGAAAACCATAGAAAAGGATGGACTGTTTGGACTATTACTATACTATTACTATACTATTTTTTTTATAAATTTCAGCATGGAAAATCCTAGAAAAGAACTTAGTCAATTTTCTAGATTGGTACTTAGAATTATTTTTAATTACCTAAAGAAAAAGCAATCATGACTAAACTGCACTGTAACAGATTTTTCAACTTGAAACAAAACTATTATTTGAAACCTATGATAAATTCTTACTAAGAAATAGGTGACACAATTAAAAAAAAAACGAATGAAACAAAACACGCACACAAATGACCCCTGCTTAAAAAGACAAACCAAAAGTGTTAAAGTAGTACATCATTTATTATATGCACAAACATATGTAATAAAATGCTAATGATCAAATCATTATACAAAAATGTTGTGGTGTAACACAAACTATACATGTATGAAAAGATTGTAAAAAATTTGATAAATCCTGACAAGAAAATATCTTTCATATACAATCATAAATATGTCCAAATCTGTTAACCACATGACCTTGATAATACAGTGTAGAAGTATGAAAATCTGCAGCCCAATGGTGAGCGCCATTTTAGTCCTTTTCATGATGATTGGGAAGAACAGCACGATAAATGTCATTTCCAATTTCAACAATGACAATAGGTTCTCGAAGACACTCAATCCTAACTACCACAGCACCTTCCCTAAAAATAGAACAGTGAGAGAAAGCTTATTATGTATTTGAAGAAAGCAACACAAAAATATTTAATTTTCATAGAGAATCACATTACTTCATATCTGAAATTTTTTAGGCATTTTGTTTCTGTTGATATCAATAATAATAATAATAATAATAATAATAATAATAATAATAATGACTTTATTTAAAGAGGGTAACACAATTAGCTAAGAATTAATCTACCTTGAGCCCCTTATACAAAGGAATTTATTTATTTCAGCAGCATCTCAGAAGCCACTGGATATATTGGGTTTGGAAGATGGAAATAGAGTGGGCATTTATAATCTCAACTGGAATACTATTCCAGAGCAAAGTTCCAGAGTATTGGAAACTTTTTTTAAAAATAATTCCTTATTTGGTTTGGGAATTTTATACTGTTTTGTAGACATTGATTGCAGGTGGGGTGTATTACCAGGTTGCCTATACTGCAATAGGGATTGTAAATATTCAGGAGCACTATTATTGGATATCCTGTACATTAATTTGGCTTTTCTTAGACAGATTCGGTCTTTAATAGGTAATATTTTTAACTTACCAGCTAAATTTTCCTTGCTTTCTTTCTGGTTTGATATGAGCCGAAATGCTCTTTTTTGAAGCTTTTCCAGCTTTGCTATGATTTTATCATTTGAATTACCCCATACTGTATTACAGTAGTCTAAATAGGGGTGTATGTAACTGTTATAAAATAGTTTTCTGTGCCTTTCAGGGAGAAAATGTCTTATCCTACTGAGAAGCCATAAACTTGAATTGACCTTTTAACTGATATTTTTTATATGCTCAGTCCATGATAAGTTATTATCTACCAAAACACCAAGTAGTCTGTCGTGACAGACCATTTGCAAACTTGTATCCTTCCACGTCAGACATAGTTCATTGCTATCAAGATTTTTCCTTTTTTTCCTTGTTGAGATAAGTAATATTTTAGTTTTACCAGTATTTATTACCATGCCATTGCATGTGCACCAGTTTTCCAGCTTGTTTAATGCATTCTGTAAAGAAATTTCGAGTTCATGCTTTGTGTTTTGGATGTCTGACAATGTTGTGTCATCTGCATTGAGATCTGTAGATGATATCAAGTCTATTAGTAAAAGTGGTAGGTCGTTAATAAATACAATAAATAGTAATGGACCTAGAATTGAGCCTTATGGTACTCCATATCTAATTGTTTCAGGTTCAGACAGAACGTTATTTATATAAACATCTTGTGTTCTCTCACTTAAGTATGAAGTAAACCAACTGTTTTATCTTCGCATTGGTAGATTTTCAGTTTCTTAAAAAGGATTTCATGATCCACCATGTCAAACGCTTTCCTGAAATCTATAAATACAGATACTATTTTTTTACCTTGGTTAAGTGCTTGAAGCCATTTATCAGTTAGGGAGATCAAGGCAGTTTCACATGAATGTTTCTGTTTAAAGCCTGATTGATTAGGGTGTAACAGCAAGTGTTTGGTTAAATATAACATGAACGAGTCATGGACATGTTTTTCAATCAATTTTGACATGTTTGGTAGTACATGTATTGAGATTGGTCAGTAGTTATCAGCATCATTCTTAGATCCAGATTTGTGAATAGGAATTACTGTTGCAGTCTTCCATATTTTGGGGACAGATGAGGTTGCAATACTTAAATTGATTATGAATGTTATGCTATCTAAAATAGCAGAGGCAGAAGACTGAATGAGTCTTGGACCAATCTGATCAAGTCCTGTAGCTTTCTTGGTATCAAGTTCACTGAGACATTTTTTAACAAAGTTTCTTGATACTGGTGGGATAGAGAAACATACTTCCTTGGAGATTTTGCTGCTGCATGCATGTTATTATCTAATTAAATTCGCAAATGGAACTAATCCAAAGAGACAGATACATCACTGAAGCATGGAAGTTGCAGAAACAGCAGCATACATTTTGAGACAAATTTATATTTTTAATTTACACTAAGCTTTTTGGCTTTTCAAGTATTTTAGTTTTTGGCTGAGCTCACATGTCATGTATGTTAAAATTAAAAAATACATACCTCTTTATCATTTTCTGTATGTGTGGAACAAGCAAAAATACCTACCATAATTTTAAAACTAGTGCAAGAGGAAACATTGTTTTTGACCTTAAATATCTTCTCATCGTTATAGCAATTAAATCAGTCTTTAAATAACTATTTTGTATTACAATTATATAATGAATTTGTCCATTGATACAAATACCAGGATTAAATATATTAGTGCCAAAAGCAGATGCTACCCAAGGACTATGCTTGTATCACATGGGCTCCTATAGTTGCTTACAATTTAATTACCACTCAAACATGCAATATAGTACATGTATCATTGATCCGTGATAGTTAAATTGTAAACAAATATACGACTACGAGCCCATGTGGCCTGTCCAGGGGTATACATTTAGATCAGCCTTGAAACCAATGAATTATATAGCGTTGGGCGGTGCATCACTTAGTCAGTTTATACTTTGGCAAACAAGTTCAAGTTGAGTCTCCGTTCATTTCATACTCACCTACATTTTTGGGTGTCCAGATTGTGTTGTCTTCTTTCCAAGATATTGCCTCTAGGTTGTAAAATTTGTCTTCTGAAACCACTTTACTGTAAACCGATCATTCCCCGATGTTTAAATATTAACACTTTGGATAAATCATATATCAGAAGAGAACAAAATTTCTGATTTTTGTGTCAAGTATTCGCCTTCAAAAGTTCATGCATCCCAGTCACGTTTCTGTCAGGCAGAAATAGCCGAGATTGTTCCGTATGATGATAGCTGCTGAGGCTGACTATGATGGGATATAAAATTATGAACTTCTACAGAATGCATGTTAAAATAATGTATTAAACCAAATACTACATTGAAAAACCCAACATATTTCGATTTTGTGCGTAAGAACAAATTTTCAGCCACAACACACACATCCCTCCCAATAAAATAATGTTTCTATAACTTTTGGCTGAAAATTTGGCACCATAAAAGATTCTGGATAACCAGTCTGGAATTTGGGCGCAATTTTCAATTTCAGTCTTCAAAAAAATTGTGCATTAGAAAAAATCCAAGGATTTTAAGATAACCACTGAAACAAAAATAGCCCTGGTTATATGGGTGAATGATCGCCCCATTCAGGGAGGTGTAATTTGTATGACAGATAATCACTCGCCAAGAAAAGAAATAAGGGACTTTTGTACGGGCAATAAAGTGATGGCGGTTTGATGTGGTTTCAAATTCAAGGGATACCAGAGTGCATTATTGCAAAAATTGCAAGTAAGTCATTGCTCAGAACAAATGTAGCAAAATTATTCGCACGGCTGCCGAGCACTTTAACTGCGAAAGACTTTGTGTGACGTAAATTTACGTAAAGCTATTAGTATTACAAAATGTATCATATGGCACAATTTCTTTTTTTTTTTAAATGCTGTTTAAGACTGATACATTAAACATCAAACCTGTAACGATATTGAAAAGTATGTGTTGTTTTAAGCTTTGTTTACATACTAGGCAATATTTGTGCTTATCCCTAATGCGCAATGACTAGTCATCTCATGACAGTCTTTCTAAAATAGTTGGTATATGCTGGCCTTGAGATTATACATTTCCAAAATATAAATTTCACTTTATAATTTTATTCATCCATGATATTATTAATGATCTAACTTTTATTTGTATTTTTGACCTTTTGGTAATTATTTTCCAGAAATTGTAGCAATAAGTTAAATATGTTTTAATTAATTTCAGAGTGTCGGAAACATACCGGTAGATCTTTCAACAAATTAATCTTTGATTTAGATTTAATTTTATGACTTTTTCTGTCTATCCAATTTATATATAGCCATTTCAGCAATATTTAATAGTAACTTAATGTAAATGAGAATGTACAGTTGTAAACTGTTGAAATGATTATAAATTTTCCTCACCAAAAATACTTGTTTAGTTTGTGCTTTAATTTCAGAAAAAAGTTGCAAGGCACAGCTATGTAAACAACTTGATGGTGCCAGGTTCATTGAAATTCTTTAGTCTTTTTGTAAAATAATGATTAATTAATCTGTATGTATCTACATGTATGCAATAAACATAACTCAGAAAACGAACCACCAGTCAGTATGAATCTTAAGACAGTTTAATACTATTGTTTACATTTGAATGGGGAAAAAATTATGAGCTATGATACGGATGATACATGTACAATGTATTTTTTAACAACTGCTGCATGCAAGGAGTTTTGGGTTGCAAATTGCAAAGGGATTTTTTACATTTTACAGAATAAGAAACAGAAGACAACAGTATCCCAAAAGCGAAGACCAAGTAAAAAAGCTGGAAACTCAGTAAATTTGTATTTGAGAAATCACCAAAGAGAAGTACAACGTTTGGGAGGTGATGATGAGGCACAAGCTTCAGGATTCGGTAAAACCATCAAGAGTACTATCACTTCCAGAGACTTCAGTGACCAAAGAAAAATAGCAATTTGTAGAACAAACACCAACACTTTTGTAAACAAAAAATGAAAACAAATGTATTAAAATTGAGATAGAAATTAATGTGATTTTCTGTTATTTTGTTCTTAAGATTGCTTCAGAATAAATTCAAACTATAACTAGAGAAAAGGTACATATTTCTATAAACTCGGATGATGTAAGGAGCCAGTAATATGGATTTTACAGCACACCAGTAGAAGTGTAACAACATTTATTAAACTTAAGCCATGTTATCTACTCAATACAGTGCACAACTTATTAGTTACCAATGACAAAATAATAGTTCTTAATTTTTGTTTCCTTGTTCTAAAGTTACTAAACACCTGAGGCTGGAATATTAGTCCAAATACTCCAGCGTTTTCCATGCTAGAATTTTCCACCATTTTCCATGCTAGAATTATCCAGCATTTTCCAGTCTACCCTGGACAGAGGTTGGAACATTAGTCCAAATACTCCAGCGTTTTCCATGCTAGAATTTTCCAGCATTTTCCAGCCTACCCTAGACAGAGGCTGGAATATTAGTCCAAATACTCCAGCGTTTTTCATGGAAAATCTACAGCTGGGTAGTCCAGTCTTGAAAGTAGTAATGAACACACAAATGTTTTAGTGGCATCAACTGAAGGATATTTGCGAATGGAGCTGATGTGTCTCAGCTCAAGATATGCAGCCTTGCATGACATGTTGGTGCAATGTGAGAATACTGTCTAGAGTAACACCTAGGTTTCATACTGACTGTGTAAATTTAATGATGGTGTTGCTGATATTTATCGTTTGTGGTAAAGGATGTCAATGAGAAAGTCTTTATGTTATGATCAGAATGGCTCAGTTTATTACATCATTATTATGAGATACAACTGGCATCCAATGTAAAAATACAAAAATACTTGCATGAAATATGATATCAATGATGTGCATTTAAGTCCAACAGTTTCGTTCTAGGGTTTTCAATAAATGAAATCAAAGAACTTTGAAAATGTTGCTTGAGACTTTTACCGTGACATAGACAGTAGCTGTTCCAGTAAGCGTAGGATCTCGTGCCTCCACAATCAGCGTGTATTTGTAGTTCTGACCACCAAGAGACTCATAGTTGATAGGATCAGATGTTGTCAGTATCTGTGTTCCAGATAACTGGAACTTGGCTGTGGGATCATCGCCACTAACTACACTAACAGTGAACATGGCATTGGCCCCTGAGTCTGCATCTATCACTGTCAAAGTTGTTACAGATGTACCTGTCAATATTCAGATTGAATTCAATATATAAAATATGCATACCTCAGACTAAATACACTTTACAAAAGAACTATTTTCTAATAAAATAGAATCATAAATGACTTAAAATGCATAAAATGTTAAGAAACCTCTACCTCAATAATGCATATATAACAGAGGTAATACACCTCTCTCTTGGTAACTCGTGCATAACAGAGGTTCAAAATTATAGACTGCAGCATAAGCAATGGCAGGAGTTATTGAGGTACCAGTGAAATATTAAGGGGATGAACATCAACAGTAAGAAGGAAGGGGTCAATCAATATTTGATGAGTAAGAAGGAAGGGGTCAATCAATATTTGAGGAGTAAATTTATGTTTGGCTGGGAATAATACTCAATAAACAGCCTCATTCTATGAACTTAGTTGCTTTCAGTATAAATAACCTCTATTTTCAAGGTAACCAGTCCTTGAGATATCTATAAAAACATTACATTAAATGGTTTTAAGACAGATAATGTATACCGAAGAAAGCATTGCAATGCTTTTTACATATGAATTTTGATAGTGGTAAGATTCAATGCAAATCTATATATTTCTTTTCAAAAAAAGATAATTTCAAGAAATATCATATTGAAACTTAATTTTCTATTGTACTATATGTAAATTATTTAGGCTTTAGATTTCTCAGCAAGTACAGGTAATCATAGCAAGTACAGGTAATCACAGCAAGTACAAGTAAACACAGCAAGTACAGGTAAACACAGAAAGTACAAGTAAACACAGCAAGTACAGGTAAACACAGCAAGTACAAGCAAAGACAGCAAGCACAGGTAATCACAAAACCACTCCTCTTCCTAGTGCAAACTTCTGGAAGGCAATTCATCAATTTTAAGCTCACTACACCCTCTGGATCTGGCTTCTATATAGAAGAACCTCATCTATGAAACAAAACGTTTCTAATGTACTAAGTAAACCTTTCACTTAGTTCCTTTGCTACCCTTCATCACATTTGTGAATGAAGTTGATAAACCACTGATTAATATTAGGTACTTTAATTATGTATTTACATAGCAATATTTAAAACAATGTTCAATTAGTCAAATGACTTTGTTACAATTATGACTGCTAGATTACACATGTAGAATTACATATCTTTTGATTCAGTCCCAAGATCAGATTTCATAAAAATGACAAACTTAACAAGGTAATACAAAGCTGATCTATGTTTTATAACAATACAACAAAAAAAATCTTTTAAAAGTCAGAGATCAGAACACGATTAGCGTTAATCAGGTTTTCATGGAAATGCTCATAAACATCATTTTGACATTCAATTAATATTTTTTCCCTTGAAATACAAGATGACATGAATGACAATAGATTTAAAAGACTAAACTGAAACATATATACGGCTTGATAACGCATACATAAGTTACAGTACTTTATATTCACTGATTGATCTTTTGTCATGTATACAAGTTCTGGGAATTTTTTAAAACGAAAACTTAACAACACATTACATGTATTGTTTAAATCTTGCAAATTCTATGATGTTTGGGTTCCAAATGTCCAGGCACTGTCATTTTCAGTTTCATTGCCAATTTTTTCATGATTTGATTTATATCCAGAAAATAGTGAACTGGTTTTGGAGTATTTTCTGTAAGAATAAAATGGGACCCATATTTGCCATGCATTATATATGGGTTTGTGAGTTACCCATTCATGCTAAAATGTGGTAGTGGAGTATCACTAGGAGTTCTCCATTCATGCTAAAATGTGGTAGTGGAGTATCCCTATGGGTTATCATTTAATACTAAAATGAGGGACATATAAAAAGCATAAGTGAACATATGGTCAGATGAGCTACAAACCTAAAACACAGAATTTCCAAATTATATTTTAAAACCATGAAGCCATCATGCTGAACAATTATAATCAAATAAGAAACACACAGTCCAAAGCTTTTCTCACTAGTAAATCTCTTTCCTCAGGTCACACTACCCAATGCTTCCTAAAGGACACTGAAATTTAAGATCATTGTTAAAATATAAAGAAACCATTCCTAATCAAATCAACAGGAGCTCTAGTAGCTCAGCTTGTACCTTGCCATAGTAACTCAGTTGGCACCTATATCCTTAACAATAGTAACTAAGTCACCACATAAATATCTAACCATAGTAACTCAGTTGGCACCTATATCCTTAACCATAGTAACTAAGTCACCACATAAATATCTAACCATAGTAACTCAGTTGGCACCTATATCCTTAACCATAGTAACTAAGTCACCACATAAATATCTAACCATAGTAACTCAGTTGGCACCTATATCCTTAACCATAGTAACAAAGTCACCACATATATATATATATAACCATAGTAACTCAGTTGGCACCTATAAACCTAGCCATAAAGCACAGTTGGCACCTATATACCTAGCCATAGTAACTCAGCACCTATATACCTAGCCATAAAGCAGTTGGCACCTATATACCTAGCCATAAAGCACAGTTGGCACCTATATACCTAGCCATAGTAACTCAGTCAGCACCTATATACCTAGCCATAGTAACTCAGTTGGCAATAACTATCTAACCACAGTAGCTCAGTTGGTACCTAACTACCTAACTGTAGTAGCTCAGTTATTACCTATGTATATGGCTGTAGTAGTTCAGTCAGTACCTTGCTAACATTTTCTGAGCTTGACAAAACCTATAAAGTAGTGTTAGTAAAACAAACCAGCAACTCAATCATTCACAAGAATTAAGGTTTCAAGTCCATATCTTGAACACTATACAGAATTTGCATGACATCAGTGTAATGCAAAATAAAGTCCTTGGAAGGATCATATTATACCCACATGTTTTTTTCTCCAAATGGCAAGAAGACCATGAGTTTGTGACACCTGGGCATTGAAAGACTACCAAAGAGATCAAAGTAATATCCTAATCATGATGAAGAAATCTGGTATTCAAGGCAAATATGTTACCACAAAAATAAATAACACATGGAATGGAAATCTGGCATTTCAAGGCAATAGGTGTTACCAGGGAAATAAAAAACAGAATGGAAACAACCCCCCATATAAAATACAAGCCTTTCTTGGGCCAGGTGCTAATTTTCACATTGTATAAATTTACTGACAGCATATAAGAAAGTCAAATTGTGGCACCTTCATGATTTTATAGATCAAATGTAATAACAAGAGTCCTTTGACTGGACTGGCACTCTACTGAGCAAAAGAAATTTCCAGGAATTCAAAATACATCTATTATTTTTAACTGCTGGGTGTTAAAACAATCTCTGATAAGATTTTTAAATTAGCCAATGTGACAGACATAATGAATGCAAGATATACACCATTTTCATTTAGGACAAATTGACACCATTAGGAGACTTCTAGTGAAAACTCCATGTTAATATGACCATCTGTTCAGAAGAATGACTTAAAATTTTGATTTATCTTTATTAAAAATTGCATTATTTACATCTTCTGATGAATTTTAATAAATTAAAAAACAAATAAAATCAATATTCATACCAAATTTTCCAAAGTAGCACATGACACAGATCTATCATTCTAATTTTAATTTTTAAAATGTAACATTAAATATGATAATACTTTTCTCACCAATGTCTTTCAGTCTATGGCTTACAGTAAGTCAAATACAAATACTTTTTGTGTATTGGAACATAATGAATCAATAAATTCATGTGAATATCAAATGCCACCAAAATTGTATATCCTATCCCATTAATTACAATTTATTTTTTTCAACTAATTTATCTTGCTCAAATTTAAATCCTTGTATATAAATAGCTCAGATTATTTTCACCATCCATAAACAGCATTTAAAAAAAACAAAAACATGCTTATTGCAGGAGTTAACTGCATGCTCTGGAACAGCTTAATAATTCTTTTGACCATTTATTCCATTGACTGTTCTACATACTTCCCTGGTGTCGCTCATGGAAATTAATTATCATACCTGATGTTGTATTCTCATTAATTGTGGCGAAGTACACCGAGGGGTTGAATTTCGGTGCATTGTCATTGACATCTGTTAGGGTGATGGTGAGAGAAACAGTGGCTGAATTTCCAACAGAATCTCTTACTGTCAAAGTCAACAGGTTAAACACAGTTGTTCCCCCTTCATAGTCCAAGGTCTTGGCTGTAGTAATTGCCCCTGTTCCAGAATCTATCTGGAAATAACTGGCATGAGTACCTGGAAATAACAAAAGTACAATTTTAATTTTTTTACTAGTATGTATGCATTTGCAAGATTTTCACTTAATGATAATTGTGATATGTTAATCTCATTTGTATCTGCTTTAAAAGTATATATTCTTTTCTGTCTTTTTTTCTCATTTTCATGTTAAAATATAAAATACTGAAATTGGAAACCTAACTGTTATAATAATAATGAGGACTTTGTATAACACCTAATCTTTAGAAGCTCTAGGTGCTTTACAACATCTATAAAGATAAAACTACACTACAGAAAAACAAAAAACAAAAACGATGAAATTGGAAAACATAAAACGTGCTGAAGACATCTAAGGTACAAAACATTACTTCTGTGAAAAATCATCAAGAAATGTAAAGATTTGTTGTAGCTATTGTTGTAGCTGTTGTTGTAGTTATTCAGACTTATAAATGCTGATAACAAAACCTGCCAATTTTGTTTTTCTTGTCTAATTATCAAACATTTGCACACCACAAGATTTTATTTATGATCATCCTGGCTACAGAATAGATCCATGCAAGTAGGTATAGTACATGTGTGTATGTGTGTTTGTGTGTGTGTGTGTGTGTGTAATTTAGACTTTTAACATAGCTTTAACAATTTTTCAGTCATATCATTATCATGTCTGCAGTGTGGCAGGTTTATAGTGACGTTTATTCTAAGCATCAGGACATAATAATAATAATAATAATAATAATAATAATAATAATAATAATAATAATAATAATGAGGACTTTGTGTAGCGCATCATCTTTAGAAGCTCTAAGCGCTTTATATTTATAATGATATGACTACAAAAAACAAAATAAATACCATGAAATTGAAAAACATACAAATTGCTGAAAATATTTAAGGTAGGAAACATTATTTATTAGGTTTTTAAGTTTGTTCTTGCAGTCAAAAAATTTGAGTTTTAAGAGCTTTCTTGAAAGGGATCACTGCAACTTTGTGTATAATTTTAATGGGCAATTTACTTCATGTTGCTGGGCACTGGTATACAAAAGAACGTTGTCCATATGACTTCATTTTCATAGTGAGAATAATGAGTATATGATTGTCCGAAGAGGAGTGTAAGTATCTTGCTGAAGTGTATACATCGGTGAGGCCAGATATGTATTTTGAACTGGAGTCTGTCAGTAAAACATAGCCACAGAGAACAAATTTTGTGTTTGATTCTGGATCAAATGGATAGCCAGCGTATGGTACAGAGCAGCGGGGAGGTGTGCTCTGATCGTGGTACTCTAAAGATGATCAGAGCAGCTGTGTAGATATTGAGATAAACCAGACAGAATTGAGCTACAACAGTCCAGTCTTGAAAGTACTAATGAACACACACATATCGGAGTGGCATCAGGATATGTTCATGACATGTTGGAGCAATGTGAGAGAACTGTCTAGAGTAACACCTAGGTTTTGTACTGACTGTGAGTATTTAAGGACAAAGTCTTTGTGTTGTGATCAGAATGGCTTCAATTTTATCATCATTCATCTGCAGTTTGTTACATGTTATCCATGATTTCACATCAGATATGCACATCTCTACTCCTTGGATGGTAGCATCAACTTCAGTTGTGTGGCTAGACTTGTATATTTAGGTGTCATCAGCGTACAATTGATAGTGCACTAGTAATTCTATAACAAAAATGAAAAAAATATTTGCTTTGGAAGAACTGTCACTTAACTTTATTGTTTTAATACATTTTTAACTGAGAATTAGCTGCACCATGGAATTTGCCATTCTGGGTCCAACTCTGATTTAAATTTAGTGTTCATTCTAATGGGGGTTACCTGCATTGAGCTAGCAGATACGTCATGTAAGTACTCTCAGCACCATGAAAACTGGGACAACTGCATAATCTCAGCACCATGAAAACTGGGACAACTGCATACTCTCAGTGCTATGAAAACTGGGACAACTGCATAATCTCAGCACCATGAAAACTGGGACAACTGCATAATCTCAGCACCATGAAAACTAGGACAACTGCATAATCTCAGCACCATGAAAACTGGGACAACTGCATAATCTCAGTACCATGAAAAATGGAACAACTGCATACTCTCAGTACCATGAAAACTGGGACAATCTGCCTTACATTCAGCTGTAGGTTTTAATTTTTGGAATTAGACTCACCAGACAGTGTGTAGTGCAGAACATCACCAGCATCTGCATCTGTGACAGCATACAGTCCTGTTATAGCTGTCCCAATGGTGTCTGTCTCACTGATAGAGGCTGACAATGTGCCACTGATAACTGGAAGCTCATCAATCTCATCATTTATGCTAACCCTCAGCGTTGCATCAACATTATTTGTGCCATCACTAACCCTATTTGAATAAACAGATACATGTATATTATAAAATAAGAAAAAAGAAAGAAAAAAGAAAACCCCACTATATATAATCTGTATTGTGTGCTTGTCCATAGTTGAAGTTTTGAGGTTTCGCCTATCAGACTATTTTCATGCTTTTGTCATGTCTGTAAGCTATAAGTTTTTTTTATTGAAATTGCATTCAAGGTCTAGCCTTATTTGCAAACTTATTATGTTCTGGAAAAGATCTTGTAACCACATCCATGTCATTATTTTCTGTGTTAGGGTTTATTTAAGGCTGGGGTAAGGAAAATTATTGATTTCCATCTTAAGATATGTATGTGGTGTCATTTTCAGTTGTGCTCAGGCATAATTTGAGAGGAATCTTTCATTAAAAATTATTTACTGGAATTACAAATTCCTCATTGACATTTTGGACGAAACAAAAATTTGGAATTTTTATTGTGAATTCATTGAAAGACAGTCTAGATTAAAACATTGTGATGCATCAAGACTATTGGTACAGCAACCTATTCAAGGCAAATGGAAGCTCCCAATGTAAACCAGCAAACAGATCGTTCACTGTCCATTAAGAGGAACTCTTGAAAACAAGTATTAAAAGAGATAAAACTCCAAAATGTACAGAATTACAGAGATTTTCAACTGTTGCTGGAAAACACAGACTGTCCCAATCAGATATGGTGACCATGTTTCAAAAGAAACTCTCATTTCATTTAAAATGCCAAAAAGTTGACAATGTCTGGGACCTCCTAGCAACATCTAGGTTAGAAGTTATAAATCAATGAATTAAATGTCTAAATTGCAGTTATGTCTGCACATGTTGGTGTACAGCTTACTTACCTGTATTTCTCACAACTGTTGAGTTACTGTCAGCTGAAGGGTTCTTTTCACAATATGTACATAATACTTCTGGGCCAAATCCTATTTTTAATGACATGTAAATCAACATGAAATAACATACCCCTCTGCCCTGTGGCCATTTGAAGCTTGCAATAGATATGGCTGTAACCAATTACCATGTCTAAACTGTATGCAGGTATGTTTCAGAAAGATTTGTGCAGCAAAATTACAAATTTTAATAAACTGATGGCATCAGATCCACAAATTGTAAATCAGTATCAACACAGTTTTGGGGGTTTGATTTATCAGAATAGGTCTACAATTACACGAACACCTGCCTTCTACAATTTTGTATGGACCCACACATACATCATGATACAACAGAAATTAACATGCTTTAGTAAAAAAAACTCCTTGGCATTACATTTTAGAGAAGTAAATTCTATTTTATTTTTGAACAGTAAATGTGGCTACATTTACTACATGGATATATACTTGTTATTTTATTTTTTTTCAAACGTGGAACAATGAAGAAATTGCTTACCTTAAGGATAATGTATACTGTCTGTCTGATGCTGCTTCATAGTCAAAGGTACCACTTGTATAGATGGTCTGGCTTGTCAGTGTAAATTTGTTTGTCGTAGGTGTTACCGATACAAGTGAATACGTAAGTGTGTGACCGTCAGTATCACTGGCAGTTACTGTGTAGATCGATGTTCCAGATGCTGTTGTTTCTCTTATTGCAATATTGCTGGATCCATCACTATTGAGATTTGTAAAAACAGGAACAGCTCCTACAAATTTTGAAAACAAATATGACTTTATAGTCATAGGCAGTTGTAATAATTATTTATATATCTTAGTATTACAGGGTATTGAATATGAAAACATGGAAAGGGCATTAGTAAAAAGCAAATGTTATCTCAAGATAAACCACTGACACAAAATTTCATGGTCACAAAAAACACAAGAAAAAAAAATCTGTTGTGGAGACTAGATAATACTGATGTCCATTCAGTGCTTCTGTAATAAGTAAAACAGTCCTAATGAAAAATGAATCTACTAAATAAAGTAAAACAGTCCTAATGAAAAATGAATCTACTAAATAAAGTAAAACAGTCCTAATGAAAAATGAATCTACTAAATCAAGTAAAACAGTCCTAATGAAAAATGAATCTACTAAATAAAGTAAAACAGTCCTAATGAAAAATGAATCAAATAAATAAAGTAAAACAGTCCTAATGAAAAATGAATCTACTAAATAAAGTAAAACAGTCCTAATGAAAAATGAATCTACTAAATAAAGTAAAACAGTCCTAATGAAAAATGAATCTACTAAATAAAGTAAAACAGTCCTAATGAAAAATGAATCAACTAAATAAAGTAAAACAGTCCTAATGAAAAATGAATCTACTAAATAAAGTAAAACAGTCCTAATGAAAAATGAATCTACTAAATAAAGTAAAACAGTCCTAATGAAAAATGAATTTATTAAATAAAGAAGTAAAACAGTCCTAATGAAAAATGAATCTATTAAATAAAGTAAAACAGTCTTAATGAAAAATGAATCTACTAAATAAAGTAAAACAGTCTTAATGAAAAATGAATTTATTAAATAAAGAAGTAAAACAGTCCTAATGAAAAATGAATTTATTAAATAAAGAAGTAAAACAGTCCTAATGAAAAATGAATCTACTAAATAAAGTAAAACAGTCTTAATGAAAAATGAATTTATTAAATAAAGAAGTAAAACAGTCCTACTGAAAAATGAATTTATTAAATAAAGTAAAACAGTCCTAATGAAAAATGAATCTACTAAATAAAGTAAAACAGTCCTAATGAAAAATGAATTTATTAAATAAAGTAAAACAGTCCTAATGAAAAATGAATCTACTAAATAAAGTAAAACAGTCCTAATGAAAAATGAATCTACTAAATAAAGTAAAACAGTCCTAATGAAAAATGAATCAACTAAATAAAGTAAAACAGTCCTAATGAAAAATGAATCTACTAAATAAAGTAAAACAGTCTTAATGAAAAATGAATTTATTAAATAAAGAAGTAAAACAGTCCTAATGAAATATGAATTTATTAAATAAAGAAGTAAAACAGTCCTAATGAAAAATGAATCTACTAAATAAAGTAAAACAGTCCTAATGAAAAATGAATTTATTAAATAAAGAAGTAAAACAGTCCTAATGAAAAATGAATCTATTAAATAAAGTAAAACAGTCTTAATGAAAAATGAATCTACTAAATAAAGTAAAACAGTCTTAATGAAAAATGAATTTATTAAATAAAGAAGTAAAACAGTCCTAATGAAAAATGAATTTATTAAATAAAGAAGTAAAACAGTCCTAATGAAAAATGAATCTACTAAATAAAGTAAAACAGTCTTAATGAAAAATGAATTTATTAAATAAAGAAGTAAAACAGTCCTAATGAAAAATGAATTTATTAAATAAAGTAAAACAGTCCTAATGAAAAATGAATCTACTAAATAAAGTAAAAGAGTCCTAATGAAAAATGAATTTATTAAATAAAGAAGTAAAACAGTCCTAATGAAAAATGAATTTATTAAATAAAGTAAAACAGTCCTAATGAAAAATGAATCTACTAAATAAAGTAAAAGAGTCCTAATGAAAAATGAATTTATTAAATAAAGAAGTAAAACAGTCCTAATGAAAAATGAATTTATTAAATAAAGAAGTAAAACAGTCCTAATGAAAAATGAATCTATTAAATAAAGAAGTAAAACAGTCCTAATGAAAAATGAATCTATTAAATAAAGTAAAACAGTCTTAATGAAAAATGAATCTACTAAATAAAGTAAAACAGTCTTAATGAAAAATGAATTTATTAAATAAAGAAGTAAAACAGTCCTAATGAAAAATGAATTTATTAAATAAAGAAGTAAAACAGTCCTAATGAAAAATGAATTTATTAAATAAAGAAGTAAAACAGTCCTAATGAAAAATGAATCTATTAAATAAAGTAAAACAGTCTTAATGAAAAATGAATCTACTAAATAAAGTAAAACAGTCCTAATGAAAAATGAATCTACTAAATAAAGTAAAAGTCTTAATGAAAAATGAATTTATTAAATAAAGAAGTAAAACAGTCCAAATGAAATATGAATCTACTAAATAAAGTAAAACAGTCCTAATGAAAAATGAATCTACTAAATAAAGTAAAACAGTCCTAATGAAAAATGAATTTATTAAATAAAGAAGTAAAACAGTCCTAATGAAAAATGAATTTATTAAATAAAGTAAAACAGTCCTAATGAAATATGAATCTATTAAATAAAGTAAAACAGTCTTAATGAAAAATGAATCTACTAAATAAAGTAAAACAGTCTTAATGAAAAATGAATTTATTAAATAAAGAAGTAAAACAGTCCTAATGAAAAATGAATTTATTAAATAAAGAAGTAAAACAGTCCAAATGAAATATGAATCTACTAAATAAAGTAAAACAGTCCTAATGAAAAATGAATCTACTAAATAAAGTAAAACAGTCCTAATGAAAAATGAATTTATTAAATAAAGAAGTAAAACAGTCCTAATGAAAAATGAATTTATTAAATAAAGTAAAACAGTCCTAATGAAAAATGAATCTATTAAATAAAGTAAAACAGTCTTAATGAAAAATGAATCTACTAAATAAAGTAAAAGTCTTAATGAAAAATGAATTTATTAAATAAAGAAGTAAAACAGTCCTAATGAAAAATGAATTTATTAAATAAAGAAGTAAAACAGTCCTAATGAAAAATGAATCTACTAAATAAAGTAAAACAGTCTTAATGAAAAATGAATTTATTAAATAAAGAAGTAAAACAGTCCTAATGAAAAATGAATTTATTAAATAAAGAAATAAAACAGTCCTAATGAAATATGAATTTATTAAATAAAGAATAAAAATAGTCCTAATGAAATATGAATCTACTAAATAAAGAAGTAAAAAGGTCCTAATTAAAATTAAAGTCACTAAATAAAGTAAAACATGAAATATGAATCTACTAAATAAAGTAAAACAGTCCTAATGAAATATGACTTTATTAAATTATGACGTAAAACTGTCCTAATGAAATATGAATCTACAAACTAAAAAGAAAAAGTCTTAATGAAAAATTAATCTACTAAATAAAAAAGTAAAACAGTCCTAATGAAATATGAATCTACTAAATAAAGACCTTAAAATGTTGCAATGATACAAATGTTAATTATTTTCCCTAAAGGTTCCACTCGATTTTATGCCATCTTATACACCATATTAATCAATTTCATTTTATAAGTATTTCTTACTGGAGAATCAATTCACTTTTGAAAATGTGACACAGTGGTACATATATGTGTGTGTATGTGTGTGTGTGTGGGGGGGGGGGGCAGATGCAGTTTAGGCTAGAGAAACAGGCACTACATTCCCACCCACTGAAAATAGAGTGCAAAACACCCTGCAGCACTGTTGTGGATAGACTCTTGGCTCTAGTGACATGGTCATACCATTTCAGCTTTCTCTTTTTCAGTGTGGTGAGGAGGTCTTTATATAGGCCTACTTTGTGCCTGATAGTGTTACGCACTTCTTCATTTGTGATGTGGTTCATGTAAGAGATGCCAATGATCAGGTTCTATAGCATCTCATTTCAAGTGCCTGAATTCTTCTTTGTAATTCTGCTTTCAGGGTCCAGGCCTCACATGAATACACAAAGACTGAGATTACTAGTGCTCTCAATTGTCTGATTTTAGTTTTCAGACATATTCTTGTCTTTTCAGATGGGTCTTAGCTTTGAGATAGATGCTGTTGATTGTGCTGCTCATGACAAAATTTCTGCTCTTAATCCCTCTTCGGTGATTATGAAACCAAGATATTTGAACTGGCTTACTGTTTCCAGTTCCTGTCCTCTGACTTTAATCTTGGATAAGATTTGTTTGCCACTATTTGTCATCAGCTTTGTTTTCTCTGTTATTATCTCCATGTCAAATCTGGAAGATGTTTCATCCAGATTCTCCACTATGGTGGCAAGCTCATCTTCACTGGCTGCCAGCCCATCAATGTCAGCAAAGCAGAGGTTGGTGATGTTATGCCCTCCAATGCTGACTGTCCCACAGTGGTTTTCCAAGGCTTCACTTATTATGCGCTCTAAGTATATGTTGAAATGCATGGGTGACAGGAGACGGCTTTGACGTACTCCAACTGTTGACTGGAACCAGTCACCCACAGAACCTTGTGCAATTACTGCACTGGCAGCCTTGGCATACAAAGCTGCTTGATGGTATTGGTCAACTTTCAATCCATGTTGTACTTTTTCATTGTGGCCCACAATGCCTCATTCCACACTCTGTCAAAAACTTTTAGAAATCTATGAACATGTGATAGATGTCTTGTTCATGATGCGAGTACTTTTCACACAGAACCCTGAGATTGAATACTTGCTCTGTTGTGCTTCTTCCACTCTAGAACCCCACCCCCTTCCTGTTCTTCAACAATTATTTATTCTGCTTGTAGTTTCATTCTGTTCAAGATGATCTTCAGCATCACCTTTCTAGCATGGCTGATCAAACTGATAGTTCTGTAATTTTGGCACAGCTGGAGACTTGCATTTTTTGGGGAGACTTGCATTTTTTGGGGAGTATTATACTCAGTGACTGGGACTGGGACTGAGTATTATACTCAGTGACTGGGACCACTGTGTTGGCCATTCATCGGTCTGCCAGATCCTGTTGCAGATTTTTGTTAGTAGCTCTATCACTGATCCTCCCCCCTTCCATTCTTGATAAGTTCAGCTGCGATGTTGTCTACTCCAGCTGCCTTCCCATTCTTCAGTGCTCTTATTGCTGACTCCACCTCTTCTTTGAGAATGGAGAAATCATCATCATTTGTGGAGTTTGGAACTTCAAGTACCTCTGGGTCTCCTGTCAACTGATGGTTGTAGAATTCTTTCAATACATTAGGGTACTACATGTTAAATTCCAGTAACACAGTGGGCTACCATATGCTGAATTGACTTAAGATGGTATGCTACCCCGTTTTGAATTCAGGTAACATAGTAGGTTACCTTATTCTGAATTCAAGTAACATATTGGGCTTCTCCATGCTGAAGTGACGTAATATAGTGGGCTACACTATTTTGAATTCAGGATTCCAAGTGGACTTCTGACATGACTGATGTATACTTTGTACCCAGTCTGTCATCAACGATTACAAATTGGTCGCATCTACAAAGCGTTGAGTGGTTCCGTCCGGCACAGAATACGTGCTTAACAAAGAACATAAAATAAAATTTTAAAATAAATTTTGATAAATCAGAAAAAGTCTATGAAATATTACACTTAGGAGAAAAAAATATGTACCAGAGAAAACTGAAAGAAACCACATAAATCCCGTTGGACCGAATAAAGTAGAACACAAAGACATGTTGACATTGTTAATTATATTTTAATAATGTGGTTATTATGGCCACAACAGACAGCAAAATACCACTACGCTGGTGTGTCATCACAGATAAACAAATGTAATAAAATTAAAGTAAATATTTTTTGCAAAACGATTGCTATACTTGTTTCAGTAGACAACTAAATAAATGTAACTCTCGACGAATGCCAAGTTATAAAATGCAACAGTAAATGTTTCGATTCATACCTAAGCATGGACTGGATAAAGGTGACACAGACCAGTCTCTTCAAAGCCAGAATTCAGTATACATTCCACAACACATTCCATCTTGGTTTTATCGATACCATAAATCAATCCACAGTGGTTAAATAATATACCAATAGATTACAAGGAATAGGTCATATCTGCATATCTAAGTTAAGGTTGTAAAAGCAGTATGAAATTCATTTAGACCGAAAAATATATGTTGAATCTGTGAGAAAAATAATTACACATCAAGTTAAAGTAGGCGAACCGCATACTAAAAAAAATCAAATTTAAAATAACCAAAATAGCCATTCAACACTTGTCCGGATATAGCAAACTTGTCCTGTTATAACAATGATCTATTCATTTAAACGAATTAAAATGATCTAAATGAAAAGGCAACATAACTATTGTGTTTGGTACATTATACGATCGCTCCGTGTTTAGGGATCTTTAATACGTGTATACGAATTAATACGGCATGGTTGACTTTGTAAATTAGTGACCAACCGGTGTCCCATACATACAGGTTTGAATAAAATATATGCGATCTTGAAGTAAAATGACTGTGTAGAAACCATATATTTTATTATTATACCTACCATAAACATGACCTCTCGCGTTTAGACTAAGTACATCCATACAGTTTGGTCACGGAACTTACTCCGAAACAAAGGTTATTCTACAAACCTATTTTGCTTCTTTCAGCGAAAATGACTTTGATCTTTGACCCGCATCTCAAAAGGTTTTGTTCTTGCTCATCGTGTAAGTCATGCACAAAATTTGGTGACTGTTCGTATCATTGCTACACATTTCCTCTGGCACTTCTCTTGTCCATTCTTGGCAATTTAAATAACGGAAAAATAGCAGTTGGACTAGATTTTGAAATGTACAAAGTTGAAAATGTTTTTTTTTTATAAAGACGATGATGATATTTATATATCAGGTTCCATAGAAGCCAAGCATACTGTGAATCTTGTAAATGAATCTGATTATCAATGTCAAGGACGTTTGGTTCTAGAGCACCAGACATTACAAGGTAACGAAACTAAATCCTGGGGTAGCTTTTTAAAAATTGTGTTTGTATTGCAGTACATGACTTCGGTGATAAAGATACGAGAATAATGGACAACAATACATGATAACTGTAATATATATGTTGTATCGAACACAGATTCGGTAATTTAGTTGATTTGCAGATCAACAATACAAATATTGACATAAACGTTTAGTAACCAATTGAACGGGGAAATAACAAATGGGATCCAGTTTATTAACTAATTAAAAGTTGATGTTTTAACAAACCGAGATCCTGAACCACCGTCTAGAAAGAAAAAAAAGTCGTATTGGCGGAATGCAAGCAAGACCTGCACTGTGTCCCCTATTTGGCAAAATGAGTTATGACTGTTTTGCACATTTCGATGAATTGCTCCTTAACCTTAGACGACAGAAACCACTTGATGGAAAGTCTAGTTTCGTATATGCCTCCAGTGATTTACCCTGATTTATGTGATTAGATTGATGATGATATACTGATTATACTACTTGGTGGTTTAAATGATATATCATAACGTTTAGAACTTGAGGCACGGATAAATGTGATCAGACTACCTACCACATATTTCATTAAGTTAAAGAATATTATATATTCGAGTCAATAGAGAACTCACATAGAATATAAGAAAATAAATACTTGAACTGGATTGCAAAGCGATTAGGAAACTAACTTATGTTGTTGTAAGGATAATGTTCAAACACACACACACACACACACACACACATGTATGTATGTATGTATGTATGTATGTATGTATGTATGTATGTATGTATGTATGTATGTATGTATGTATGTATGTATGTATGTATGTATGTTAATTTATTTATTTGTTTGCTATTGAAAATAATTCAGGGACGTCATAAGTAACGACTCCACTATTATTGTATTTCATTGCATTTCTATAATTTATCTTAAAATCTTCAGAAAATGGAGGAATAAAAGAATCTCTCTCTCGAATTTAAGCATGTAGTAATTACTTACATTGCCTTGTGAGGAAATAATCTCTTTTTTATCAAGTACTTATCCAGGAATGAGATTAAGGTGGGGGATTTTCTCACAGAAGGGCTACTATTATAGTTATGCTTAGCAACAGGGCATATCATTTTTAATCATTCAATCAAAAACATTCTTACCGTGTCTCGATCACAGGTGTTGGACGCGAGCTTGATGTGAAGAAAAAAATCCCAACAATAATCTAAAGGAAAAAAATCACACAGAGCGACAAAAATACCTTAGATTACCCCCATGACCCATTCTGACATAGGACTCTCTCCACCATACTATATAAAAAGATTTCGGCGTTGAAGTTCCGCATAGTTTAACTGTTTTGAAAATAGAATCGACTGTTTACGATTTGTGAAGTGAAGAAGAAAATGTCTAATTCTTCCAATGAACAAGATTCCTAAAGTTGAATCGAGTTTATAGTAAGGAAAAATGTACTTTTGCATTTACCACTGTTCTGTAATTAAAGAAGGCATGTACCGTAGAGTTTCACATGTAGATCTTTTCACCGGTTGTCACATAGCTGTTCCAAAATCGCGAAAATCGCACATTTCGCAACCGGTAACTCAGTTTGGTATAACGTAGAAACGTCAAGGATGGCTTGATAAACATAAAATATCTCAGGAGTAAAACAAGTCATATAGAATGGTCATGTGCCTTTAAAGACGGACATAACAGAAGGAAATCGAGGGTCATGGGTGGAATCAAGTATTTGGAAGTTATGTACCTTCTCTTTTTATATAGTATGGTGGAGAGGGTCCTATGTCAGAATGGGTTATGAAGGTAATCTAAGTTTTTGTTGTCACTCTGTATGATTGTTTTCCTATAGATCATTGTGGTTTTTTCACATCAAGCTCGCGTGGAGCACCTGTAGTCTCGATATCCTGATTGCGTCATAATTAGTGTGTATTTGTAAAAATGTAGCTTTATACTGAAGGATTGTCCAATGAATTGGTCATCGAAACAATTTTTACGCTTCACGGCAGTCATCAGTAATGTGACAAAAGTTATGACGGCGAATTTTTGGCCTCAACGAATCAACAATCAATTTACATGTATATGCGTTTTTCCTAACTTTTACTCCCTTTACCACATCTATATACCCTACCCCACCCCAACAATAACACAAAATAACGAACATAAAGTTTGGAAGATGATAATAAAACTAGTTTTATATTATGAGAGAGAGTTGTTGTAGGGTTTAACGCCATTTTTCAGCACATGATAGGCTATACATGGCGGCCAGTATTAATGGTGGAGGAAGAACCCAAAGAAAACCCCCGGAAATAACCACCGACCCACGAGAAGCTATTGGCAAGCTTTCTCACATACCCACATTGGCCGAATCTGAGACTCGAACAGAGGTAAGATGGCAATGATCTGTAACCTGTGAACGCGTTAGACCACTCGGCCACTCGGGGCCCCAAGAGAGAGAGAGAGAGAGAGAGAGAGAGAGAGAGAGAGAGAGAGAGAGAGAGAGAGTTTTTTGTATAATCTTCAGCCCGCTCTATCACATTAATACCTCCTCAAAAATATATAAGCAAAATCAGCAAACTAATAAAATAAAAAGCAACCTAAAGCTTAGAAAATGTTTTTTTTTTTTTAAAAAAAAAAGGAAAGTGTTACTTACCCCACACCGGGCTCACTATATAAGCCAGAAAAACTAAGATCCAAAAGTTGTACATGAGGGGAATATGCTGCCGTGACATAATATAATGGGATGGTATCGCTGTCCCCGAGTGCTAACGCATGGAGTTCCTTTTAGCATGCACCTCTCGAGATTATTGTCAACATCTCTTTTATACAAATTGCTGAATAGAAAAAATAATCAACGGTTGCAATTATTTTTTTAAAAATCGTATCCATTATTACCAGTTTATGAATGAATATCGAGATAGGATATATGTTATATTGTAAACAATAAGACAATAAAATAGTATGTGTGTTTAAGTCCACAATCATAGCAAATCAGAAAATGGTGTCAGATTGGCCCCAACGTGAAAAATATTGAACGAGTATGTTTTTTCTTAGCTACATAACGATTCGTCCAAAGAATATAGATAATCCATCCTCACGTTTCAGAAATAAAAGCAAATGTTAAAATTGTATCCAAATCCGTAACACAAATTGTCTGACACCTTAACCTCAATTTCAAAGTGGCGTGTGCGAGTGTAACAGAATTAATTTTCATATCTTCATCAAGCCTCATCGCAAGTATGAAGAAAATCAATTTGGCAGTTTAGAAAAAAGAAGCAATGAAAAATTTTAACCAAAACCTAAACAAACTGTTGACGACGCCACCAGAACAAAAAGTGACTGGTATGAATAGTTCCATACTAAAGTGGGGTAAACGCAAGGCGTCCTTCAATCAGAAATGTTTTTAACGTTGAAGATAAAACAATCTGATCGTACGGAAGAAAACAAATATAATTTGAATACTCGTAAAAGTAATTGAGCACATTATGACCCTAATGTAAACAGAATCGTGTTTTATATGGTGCAGATAAGAATCTATTATACGCAAGTTATTGCTGTCTTCATCCATTAACGTGGTTACAAAATAGTGGTTGCTCCGAAGTTTCGTACCAAGTTAGGCCAAAGGAGATTCGATTTCACACTTAGTTTAATGACCTTACGCTTTAACTTGATAGATGGCTGTATTATAAAGCAAACAGTCAAATGGTGCTTAACGTAAGCTTCCGTGTAAATGTATTGAACAGGGTATATACGGTTAAAGGGCAAACGGTATTGCCACGGTGAACATATTTTGGGCTTGGTACAAGTACTCTTACGTGTTGCCATATATTCATATGTCCATATTTCATTCTTGAGGTAAACCATGAAGTCAAACAAGGGAATTTTACAGATATAAAGCTAAAGTTATATTACGGCAGCCAAACCAAAATGATTCAACCACAATGTTGAAAAACACGATGGAGTCTGACATTCACTAAGCTGACGTTCAGACATTGGGGCTTGTTCCAAAGGGTCAGTGTAATAAATTATTCCAGATAATATTCAAGAATAATAATGATCTTTACGTATTTCTTTTTTGTGTTCAATCATTCACGTCTACTACAACGAGACTTAATAAAGTATGAAATCCTCATGATACGAGTTGAAACATACCTAACAGGGCCGGACCTAAGTTTTTCAGTGGGTGGGGGGTGGTTGGGTGGCAAACTTGTTATTGGGTTAAGCGAAGGCGCGAAGCGCCGAGCCTTCTAGGGGGGTCCGGCGTCATGCCCCCCCCCCCCCCACCGGAATTTTTTTTTTCAAGGATGCAAAATGGTGCAATCTGGTGCTATCTGAACCTTGAAAAAGGAATCTAACAAAAGTGACTAAAAACTGCAATGTTTTAAAAACAAAAAAAAAATATTTGGAAAAAATAAATAAATTAAAAAAAAAATTCGGAACCCCCTTTGCATCTTTTATCAAAAGCAGTGAATAGTTTTTTTTTTTTAAAGGGGGGGGGGCCGGGCCCCCTGTGCCCCTATAGCAGGTCCGGCCCTGCCTAATCATGAGCATGCTACGTAAATGTAAAAAGACATCCTTCCAGTGTTTTTGAATAGTGTGATTTCATCAGGGCTGACATAGCGGCATAGTGACTTTAGTTTTATAATGAACGTTAAACAGACATAGATCAGTGCAATGAGAGCAAAAAGGTTTGCAAACAGTTAATGATAGATTGTTTCTTAAGTTAATAATATATCATTGAAACTCCAGTCCATCAAGCATTTGATAACCAGTGGCATTTTGGGACATACAGAAAACAGTGGTACAGATATATTTATATGTGCACTTTGGAAACTTTGTGTGTGTGTGTGTGTGTGTGTGTGTGTGTGTGTGTGAGAGAGAGAGAGAGAGAGAGAGAGAGAGAGAGAGAGAGAGAGAGAGAGAGAGCATGTGTTTCTGCAATTAATTACGATATTCACAATAGTTTCATTAATTTCTTGCATGCTAACGTGTACTGCTTTAATCCTTGATCGACCATTCAATCTGCATGTCCTTAGATGCTGACGATGACGACAACGAAGAAGATAAAACGAGGCACTATAGTCATGGACTTGTAAACGATTAACAGCATATAGTTTTATTTTGAATGATAGGTTTTAGTTCGTCCGTACTTGTGTGAATTTGAAGATATTTACACTTTTGTCTAGCTATTATAAAAGTTGTAAATCAGATAAGAAACAATATGCGTTAAAATTGCAATATCAAATCATAAGATATGTTACATCACGTGACGATATGTTACAATTTCTGTGTCTGGACCCAATAAACTTTAGTAAAGTTACACTTTACGAATAAAGATTCACTTGCCTTTATTTGATGTTAATTTTCACCCTCAAAAATAAAGTTTAAGTTTTGAGTTCCACAGTTGAAATGAAATTAAGTTGTATAGTTTTTCTTTCTTTAATTCTTCTTGAATAAATTAAAGTGATTATCTTTTATTGTAAATTGACCAGATTCATAGATACGATGTTTTTGTAAAGCAGTTCTTATTTATCCTACTGTTGGCTTTAATGTTATTACTTCCATTATAATGAAAGATCTTTAATTTTAGATCTGTTATTACATAAAAGGACACTTTCGACTTATTCATACACTGTTGATTTCATTCGTATCATACACTGTTGATTTCATTCGTGTCACACACTGTTGATTTCATTCGTATCACACACTGTTGATTTCATTCGCATCATATAATGTTGATTTCATTCGTGTCACACACTGTTGATTTCATTCGTATCATACACTGTTGATTTCATTCGTATCACACACTGTTGATTTCATTCGTATCATATAATGTTGATTTCATTCGTGTCACACACTGTTGATTTCATTCGTATCATACACTGTTGATTTCATTCGTATCACACACTGTTGATTTCATTCGTATCATATAATGTTGATTTCATTCGTGTCACACACTGTTGATTTCATTCGTATCACACACTGTTTATTTAATTCGTATCATACACTGTTGATTTCATTCGTATCACACACTGTTGATTTCATTCGTATCATATAATGTTGATTTCATTCGTGTCACACACTGTTGATTTCATTCGTATCATACACTGTTGATTTCATTCGTATCACACACTGTTGATTTCATTCGTATCATATAATGTTGATTTCATTCGTGTCACACACTGTTGATTTCATTCGTATCATACACTGTTGATTTCATTCGTTCACACACTGTTGATTTCATTCGTATCATATAATGTTGATTTCATTCGTGTCACACACTGTTGATTTCATTCGTATCACACACTGTTGATTTCATTCGTATCACACACTGTTGATTTCATTCGTATCACACACTGTTGATTTCATTCGTATCATACACTGTTGATTACATTCGTGCCACACACTGTTGATTTCATTCGTATCACACACTGTTGATTTCATTCGTATCACACACTGTTGATTTCATTCGTATCACACATTGTTGATTTCATTCGTATCATATAATGTTGATTTAATTCGTATCACACACTGTTGATTTCATTCGTATCACACACTGTTGATTTCATTCGTATCACACACTGTTGATTTCATTCGTATCACACACTGTTGATTTCATTCGTATCATATAATGTTGATTTCATTCGTGTCACACACTGTTGATTTCATTCGTATCATACACTGTTGATTTCATTCGTATCACACACTGTTGATTTAATTCGTATCTTACACTGTTGATTACATTCGTGTCACACACTTTGATTTCATTCGTATCATATAATGTTGATTTAATTCGTATCACACACTGTTGATTTAATTCGTATCACACACTGTTGATTTCATTCGTATCACACACTGTCGATTTCATTCGTATCACACACTGTTGATTTCATTCGTATCATATAATGTTGATTTCATTCGTATCACACACTGTTGATTTTATTCGTATCCCACACTGTTGATTTCATTCGTATCCCACACTGTTGATTTCATTCGTATCACACACTGTTGATTTCATTCGTATCATATAATGTTGATTTCATTCGTGTCACACACTGTTGATTTCATTCGTATCACACACTGTTGATTTCATTCGTATCATATAATGTTGATTTCATTCGTGTCACACACTGTTGATTTCATTCGTATCATACACTGTTGATTTCATTCGTATCACACACTGTTGATTTCATTCGTATCATACACTGTTGATTACATTCGTGCCACACACTGTTGATTTCATTCGTATCATATAATGTTGATTTCATTCGTATCACACACTGTTGATTTCATTCGTATCACACACTGTTGATTTCATTCGTATCACACACTGTTGATTTCATTCGTATCATATAATGTTGATTTCGTTCGTATCACACGCTGTTGATTTCATTCGTATCACACACTGTTGATTTCATTCGTATCATACACTGTTGATTTCATTCGTATCACACACTGTTGATTTCATTCGTATCATACACTGTTGATTACATTCGTGTCACACACTTTGATTTCATTCGTATCATATAATGTTGATTTCATTCGTATCACACACTGTTGATTTCATTCGTATCACACACTGTTGATTTCATTCGTATCATACACTGTTGATTTCATTCGTATCACACACTGTTGATTTCATTCGTATCATATAATGTTGATTTCATTCGTATCACACACTGTTGATTTCATTCGTATCATATAATGTTGATTTCATTCGTATCACACACTGTTGATTTCATTCGTATCCCACACTGTTGATTTCATTCGTATCACACACTGTTGATTTCATTCGTATCATATAATGTTGATTTCATTCGTGTCACACACTGTTGATTTCATTCGTATCATACACTGTTGATTTCATTCGTATCATATAATGTTGATTTAATTCGTATCATACAGTGTTGATTTCATTCGTACTATACACTGTAGTTTTCATTCGTATTATACACTGTTGATTTCATTCGTATCAGACACTTGGTTTCAATCGTATCATACACTGTTGATTTCATTTGTATCATACACTGTTGGTTGTATTCGTATCTTGACAGAGACTTGACCGTGCATTAATTTGTACCCACTTCTTTTAATGTACTAAATTAGTTACTTGATGAAATAAGACATAGTGGATTTTTAAACAATCCGTGTCTTTAAAGTTATTAACACACGCTTTCTCGCCGTGTTGCAATTATTACTAGAACATACTTTTTGTGTGAATACTGCATCACTTATAATCATACTTGATCGAACAATATGCATCACTGTTGTTTTTAGCATTCTATATCTTTTAAGTTATGAAATTTTTTTTTTTCTATCTGTAATGCAAGATTTACTAGTACATCATTTGTATTAAATGCCACCTTATTTACAATGATATTTGATCAAACAATAGTATTTACAATGATATTTGATCAAACAATATATTATGGGCTTTTAAACAGTCCATATCGTTGAAGTTTTTAACAACGTCTAAGTTTATACGTTAGTGGTATTCCCGCCTCTAAATTAAGTGTTTAATTCAAGAGGAGATGAAAGTTTCAAAGTAAACGTTCGTTCTGCACCAACAGATTATATTGTAAAATGTTCATGTTTTCCTGCCGAGATACCAGATTATGAATAAATTATATATGTTATTCGTAAACATCAGATTATGAATAAATTCTACTTGTTATTCGTGGACACCAGATTATGAATCAAATCTAATTGTTTTGCTTAGATACCAGATTATGAATAAATTCTAATTGTTATTCTTGGATCATACCAGATTATGAATAAAATCTAATTGTTTTGCTGATATACCAGATTATAAATAAATTCTGTTATTCTTAGATACCAGATAATGAATCAAATCTAATTGTTATACTTAGATACCAGATTATGAATCAATTCTAACGGTTAAGCTTAGATACCTGGTTATAAATAAATTCTAATTTATATGTTGAGATACATAATTATAAATAAATTATTTTACGTTCAGATTCTGTAATTATGAATACACTAGAATTTAGATGCTCAGAGACGCTGATTATGACAAAATCCTAACTCTGATGTTGACATACTCCGAAACCAAACAATCGCAACTCATATGCTCCTATACTCTGGTTATAACTAATTCTAACTCTTGTTTCACTCATTCCGATCATTAATAAATTCTAACATATATGTTCACTCAAAAAATGATAAGTTGAAGTTAGTGTAACAACATGCTGTGAATACCTAACTGATAACTATTATGTTAAGATACTCTGATCATGAATAACGTTTGACTTATGATCAGATACTCTGATCATGAATAACGTTTGACTTATGATCAGATACTCTGATCATGAATAACGTTTGACTTATGATCAGATACTCCGATCACGAAGAACATTTGACTATTATGATCAGACACTCTGATCATGAATAACTTTTGACTATTATGCTCAGATACTCTGGTTACTTGTAAATTTTAGTATGATACTCTAATACCATGATGCATTCTATTATGTTGGCATACTCTGATCAACCCTGACTATTACATTCAGATACTTAGTTAAGAACAAATCTTCGCTATTGTGCTCAAACAGGTAGACTGTCTCCATCTAGCCAGACAAGAATGAGCACTGGTAAAAACAGGATGTGGAGGACAAGATGTTGGTAAAAAGAAGAATGGACACGGCTGAATGCACGCACGAACGTAGTCTTTCTTTGTAGACATGCGCACAAAAAATTAAAAAAATTTTTTTAGTATAAAAAGTTCGAAGAGATAGACTTATTACATCTATTCATTTGAATAAAGACGATGACATACCTGGATGATACATGTTTACTTTGCATTGATTTTGCTTTCGGTTTTTGTTTTGTTTTGGGTATTTGCTATATATATATATATATATATATATATATATATATATATATATATATATATATATATATATATTATTTGGGATATGAATCAAGCCTGAATATACAAGGCGCGATGTTAGAAAAAAAAACTAGAAGGAAACTGACGTTTTACTGATGCGGCGTTCAGACAATTACCTTTTATGAAATTGATTAGATTGGTGTACATGTTTCAGGTACGCGATTATCGGATTATGAAAGTCTCAAGAATGGTTAATCAAGATAGCAGGTGGTTAAACGGTTATAAGAAACCCGTTGGAAACCATATCTGATCCTTTCCGATCTGTGGAGTCCAGGAAGACTGGTTACCTTTGTAACTAAAGAACACGGCATGCCCACTTACTTTTAGCGTAGGTTACAAGTTCATATACCTGGATCTACTGAAACTGTGTATTCTTGAGCATTAACGTGTTTATCCCAATGTTTGCTTTTGAGCTACGATTTCATTGCAGTTGAAGATAAAATGATCATCTGTTCTAGGTCTGCAGGACCGGAGTTTCCAGTGGAAGACGGTTGGCTTGGGCCCCTCGCCTTCATTGTCCCGCATTCCAATTTACCAAAAACAAAAAGACACAGCAGAGACGTAGCTATGATATTTTGCGCCCGGGGACGAACTATAAAATTGGCACCCGAGCCCCCTCCCCGTTTAATCCACATTTTTCTTGTGACCGATTTATTACCCTTGTTTACTTATTATCATGTAACGTTGTAAGCCTCATTTTGGCGCCCCTGTACCTTGGCGCCCGGGGACATATGTACCCCACTGCCCCACCCCCCTAGCTACGCCTCTGCCCTGCAGCAACTCCACCACCCGGTCTCTGCTGCCAGCGTGTCGCACTTGAATCTCGCAAAATATTAGTCCGATTCCGTAGATCTGCTATTAACATGTAATCCAAAACGACCTTCGATAACCACTTAATCTTCCTCATTGATACACTGTTTATTTAATTTGTATTTTGACAGAGACTTGACCGTGCATTAGATTTTGAACCCTCTTCTAAACACACCCATTATTACTTTCCTCTTTTTCATTTAACATTTACTAGTGTATCTTTATTTATTATAGTCTATATCACTTAAAATGATACCTGATCAAACAATATGCAGAAGGGGGTTGAGCGATTCATATCTTTGAAGTTAATAACAACCTGTACAGGTTTGCACAATAGTTTATGCCCGTCCCCTTCATGATGTGTTGAATTCAATCGGAGCTGAAAGTTTCGGAGTATGAAAGGATACTTTTGTTTTGCTCCAATAGATTATTTTGTAAAATGTTTTCTACTTCGTGTGTATTGAAAAGTAAATGAAAGACATAGTAATGTACTTTAATAGTTTTCAGGGTTAAACGGGCGTCACGTCACCTACTAAACAATAACATACTTGTAACTTTGTTGCAACGAGGAATTAGCTGGGAGAGAGAGAATGAGAGAGACAATAACATCACGGGGTGGAAAGTCCGTATCAATGTCTTTTAATGAATTGTAAAACTTTTACCTTTAATGTCAAAGTACTATATGCTTATCTTTAATTGGATGGGTTAATATTAAAACTTGCTTTTATGTCTTTACATATTTAAAACAACTTTAGTTGGCATTATTGAGCTGACACACACACACACACACACACACACACACACACACACACACACACATACATACATACATACATACATACATACATACATACAGTTTGATTTTAATATTTAATCATGAACCTGTCATATAAACAGTTACATTTTCATTTCTATTGTCATTAAATTCATTTCGTTTATTTTGTTTAATAATGTGTTGTTTTTATTTAGCTGATGCATTTTGTTTAATAATGTGTTGTTTTTATTTAGCTGATGCATTTTGTTTAATAATGTGTTGTTTTTATTTAGCTGATGCATTTTGTTTAATAATGTGCTGTTTTTATTTAGCTGATGCATTTTGTTTAATAATGTGTTGTTTTTATTTAGCTGATGCATTTTTTCTTTTCACAAGCTCTTCATTTTATTTTTCTTTGCCACGCTTTTATTTTTTTTTTAAATTCATCGTTACATTAGCTACAATATCATGTGTCTACAACTAGAAACTGAAAAAAAAAAGAAAAGAAAACAAAAACAAACCCAAAACACACAAGAAAAGCAACAGGAAACTATACCAAAAACGAAAAGACGAACAAAAGATGGAAATCGTTGTTACATACTACACCACCATTTCACAATACGACTTGACTTTTGACACACACACACACACACACACACACACACACACACACACACACACACACAACCGCCGCCGCCACAATCACCACCATCATCATTCAGTCCTATTCCTTCCACTTCTCCTTGTATACGCACATAGTTATATTTTCTTCTTTCAACTAGAAAATACACTCATATTTAATGTTTTGTTTCATGATGTCGGTATATGCAGCCATAGTTATTACGAGAAGGAACTGATTCTTGTTTAGAAATCAGCTAATGGAAGGTATCCGAAGACATGAGTGGCGATTTCGACTGAGCCAGATTTCTGTTCTCAATCGCCGAAACGCACCCCATGCTATCTACTTTATCCTGGTAAAATACCATATCATATATTATCATCCCAATAAAATCAGTGTAGATGGAGTTCAGTTTACAAGCAAATGCATACTCCGTCTCAGTTGTCTACCCAACCCCTCATGACAAGCCTCGTTCAGAACTGTTATGCTTAGATACCCGATTATGAACTGTTATGCTTAGATACCCGTGTGTGTGTGTCAATCATTCTGATTGTTATGCTTAAATACCTGATTTAAAAAATCGAATTATTATGCATATATACCTGATTATGAATAATACCCGATTAGGAATATATTATAATTGTTATAAATTATAAACTATCTTATGCAGATAAGGTTCTGAATACGCTAAAACTATTATACTCAAAGACGCTGGATCTGAATACGCTATAACTATTATACTCAGAGACGCTGGATCTGAATACGCTATAACTATTATACTCAGAGACGCTGGATCTGAATACGCTATAACTATTATACTCAAAGACTCTGGGTATGAATGCAGTATAACTATTATACTTAGAGACGTTGGTTCTAAATACGCTGCAACTATTATGCTCCTAGACTGGTTGTGAAAACGCTTCAAACATTATGCTCAGAGATTCTGGTTCTGAATATGCTACAACTATTTTTCTCAGATTGTCTGGTTCTGAATATGCTATAACTATTATGCCCAGAAACTCTGGTTTGTGAAAACTCTGCAGCTATTATGCCTAGAGACCCTGGTTGTGAAAATGCTACAACTATTATGCTCAGAGACTTTGGTTCTTAATACGCTATAATTATTATGCTCAGCAACTCTGGTTCTGAATACGCTATAACTGTTATGCTCAGAGACTCTGGTTCTGAATACGCTATAACTATTATGCTCAAACACTCTGGTTCTGAATAGGCTATATTTAGTATGCTCAGAGACGGTGGTTCTGAATACGCTATAATTATTATGCTCAGAGACTGGTTCTGAATACGTTATAATTACTATGCTCAGAGTCTGATTACGAAAAAATCATAGCTCTAATGTTGACATACTCTGAAAACCAATCAATTTAAACCGATATGCCCAGGTACTCTGATTATAAATAAATATGACTCCCATGTTTCACTTATCCTGCTTATTAACAAATTCTGACTTAACAATTCGACTTTGTTTCCATCTTGCCATATGAAAACGACCACGAATAAGAAGAAAAGGGTGCGGTGGACGATAAATCGGTAGATAGAATATGGGATACGCGTGAATCCACGTATGTAAAATTTAAAAAGGCACAGATTTTTCCTTTTCGAAGAAACTTAATTTCATAACGTTTAAACAGTTCTAATTATTAAATATAGTCGCTGGAATTCAAAACGATGATGTCCCTGGGTGGTTAAGTTTTACTTTGCTTTCATTTTTCTTTGTGTGTGTGTGTGTGTGTGTGTGTTTTGCCCACTGTCATCAATATTTGGAAGAGCCATTCTGTATAGAAACCCAAGATAAATAACAATTAATTACGTAATATGTACTCAATTCTCCATTGTTTGGGATAGGATGAAGAAAACGCCAAATAAATCAATAAAAAAGTTTTAAAACTATTTTAAACAAATAAAAGCGTAATCAGAATAAAGCCAAAAGTACGAGGATACCAGTAAATATAAACCATATTAAATACTCAACGAAGATATCCGCCTTTCTTCAGTCAGACGCTTGAATTTTTGAGAGATTGGGATCAAGTCATGAGAGATTATGCAAACTACTGGTGAAATTCGACTTAATATTCACTATCGGCATAAATACAGCATGTTTATATATTCTGATTATGGGTAAATTATCAAAATTTTCTTTAAATGCCCAGCATATGAATAAATTCTGACTATTGTGTTCAAATACATTGATTACAAATAAGTTATATGATGTTCAGATACGTTGATTATCGACATGTTCTATAATGTTCCGATTTTCTGATTATCAGTAAGTTTATTATCAGATTCTCTGATTATCAATACGTTTATTATCAGATTCTCTGATTATCGATAAGCTCGAATGATTATGTTCAGACACTCTGCTTATAAATAAATTCTTACAATTGTGTTCAGATCCTTTGATTATAAATGGATTATAACTATTCACACATGTCGACCGTTTCTTCAATATATTCCTCAGAAAAACGACAACGACGTTGCTGTAGAACAACAAGACATGCGCACTTAAAAAATGTGTAGGCACCTAACCGCTACTGATTATATAGTATAAGGTTAACTCGAACAAACCTACAGACACATTTAAACTTCACCGTATTTTCAAAAGTAAGTATTACGGGGGCCAATCTTGAAATCCGAATTTGCTGAAAACTGAAATGAAGGTATATATGTAAATATAAGTAGCCTCCCAACCCTTTATGAGTAAACAAATGTAATGCTAGAATACACACATGGCATATGAGTGTTAGATCGAATAAAAGAACACGTACCCGTTGCTATGTGAAGACAATGGTAAATCTAGGTTAAATAATAACCAAACATTATCGACAATTTACTTATTTCTGATTTGCCAAAAGAAAAGTAAAATTATTATCAGATATAAATTAATTTTTTGGTAGTAACGATCTTTTTAATTATTTGAATTTATTCGTGTACCTTAAACTCCTTTTTTGACGCATTTCATTTAAAATTTAATCAAAATTTGCAGGTGTGTAAAAACAAGTTTCATCTGTCATCTTAAGTTTTTAGATAAAATAAAATAGAGTGGTCCATTTCCTTGCAGTTTATTTTCAAATTTGCATTCAGATTTAGGTACCTTTATTCAATAAATTACATACCATTTTGCCACCTTGCTTACATAACGTGGTGTAATACATTAGTGTTGAGTTGGCTTGTAACTTTGTACCTGAATTAGATGAAATGAAGTCCATAGGTTCCAATCCATTTTCTCCTTGAGTATGTGTAATTAGTTATTGTCACTCACAACTCTAACAGACTCTTACATTCTATTTCTCCAGATATATTTGGTTTTTATTTATATGTTTTATTTATTATTTAAGTTCTATTGTTATTAATTTGGACTCCACTTATAATGTAAACTATTTGTTCGGATACAACTATATTTCCACTATTTTTTATTTTCTAAATTTAAAATACATCGTTGTCTTTATGGGGAACTAGTTGTTCTGTAGGTACAACTAATACTGTACCAGGAGCTATACCAGCAACTGTAGGATTTGCTTTTTCTCATTTAAAAAAATTACTGATATCTATAAATGAATCATATTGAAGTACAGTGCTGTTAAACACGTCTATTTTCTTGCAGTAAGTGTTCATAACGGCACAAGCATTATTGCGTGTCATTCTGTTTCTTTCATTTTCTAACCCTGAAATATTTAACAATTTAACACCAAAGAAAATATAAATGATGTTATGTCTTTAACCATTGTTTATTTAACGATTGCCATTCCTTCTACTGTACAAGATATGACTCTCCATCTCAAGTCATTCGCAATAATTGATGTTCAGGTATGATCTAATTTGAAGCCTGTCTCACATACATTCCTAAATTCTTCAAACACGTCGCATAACTGTGCTTGATGGTATACGGTTTAGCGCTATTTTGCAGCACAAGATATGTTATACATAGCGGCCAGTTTAAAAATTGTGGAGAAAGAACCAGGCAAATCCCCGGAAAGACCCACCGACACACAAGAAGCTACTGGTAAGCTTTCGTGCATAAATACATCATATACATATTGTGTATAAGTAAAGAGTATATTATTTATAAGTACATAGTACATCGTGTATCAGTACAGGGTAAGTGCATCATGTTGAAGTACGCGGACGCTGCAAAGCAACAATTCTAGCAATGACGATGCAACTCAAATCTCATTAAAACTTTAACACTCTGATTCGTAAGTGGTTAAGAAACCCGCTACAAAAATACCCTTTTAAATTGTCATTTTATGAAACACTAATTCAGCCCTTAAGTTGGTCAAAATGTGGAACAACCGCTCAGTTATTAATATAAAAATGGAAGATCAAGATAAATAAAGGATAATCATGTTATATGCATTCAAGTGCACGCACCATCGTTACTCTCCAAATCTCCATTAGTTTGAATTAGACCAAGAGGAACAACAAACAGCAATACAGAGTATAATGAAATATGGTTTGGACTGCATTAAGTGGAAAAACAAATAACGCAATATAAATAAATTATAGAAAATTTATAGAATACATTTGCTTGAAACGAGTGAATAACGGATATATTTCATCAAGTGGGTTAAAAACTAAGTATTTTCATAGACGAGAAGAATTCGTATTCACTCATAGAAATCACATTTTCTTTAATATTATACTCTAACATTTTGGCCAGCAAGACATACTGTTGAAGTAGAGAAATGTACTGTATAACATACTGAAGTAGAGAAATGTACTGTATAACATACTGTTGAAGTAGAGAAATGTACTGTATAACATACTGAAGTAGAGAAATGTACTGTATAACATACTGTTGAAGTAAAGAAATGTACTGTATAACATACTGAAGTAGAGAAATGTACTGTATAACATACTGTTGAAGTAGAGAAATGTACTGTATAACATATTGATGTGGAGAAATGTACTGTATAACATACTGAAGTAGAGAAATGTATTGTATAACATACTGAAGTAGAGAAATGTACTGTATAACATACTGAAGTAGAGAAATGTACTGTATAACATACTGAAGTAGAGAAATGTACTGTATAACATACTGATGTAGAGAAATGTACTGTATAACATACTGATGTAGCAAGACATACTGTTGAAGTAGAGAAATGTACTGTATAACATACTGTTGAAGTAGAGAAATGTACTGTATAACATACTGAAGTAGAGAAATGTACTGTATAACATACTGAAGTAGAGAAATGTACTGTATAACATACTGAAGTAGAGAAATGTACTGTATAACATACTGAAGTAGAGAAATGTACTGTATAACATACTGATGTAGAGAAATGTACTGTATAACATACTGATGTAGCAAGACATACTGTTGAAGTAGAGAAATGTACTGTATAACATACTGAAGTAGAGAAATGTACTGTATAACATACTGAAGTAGAGAAATGTACTGTATAACATACTGAAGTAGAGAAATGTACTGTATAACATACTGAAGTAGAGAAATGTACTGTATAACATACTGAAGTAGAGAAATGTACTGTATAACATACTGTTGAAGTAGAGAAATGTACTGTATAACATACTGAAGTAGAGAAATGTACTGTATAACATACTGAAGTAGAGAAATGTACTGTATAACATACTGATGTAGAGAAATGTACTGTATAACATACTGATGTAGCAAGACATACTGTTGAAGTAGAGAAATGTACTGTATAACATACTGAAGTAGAGAAATGTACTGTATAACATACTGAAGTAGAGAAATGTACTGTATAACATACTGAAGTAGAGAAATGTACTGTATAACATATTGAAGTAGAGAAATGTACTGTATAACATACTGAAGTAGAGAAATGTACTGTATAACATACTGTTGAAGTAGAGAAATGTACTGTATAACATACTGAAGTAGAGAAATGTACTGTATAACATACTGAAGTAGAGAAATGTACTGTATAACATACTGTTGAAGTAGAGAAATGTACTGTATAACATACTGAAGTAGAGAAATGTACTGTATAACATACTGAAGTAGAGAAAGGTACTGTATAACATATTGAAGTAGAGAAATGTACTGTATAACATACTGAAGTAGAGAAATGTACTGTATAACATACTGAAGTAGAGAAATGTATTGTATAACATACTGAAGTAGAGAAATGTACTGTATAACATACTGAAGTAGAGAAATGTACTGTATAACATACTGAAGTAGAGAAATGTACTGTATAACATACTGAAGTAGAGAAATGTACTGTATAACACACTGATGTAGAGAAATGTACTGTATAACATACTGATGTAGCAAGACATACTGTTGAAGTAGAGAAATGTACTGTATAACATACTGAAGTAGAGAAATGTACTGTATAACATACTGAAGTAGAGAAATGTACTGTATAACATACTGAAGTAGAGAAATGTACTGTATAACATATTGAAGTAGAGAAATGTACTGTATAACATACTGAAGTAGAGAAATGTACTGTATAACATACTGTTGAAGTAGAGAAATGTACTGTATAACATACTGAAGTAGAGAAATGTACTGTATAACATACTGAAGTAGAGAAATGTACTGTATAACATACTGATGTAGAGAAATGTACTGTATAACATACTGATGTAGCAAGACATACTGTTGAAGTAGAGAAATGTACTGTATAACATACTGAAGTAGAGAAATGTACTGTATAACATACTGAAGTAGAGAAATGTACTGTATAACATATTGAAGTAGAGAAATGTACTGTATAACATACTGAAGTAGAGAAATGTACTGTATAACATACTGTTGAAGTAGAGAAATGTACTGTATAACATACTGAAGTAGAGAAATGTACTGTATAACATACTGAAGTAGAGAAATGTACTGTATAACATACTGTTGAAGTAGAGAAATGTACTGTATAACATACTGAAGTAGAGAAATGTACTGTATAACATACTGAAGTAGAGAAATGTACTGTATAACATATTGAAGTAGAGAAATGTACTGTATAATATACTGAAGTAGAGAAATGTACTGTATAACATATTGATGTAGCAAGATGTACTGTTTAACATACTGAAGTAGATAATTGTACTGTATAACACACTGATGTAGCAAGATATACTGTATAACATATTGATGTAGCAAGATATACTGTATAACATACTGAAGTAGAGAAATGTACGGTATAACACACTGATGTAGCAAGATGTACTGTATAACATATTCATGTAGCAGATTTCTTACTGGATCCCGCGATATTCTCGGTTTGCATTTAATGTTCTGCTGTGCTTCATGATTGTTCACACAGAAAATGTGAAGAGTTACATAAACATTTTCCATTCCAACTTAACGTAAAAAAGCACATAAAAAATATTTCGCGCTTTACTGGATTTGAACTGCAATCATATTGAACGTGAAACAGCGATATCTACTACTCAGCCACGAAATATCTAAAAAAAATAACTTTAATATCACGTTTATCTTGCTATCGACGCGACGGTAAAATTGTTCATCGTAATTCACTCCAGTGAATTATCACAGTTAATTTACTTGGAAAATCCAGTAATTCACGGCCAAGCATAAAATAAATTTTTTTACAACAGCTGCAAACATTTGCACAATGAAAAAATAAATACGTATTCAGAACAGACCGTCGGCTACTTCATGCCAAGAAATATCAAACTTATGAACAAGCGTTTTTTGAGTAGTAGTAGTAGTAGTAGTAGTAGTAACATGCGAATTTGGAAGGCATCTTTGAGTTAAGTGTCATAATATTTTTGAATGATACTATGTTCAAACAACATTCTCTTTGACAGTACTGTCAGTCAATTGTTGGGTGAGCGATTCAGACTATAATTATACCTTATGTTAATTTTTGTAATAAAACATGTGACATCAAATACAATTAATTTTATTTGTACAAGAGAAGAAATTGAAACTGTCAATATAGGTACTATTGAAATACTAGTAATACTAATGCTAATGAAGATACATCACTTCTGCTAGTGTTTACTAGTAGGTAATGCAAGTTGATTTCAAGAACAGAATGGGTTTTCTGGGGGGTGGGGCGGGAAGAGAAAGAAATTGATGACGACAAAGTTTGACTACTACTGCTAATACTACTACTGCTACTTAATCAATATCATGTAATGAACAGTACCATGGCAGATGTTACTTATGCAATTAATAAATTCAAAATCCCTGCAACTTATGAATTAACTTAGAACAAGACAGTACAAAATAAAATTTAAGTACAAGATACCAGTTAACTTGAGATATTATTGTTTTCTACAGTACGGGTCAATTGACAATATCGTGTTTTCTTACTTTTCTTTCAGATGAATCATTAGAAAGGAAAATGGTTCCTAATAATGAGCATGTAATTAGTTTACAACAGAAAAGTTGATACGAGAAATCTTGAAACAGCTCTGAATTACTCCGAATAAAATGATACAAAATTATACCGGACGGTAAAGGTATCACATGATCATATTAATTTGTAGCCCTTTAATAATGTGATTGCCGACTTTGTATGTCCATTTCATCACCCTGGGTGACAACCGTAAGCACTACAATCTCTTAAAAAATATGGCTATAGATGAGTGCGTGATTGAATTAAATCATTCACCATGAAATGTTGTAATTCATGCATTGAATTAATATATTATAATTTCTCAATGAAACTTTCTACTTTAATGGAGTAATTTTCCTTAGCCATTATGTTAGGGGGAAAAATACTAAAGGTTTAAGATTATCTGAACTTTGATTTCATATGAATGTTCTAATCTGTTACTGATATTTATAAATAAACGCGTAGCTGGTAAAAATCATGTGTCTCTTGATTGACTGGACTTTAACTTGTAACATATCTATGTTTGTTAACTGAGTGGACTTTTTTCATATTTGGCTCACTGTATCTGGTTCTTTGCTAAATTCCTTGGTAGTTGTACATGTTTGTTCAATCCATAATACTTGAACCTTTTCGGAAGGAATGAAACCGATTTTGTTTCATGCAGTTGTAATAACGGACATGAGTACCTCAACACAGACGTTACGGTAGAAGTTTCTAATTGAAAAATAATATTAATTGTTATTAGTGTGATGATTCAATGCTGTGCGTTTTAAAACATAAATTTTAAACAGTGCGCTCGCAGGGGTGGCGAGAGGCTTCAAGGCGCTTGGGGGCAATATTCTATCGTGACGCCTCAAATTTGCCACAGATAATAGTTTTTAGGTCAGATACCAACCGTAACCATGTTTTGTCAAGAACTGCCCCAGCTGCTCTAAGGTAAGGTGTAATAATATAACACTATTAGCTGAAAAAGAGAAGAAAATAAATCCTAACGCCGCCACTGTGTGTTCGGAAACTTATTCCAAAGTTACCATAATCCTGACAAGTAGACAACACATAACTCTCTTTGTAAGAATCTGCCGCTATCAAACTGTCCGTAAGCTCAACATTTTATAACTTCTGTTCAACTGTATATCTCATGTTTTACAGTTCAGCGTTGTTGAGTAGCATAAAAATTAAAGCATTTGGACACTCGTATTTCTGTGTATCAACATGACATACAAGGACACGAAAATAATGAAAATTGAAAATGAACATTTACTTGGCCAGAAAGAATGAAGTACAAGTAATAGAATATTCTCTGAAGAGAATTTACAGGTAACTAAATGTTACGCTGTGTATATAGACCGCGTGGTATAGACGTAAAATGTAAATATTCCAACTGTAAATAAATGTTACGTGGTGCATACGGAATGCGTGGTGTAAACGTGAAACACAGATATTCCAAGGTATAGACGTAAAGCATAGACATTTCAAATGTAAATAAATGTTGCGTGGTTTATACAGATTGCGTTTTGCAGACGTAAAACAGAGATATTCCAACTGTAAATAAATGTTACGTGGTGAATACAAATCGCGAGGTATAAACGAAAAGCATAGATATTCCAAGTGTAATAAATGTTACGTAATGTATACGGATCATGTTCTGTAGACGTAAAGCATATATAGTCCAAGAGGAAATAAATTTTACGTAGTCTATACAGACAGCGTGGTGCATTATATTTAAGGACTAACTGTTTATTTTTAAATTCATGAAATATGAACCGAAGGAAGATTAAAAAAATTATGATCAAACAGCGTTTTATCGGTTCATACTTTCTTGAGTTTTAAAAAAGAAACAGTCAATCTTCATAATTACATTCAACAGCATAAATAGCTTTTAAACAAAACTTATAGTTTAATAAGATTTTGCCCCTAAATCATACTTTGAAACACATTCAATAGGTGGAGTAGTACAGATCTGATTATACTGGCGTTGATACATTATCTAATACATCCTATACATTATCACATCGTATATATTATTGAATATAACATATGTCCAGTGGTTGCATAGTTCGGTTGGTTAGAACGTCGTGTTAGTAATGAGAAGGTCGCGGGTTCAATTACCCATATGGCCACACTATTTTATTTTCTATTTTCCCCTTTATTTTATTTTACGGAACAAAATATCAAATATCATTTATTTACATCGGTATTCAGATTTGATATCATACATTAATAAACACACACACACACACACACACACACACTGGTGAATTTCGCACGGTACTGTCACATTAGATATGTAAGCAGAAGATGTTTATTGTTTCTTTAAATTGTATTTTACTTGTACGTTGTGTCAATTGCAAAGGTTTCATTTATTTTACCAAAAGGTCGTGTATTGGGTTCATATTTAAAATTAGTGCAGGTGGGCGTGGCTTACAAATTGGGTTAAAATAAGTATGAAATCAAAACGTTCAAACGGCCCAGGTCAATCAGATTGCTGTACATTGTAATAACGAGACAAAACTTTAAATATAATTTGCATATTGGAGAAGAAGGATAGAATAAGGGTGGAAATTATACACCATTTTGACCTTATAATTGCAAATTAAAGAATCAATGAAGGAAAAGGGAACACAATACACTAATTTGTTTTTAAATTGATAAAATAAAAGTACGTGGTTTAGACGACATCTATTCAACACGGCCCATATGTAACATCTATTGACATGCAAAATTCAGATAGATAACAATTTGTTACTATAAAAGAAAGTTTAAATTACATGACTTTTAAAAATGATTTGTGAATTTTGTTATAGTAATCTTTATAAGAGAAATTTGATGCAATATTCTTTTCCCATTCTATACTACATGGTTCATACGAATAACTGGAAACACTGCCTATAAAGACCCTGCCTGGTCGTTTAATCAGGTGTTACCAAATAGTATGTATATCTACAAAAATAGATCGATCATGAAAACTGGCCTGCAGTTAGATATATTTGTTAATGGGTGTTTAGAAAAACATTCTCAGTTATTTATTTAGTTTTGACGAAGTTATTACTATTTGTACCCTAAAAGAGTACACATTTAATTCAGAATTTAACAATTAGGAAACAGTCCGGTATGTAAGAACGAATTGGATTTTAACAATTAGGAAACAGTCCGGTATGTAAGAACGAATCGGATTTTAAAGTCTAGAAGATACTAAACAGTTCAATATGTAAGAACCAATCAGAATTTAAGAATTCGGAGATATGTACATTATGTAATAATCAATTGGGAACTTGCTATATTTTAACATCCAGCTCAATTTAAAAGGTACTTTTCTATCTGTCTTTTATTCTTTGTGCTAGTTTCTTGATATGCACAAAATATATTAATTATAAGTATACACGTCCAAACTTATTTAATTATGACGCTGTGGCATCCATATCTCACATATCGTCCATGCAGGTTACAATTTACGTTTTTTAATATCAAACTTGAATCTACATCTGGTTTACAATTCTCATATAATTAGAGTAAAAGGTTGAGGAATGTCTTCAAGAAAAATTAAATTCTGGTACTTAACGCCTGAGTAACATTTTTCCAGATATGTATTCCCTATTTTCTCAAATAGACAATTGAAAGCATTTAATAATATTTATATAAACAGGTTACTACAGTCATTGACAGGACATTAAATAATGACACAGATTTGATACGAAATAACATTGTTTCTGGAATAAAAAATAAACGATTGACTGGAAGCACTGGCCTAAACATTTAAAAAAAAAATGAAAATATTCAGTTGAGTATTTAACTTAGATAATCACCCTCATAACAACAAATAGAACCGATTTATATAATGAAAGCGCCCAATCATATACAAATCATGGTTTGAAGATTGACTCAAACAATCTTACTGAAATCTTCTCCTTTTTACTATTAAAATTAAAAGCCGAATATAGTAACAATGAAAATCGAGAACATGTAATAATAAATAACTATATTTCAAAAACTCAAAATTTGAAAAAAAAATTGACATGCCTGCCTTATTTTCCTATACATGTATATCATATATTAATATTTCGTTTGCTATTTATGAAATAAGAATCAATAAAATTTTTAAAAAAATGACCGCACACATATTCTGCGACTTGCTCTTACCTTTGAGAATTATTCGCTTTATCACCCACTTACTTGTTGCGAAGAGCAGAAAGTGATACCACTGATCGATCTTCGCATAAATCTCATTACAAATACTGTGATCACGTGATAAAATCCTTGGGTATTCTTAATATATTCAAGCGTCACTCGATATGGGCGCAAAAGTGTTTAAAATTAAATTTCATATTTCATCGACGTCTGTGCTATTTTTCTCGAAGTATTATATCAGATTTAAGATGTGAGAAAAAGGCACAACGTAAAAAATAAAGAGCGTTTTAATACATTACATTCAGAAGTATTACAGCCAATACTGAAGGATATAATACACGTATACACACAAGTAGATGCACGTTTTCTTTCGAGTCTGTGGAAAGAAAGTGATGTGGCGAATGAATTGCGTCGAGGAAGAGACACAAGTCTACGTCACATCAAACACCCCAACCCCTATCAACATCTTAAACACTTAATATATTTTCTAGGTTGTTTCATCATTAGGTTCTTACAGGTGACTCGATTTGACTGAGGCGAAAATTCGATATTGTTACTGCAGTTATAAACGTTATAGTAGCAAACTGAACATACACTTAAACTTTAATATTTATTCAATTATATAATAATAATAATAATAATAATAATAATAATAATAATAATAATAATAATAATAATAATAAAAATACGTAATCTCGTACTTCATTGTTTTGAACGCAGCCCAGAAGATTCAGCTACCTAGGTAAGTCCTTGAGGGTAAGGATTTCCTTTTCAGGTCCAGTAATGTGTTTATGGTAGTTTGATACCGATAGTTTTCAAGCGACCCAGGGGTTAAGTCTCCTGGAGAGTCATGAAGAACCTGTGAAGCCAGTTTTAGCTGCAGTCGGGGTCAATTGCATTTGCTTGTACAAACTGTACTTTCAGCCAAAATTTGAATATGGTAATACGTATGGAACTAAGCAAGTTAAGTTGTGACCTAGGTGACAAGTCCTAGGGGTAGAGAACTAACCAGGGGTATCATCCTTGGGGTACCAGTCAAACATTGTTTATATATGACGATTCTCAGACTATCTACTTCACTTTTATCCCTGCCTGTCCCCACCACGGGTGCATGATCAATTTTCTAAAAGTGTTGGCACAATTTATACTCATACGCTTATTATTGACCTATGTTTCATGTGTCCAGTTTAAACGGTGTAGGAGGAATTCATGTACCCTAAACAAGCATGTACGTAATCACATCACAAACGAATGTAGTTCTAGTCTATTTTTAAAACATTTTTTCCTCTCTCCTTTTGGTGGTGATAGAAGAGTTATATTGATGCATCTTTGGTATGGATTTAAAGGTAATTGTTCATTCTTGAGAATATGAGCTGAGAGAGTGGTTGTCTGTGTGTATTTTGGCGACAGTGCACATGTAGTAATAAAGCCTTGGTGATGATCCGGAAGTGAAATATGTGGTCTGTGTACATGCTGTTCTGTTTACAGTGCAGCAGCTGAAAAAAAATGCCGATCAACCCCTGACAAGAATTTCACCGTGAAGTCATCTTTGGATGGAATTTTAGATTTTCATATGATTTGTATTGATTGTCACACTGTGGAAAGGTCAGTGCTGAGAAATATACGTAGAGAACATATAGTAAAATTAATTGTGATGTATGTCCATACCTACCGTACAAACAGACATACACCAGTGGCGTAGCTTGGGGGGGGGGGTGCAAGTTACACCGGGCGCCGTCTTAGGGAGGAGCCGGAAGAAGACTCAGTTACTAACTGTTGGTAACATTTTTGTTGTCGTTGTTGCAGTTAAAATTTATTAGCATTAAATTGCCTTTCTATGATGACTGTATTATTATGTTGTATTCAGTATTGACTACAGTTTTCCTATATTTCAGTGACACTGGGGGCGTAAAATTTATACCTTGTCCCCGGGCGCCAAATACTCTCCGCTACGCCTGGAGGGGGGGGGGGAGCGAAAAATATTAACCTTGCACCGGGCGCCGAACACCCTCGCTACGCCACTGACATAAACACGGACGGACTGTATCAATATATCCCCGAAACCTTCAAAAGTGAGAGATTTATAATGTTCTGAGCTACAATCAAATAGCGGTAACACAATCGAAAATAAAAATTCACATCATAGAAAACGACCTTCGTTATAATGGAAACAAGAAGGTGAATTACGTGACAAAAACTTACATGCACACCTTTTTGTTTCTTTGTTTGTTTTAAATGACGTTTGTTATTCCATTCCCAAGGAAATGTGTTTATTTTTCACGAAGAATATGATCACAGTTGGCAGGGAACGCATGCTTAACAATAATTGCACGGAATTTTTGCTCAAATCTGTCAGTGGTATTTGGTGTTAGCATAGGGTCGTCCATTAATTATGTCAACAAAATATGAGGGGGGGGGGCGCTTGAAGAAGTTTGACAATTGTTGACATGACATGACATGGGAAGGGGGAAGTTCAAGATAAATTGACGTCAACAATGTTATTTTTTTTGTACAATAAATTTAATAAATAAAAATTAGGGAATTAGTCGATGCGTTTTATCCTAAATTAATGAATCAGCCACTATGCCCATTATAACAATTCCCCATGGGAAGATGATAGAAGCTAGAATATAAAGTCTCGATTTTTTCATGAATTCAAAATGTTAAAGTCAATTTGAAATCTGTTAAACAGGTAAAACAAAATGTTATAATTTCCATAATTCTTTTTTTAAGCATAAAAGCCAGCCGTATAAAATATTGTTAGTTTGTAAAGGGGGGAGGGTAAACAAAATTGACATAGTTTTATTATGGGGGGGGGGGGGGGGGTCACTGAAAGTTTGACAGTTGTTAACAAAGGGGGGGGGGGGAGGAGGGTAAAAAAATTGCATAAAAATTGTTGACATAATTAATGGACGTCCCCATATGAACCTGCATCCATATAGTAGTCAAAGGCACTCGCCTTTGCCGACCACTCACATTCACCTCTGTCCACGTGTGTTTGAATGTCGGGCTCAGTCAACATGGTCACGTGAGAAAGCTTGCCAGTGGCTTCATGTGTATACGTGATTCTTTTCTGGCACTTTCTTCACCAGATATAATATTGCCATGTAAAGATTATCATGAGCTGAAAATTGGGTTAAATCCACCAAACTAAACCAAACCAAATATCTTATTTGAATTTGGTCACATCCCATAACCCGTAATTTTAATTTAAAAAAATAACAACGGTAAAGCCTTGTGGCGATCGTTTTTAGGTTATGTACCTGTTCTGTCTTCATTTTATCCTGTATTATCGTGTAGTCAGATCCTTTGCATTTTATTATCACCAGTCAAGGATGTTGCAGAGATCGGGCTAGTTGTCTGAAACAGGTAAGAGCGCATTAGAACCGAGCGAAAGACTTGTGGGAATTGTGGAAAGGTTGTTTCAGAACCTTTTTGATGAATTCATCTTCCTTATTGAGCTGCAGTGGTCACCTGGATAGAGGGGTCTATTTAATTAAAGAATAGCAACATGCGCTTGAGAAGGGGTTAATGGCTCTCTAATAAAAGAGACCACACGTTTCTTGAGAGTTTAGTTTCGTTTCAAAACTCATATATACTTATAAACCAAGAGCTAGTTATGTTACGTGGCTTGCGGTCTACTCCCAAGAAGAAAGTAGGAAAAATCCGAATGCCTTGTGTATGTTGTAAAGACACGAAAGTAGAATCATCCCAATATTCTGCCTCGGCTTGATGACTTGGCTTACTGATGAGTCATGCAGACTAATTTCATGTGCAAGTGATGTTCCTATCTAGACTCTACACAAGCCATGCTATTATTAGCGAACAACTTCAGCAGGTGGATCTTACAAGTGTAATTACGTTTGGAAGCCTTTAGCACATTAGCAGGAAAATAGTTCCAAAAACCACCCATAGCGGCTGATGTTACATAGAGCCACCTTACAGTTAAAAAACAAACCAACGTTGAGCGTGGCCCCTTTTGGTCAATAGTTACACACAACGTAGTGTGCTCCTCTTTTAGCGCACGGTTCAAAACAACGTAGTGTGCTCCTCTTTTAGAGCACGGGTCCACACAACATAGATTGTGACACTTCGTGGCACAAGTTTTCAAACAAAACCCCATTAAGGTCTTTAAGAAGCACAATAAGCGAACAATTACGTCTCCTTATATCATTAGACTTATGTCTCTTGAATTTACCGAATCGGAAACACGTAGGAATGAGAATCCCATGTCGCTAAATTATCGATTTCATAAAACAAACTTTTTGATGACCATTTTAAAAACTATTATTATGTTAGAGGAACCATAATAGAAAAAAAGGGCTATGAAGGTGATGGGGAGGGGAGGGTGCGAACGGGAGAAAGCACCTAGGTATTATGTTCCCTTTCTTTCTTGCTGTTCCCTAAGAGTTTCTTTCTTGCCGTTCCCTAATGGATTTCCTTCTGCCTTTAGATGGATTCCACCAAAATAATATAATGTCTTTGTGATTTAAAATTATTAATGTACTGAAAAGTAATATACCAAGCCCAATGATTCCAATTCTGACTCGATCAAATTGCATCTTTTCTCAATCCCGGTACCACTGATCTGAAAAATTGTTGAATTTTTTTGTGTGCATTCACTTGAATTAAAAAGCGAGTAGTACCTAATCTCTGATACGCGGTCTATTTTGCAATCTGAATGGGGCGATGGGTGTTATAACTGTGAGAAACATGTTCCATTAAGTTGTAATTCGTGTATACTTTATATTCATTCAAAAAGGATTAACTTTTCAATAAAAGTCCCCGTGATTGATTTAAGAAATATCATTAATTCATGAACTTTTGAAATTGACCTTGTTTTTGCTTGTCATTGACTCTCTAATGGACCACATATTACAACGTTAGTAAAAGAATGGATTAACACCAGATATAAATACTTCAAACCATTTTTAAAAAAATAATATTAGCATAAAATACAACGGTTTATACGCACAAGTCACTTAAGGTAATATAAGAAAAGCATTCTCATGGAATGTTTTTAAGGTTTACTTTCCAAGTAACAACAAGCAAAAGGTAAATGTTTTTTAAAAAATGGAATAACTACAATGATTACTTCTACTTCGTAAATATTACAAATCATACCCACAAGGAATATTTTAACCTACATTGAAACGAAAAATGCATCGTGCATTTGTTTTTGCACGAAAAAAAACGTACCATATCCTTTTGAAACATTATTCTCGCCCATCTCCCCAATTGCTAATTTATCAACCCTACTCAGTCACCAGGTTATGTGGATACCCTTTTCAGACAGGTGGTTACCATAGCAAGTCAAATGGTTATGTTTGACATGACTACTGCAGTGAGTGCCATATAAAGTCAAATGGTTAAGTCTGGTATGGCTACCGGGAATGATGGATTGATATGTCAAGGCAAATGATTAAGTCTGACATGACTACGGAAAAGTTGGTTTGCTATATCAAGGCATATAATTAAGTCTGACATGACTATGGAAATGATGGATTGACATATCAAGTCTAATGATTAAGTCTGACATGACTACCAGAATGATAGATTCCCATATCATACCAAATGATTAAATCTGACATGACTACCGAAATGATGGATTGACATATCATACCAAATGATTAAATCTGACATGACTACCTGAATCATGGATTGCCATATCAAGTCTAATGATTAAGTTTGACATGACTACCGAAATGATGGATTGACATATCATACCAAATGATTAAGTCTGACATGACTACCGAAATGATGGATTGCCATATCAAGTCTAATGATTAAGTCTGACATGGCTACAAGAATGATTGCCGTATCAAGTATAATGATTAAGTCTGACATGGCTTCCGGAATAAACCATATCAAGTGTGATGATTACGTCTGAAACGACTACCAGAATGAGCCATATCAAGTGCAATGATTCCGTTTGGCATGGCTACCGGAATGATTGCCATATAGTCAAATGATTTAAGTCTCACATGGCTACCGGAATAATAAAATGTTTACCTCATCAAGTCAACTCATTAAGTCCAGCATGGTTACCGGAATGATTGCCACATCAAGTCAAATGCTTAAGTCTGATACGGTTACCGGAATGATGAATTCCTAAACCCAGAGTGTAATGAAACACAGTTACAGCTTCTTATCAGAACTAGTTCCATGAAGCAATGACCTCTCTTGCGATGGGTCAGATATTGTAGGTAGGTTTCTGTAAATAGCGCTGTTCAAATGTTAATAATTGTTAAATGTTATAAATAATTTTACTATTGATATAATAGCGACTTAAACAGCTGCTAGATCGTCCAGTACGATGTTGATATGATGTATGTGTGTTATACAAGCCAAAGTCAGTGTTAAAAGTAACACTGATTTTGGCTTGTATAACACACACACACACACACACACACAGTATCCGTGCCCACATTTACGCTATATCAAGATAAAATAATCTCGGATTTTAATAAGTGAAATATGTTTGAATTTTATGAGAAAAAGTCTGATGAACATAAATGGTCCATCAGGGTTTTGGAAACCATAAAACTTCTTTTGTGTTACAAGTATTTAAACGTCATTACATGACTCACGGTACTAATTCCGTATCCATAGTAAACCTATTCATACACTATAATATTAAAAGTCAATAACTTTACATTTCTGAGTGTTCATTATCAAACCTATATATTTATTAGTATAGATGCATCATGGACGACAGCTTCTGTGCGAAGGAAACCATACGAACCGCGACATTTTCTGGATTTACGTGTGTTTGAAACCACACAAAATAATCGTGTGCTAATTTCAGTTAGGAGTGCTCCAGATTCGACTCTGATAAAGAACTGAAATTCGATCAATAAAACAATGTTTTTTTTCAGTTACAACTTGGATAAGCTCTCAAAAGATTCTTTTCACTAAATGCAACTTTTATGATAAACTAATCTTGATTCTTTTCACTAAATCTAACTTTTATGATCAACCAATCTTGGCCAACGAAACACATCTATCCTTATTTTTATCTTCACCCATTTCCAGACTGGTTCCCATTTTTTTTTCATACAATTCGTACCGTGTGTCCGTCAACTATTTTGACTGCCTAAGATACAAAAATACGTTCGCTTAAAAATCAATTTTAGATAAATATGTTACGACTGAAATGAAAACATAATCGTACATGATGCATTTCAGCAATTTAATTCAGATTCACCAGTTAGACAGGAAACTGTTGTTGATGATATTTTCTTATCTACATAAATACGTTCATGAAAGAATTTTCGGGTATTTGATCTTCAATTAAATCAATATATTTACTGTTTTTTTTGGCGGTTTATTGTAATTTCTTCTTCAAATTGTTTGCGTAGTTTCTCGTACATGCAATTTCTTTATTTCTCGATTCTTGTGATTTTCAATTTTCTTTTTCGTATTTCCTATGTTGTCTTCCACATATTTTCAACCCTGTATGTTTTTGAATGCAAAAAGATAATCCAAGATCAGATCATAATATGTGTAATCCTTACAGCAATTGTATTTGTATTCCCGTTTCCTCCATCTTATGTGTGTTGCCTCTTTTACGTATCTCACTTTATTGGCCATGTTAATTTTTCAACAATTCGAGCTGAATATAGTTTAAGTTCAAAACAAATGATCTATCTTGCTTCCTCTTATATGTATGTGCCCTTATTAAGTTCACGTAGTTCAGAATAAAATGCAGTTAATTTTCAAATAATCTTTATTGATTTCTCTTATATTTATGTGACCATATTTTGTTTCCAGTTGTCTAGGAGTGTAACTAAGTACCATTAATCACCCGTCTACTTAACACCTTGCGTCAACCTGACTGATCTAATAGTGATATTTGAAGAGGTATTCAAACAAATTTTAGGTGCAAGTTTTTAATATTAAAAATAGTATTTGCATTTTAACAGCACGTTTATCCAAATAAATTTCCAAGTGAAGGCGGAGATCATAGTTTACTTTTTTTTTACGTGTGCATAATGTCTCACAACTTTTACACTGCAAAATATGGGGACTTTAAACCTTGAAATACTATTGGGGATGGTCCATGCTGTGAATAATGTCTTACAACGCCTCCTTGGAATGCGATTGTATTGTATATATGTATTTGATTGATTGAGATAAAAAAAAAATTAAGTTGTCTACCAAAATTGACTGAAATCGAATACTAAATCAAACTGTCTACCAAATTTGACTGAAATAAAAATAAATTAAGTTGTCTACCAAATATGCCTGAAATCAAACAATAAATTAAGCAGTCTACCAAATTTGACTGAAATAAAATAATAAATTAAGCAGTCTACCAAATTTGACTGAAATCAAATAATAAATTAAGCAGTCTATCAAATTTGACTGAAATCAAATAATAATTGTCTACTAAATATGCCTGAAATCTAATAATAATTTAAGCAGTCTACCAAATTTGACTGAAATCAAATGCTAATAAATTAAACTGTCTACCAAATTTGACTGAAACAAAACAAAATTAAGTTGTCTACCAAATATGCCTGAAATCAAATAATAAATTAAGCAGTCTACCAAATCTGACAGAAATAAAATAATAAATTAAGCAGACTACCAAATAAAACTGAAATCAAATAATAGTGACTACCAAATATAAAGGAAGAAAAAAATTCAGTTGTTTACCAAATTTGCCTGATGTAAATAATAAATTAAGTTGTCTACCACATATGCCTGAAATCAAATAATAAATTAAGCAGTCTACCAAATCTGACAGAAATAAAATAATAAATTAAGCAGACTACCAAATAAAACTGAAATCAAATAATAGTGACTACCAAATATAAAGGAAGAAAAAAATTCAGTTGTTTACCAAATTTGCCTGATGTAAATAATAAATTAAGTTGTCTACCAAATATGCCTGAAATCAAATAATAAATTAAGCAGTCTACCAAATCTGACAGAAATAAAATAATAAATTAAGCAGACTACCAAATAAAACTGAAATCAAATAATAGTGACTACCAAATATAAAGGAAGAAAAAAATTCAGTTGTTTACCAAATTTGCCTGATGTAAATAATAAATTAAGTTGTCTACCAAAAAACGATTGAAACCAAATAACAAATTAAGCAGACTAAAAATATAACTGAAATAAAATAATAAATTGTGTACCCAATATAATTGAAATAAAATAATAAATTAAACTGTCTACCATATATGACTGAAATAAAAAAATAAAGTTATCAACCAAATATAATAAATTCAGCTGTATACCAAATATACCAGAAATAAATAATAAATTCAGCTGTATACCAAATATAACAGAAATCAATAATAAATTCAGCTGTATACCAAATATAACAGAAATTAAATAATAAATTCAGCTGTATACCAAATATAACAGAAATCAAATAATAAATTAAGCTGTATACCAAATATAACAGAAATCAAATAAATTCAGCTGTATACCAAATATAACAGAAATCAATAATAAATTCAGCTGTATACCAAATATAACAGAAATCAATAATAAATTCAACTGTATACCAAATATAACAGAAATCAAATAATAAATTCAGCTGTATACCAAATATAACAGAAATCAAATAATAAATTGAGTACCAAATAGAAATTAATTTTTTAAAATAAGTTCTTTACCATATTTGCCTGAAATCAAATAATAAATTAAGCAGTCTACCAAATATGACTGAAATCAAATTACAAATTAAGTTGTCAACCAAATATGACTGAAATCAAATTACAAATTATGTTGTAGACCAAATATGACTGAAATCAAATAATAAATTAAGCAGTCTACCAAATATGACTGAAATAAAAAAATTAAGCAGTCTACCAAATATAACTGAAATCAAATAATAAATTAAACTGTCTACCCAATAAGACTGAAATCAATTAATAAGAAAAAGCTGCAATGCCAAATAAAACTGAGATAAAATATTAAATTAAGCAGTCTATCCAATTTAACTGAAATGAGAGAGAGAGAGTGAGAGACAGAGAGAGAGAAATCATTTAATATTTCCCAATATCTACAAAATGCATGAAACAAGATGCAGAGAGTACACAATTACAACAAAATTTATTAACATATTTTAAATGTTATTATAAAGCCCTCTTTATGTTAAAAATCTTTTTTTAAAATATATATTCAAAATACAATTAGAAAAGAAAGATAAACTGCATTTTCTCTATACTTTCCTACTGCAATGTACCAGTAGTTGCCATAAGCATAGATTTACATGAACAAATTCCATATTGTAATGGTCCGAAACGCTATTACACACCTGGAGAAATATATACATGTATTGAACTCTAGCAAAAAAGTCAAAGTATTTTAAAATATCATAATTCAGTTTATTTTCAGGAACATGGATTAAACTAATGGTAGAATGAGAATGATGATGGCTGGTGTCTCACATATTAATCAAGTGTCTTGGTTAGGTAGGAGAGAGCACAGAATGTACTTAAAACTTGTAAATTCCTTGAAGACAAAAACCCACCTTGTCAGTATTACTTAACATGATATTATACAATTATTAGTTAAGTATTCTGAGTGTAGCTAAATAATTTTGGTGACACTAATAAAAACTGGGTGTAATATCAACAATTACAATGAATGTGATGTCTAACATTGAGTTAAACTGTAAGCCACTCAGTGAGTATGAATCTCTTTTGATGTTTTTTTTTCTTAGTATTTTTGTTATGCACTTAAATTTAAAAAGATTAGCATCTAGAAAGCTGGAGGGTCTGGATATTTGGATTAATGATGGTAATTGCTTCTGGAGAAAAGAATGTTGCAGGAAGTTTTTTTTACAATAAAAACTGCATAATATAATAATAATAATAATAATAATATAATAATGATGATGACTTTGTATAGCACCTAATTTTTAGAAGCTCTAAGTGCTTTACAATTTATATAATGATATGACTACAAAAAACAAAACACCATGAAATTACAAAACATAAAAAATGCTGAAAATATTTAAGGTAGAAAACATTATTAAGTCTTTTAGTTTCTTCTTGCAGTCAAAAGAGGTGTTTTAAGAGCACTCTTGAAAGGGATCACTGTGTCTTTGTGTTTAATTTCAATGGGCAATTCATTCCACGTTGTTGGGCCCTGGTATTCAAAAGAACGTTGTCCATATCATTTTATTTCCATAGTGGGAATAATAAGTACAGAATTGTCAGAAGAGTGTAAGTATCTTGCTGGTGTATACACATGGGTGAGGCCAGATGGGTATGTTGGACTGGAGTCCATCAGTGAAACAGATTTTATGTTTGATTCATGATCAAATGTATAGTCAGTGTAGGGTACTGAGCAGTGGGGAGGTGTATTCTGATCGTGGCACTCTAAGAATGATCCAAACAACTGTGTTTTGAACTTTCTGGAGTAGATATTGAGATAAAATAGACAGAATTGAGTTACAATAGTCCAGTCTTGAAAGTACTAATGAACACACAAATATTTTTGTGGCATCAACAAAAAAGATATTTGCAAATGGAGCTGTTGCATCTCAGCTCAAGATATGCAGCCTTGCATATGTTCATGACATGTTGGTGCAATGTGAGAGTACTGTCCAGAGTAACACCTAGGTTTCATACTGATGGTGAATTTAATATTGGTGTAAAAAGCTGCTGATATTTATTATTTGAGGTAAAGGATGTGAATGAGAAAGTTTTTGTGTTATGATCAGAATGGCCTCAGTTTTATCATCATTCATCTGCAACTTGTTACATGTCATCCATGATTTCACATCAGAAATGCACCTCTCTACTCCTTGGATGGTAGCATTAACTTCAGTTGAGTGGCTAGATTTGTATATTTGGGTGTCATACAACTGGTGAGACACTGTATGATTATCTATGACACTTGAGAGCGGTTGACTATAGAATGCAGAGGACGGGTCCAAAAACAGAACCCTGTAGAACAACCACAACATTGATAAACTGGGCTTGAGTGTATTCTATTTGAAGATACAATTTGTGTCCTGTTGACTAACTAGGACTTGAACCACTGTAAGGCTATATTCTGAATGCCAAATATATGCTGGAAACAGTGAAGCAATATATCATGGTTGATTGTGTCAAATGCTGAAGACAAATCAAGGAGGGAGAGGACTGTAATCTTTCCGCTATCCAAAGCAAAGAGAATGTCCTTAACTACTTTCAGAAAAGTAGTTTCAGTACAGTGGTATGCAGACTGTACATTGTTAAAAAGACTGAAAAACTGAAATATTCTGAAGTAAATGCATTGACATGTAATATCATACATCATAATGACATGTAATATCATAAAACAACAAACATGACAATACCATACATGGGTATTTAGGCTTTTGGTTTGCTGGGCAGGTGGAATCGAGTGTCTACAAATACTGTAAATTAAATTCCCAAGATTGCATCTGATGTGATATTTTTCTTAATCTTTAAAATTCCAGATTATTTAATTTCATCACCTAGGTGTATTCTTCTACCAATACAAAATACTTGAATGAAATTTAAAAACCAAAAAATTAAAACTGTAACAAGTTAAATTTAAATTTATTACACTGTATTTTTTACAAGGGAGAGAACCCAGCATAGCCCTAAACATGTGATTCTTACTAGTCTTCATCATAGGTTACTTCCCTTTATTTAATAGGAAAATCTGACAGGTATAGCAGTTTTATTTTTTATTAAAAGCAGCCATATATGATAGCGAATCAGCATCATTTTTACACTCTTAAGCACCCTCTACCCCAGGAAGCTTTCTGTCAAATTTGGTTATATTTTGTTTAATGGTACTTAAGAAGTCATAACTTTTTTATTCTATTGTTAGTAAAAGTAGCCGTTGTGGGCAGTCGTGATTGGCACAAATAAAAATGAATTCTATCTCTGACTGCTTAGATTTAAATAGGGACAAAGTATGTTGAACAACTCTTGCAAAGCTGTCAAAGCTCTTTTTAATTTTAGTAATGGTGGCCATATTTGATGCAGTTAGTCACAGTGATCCTGTTCAGTGATCTTAAAACTCACCTTTTTGCGACTGCAAGAACAAACTTGAAGACCTAATGTTTCCTATCTTAAATTTTTTCATCATTTTTTGTTTTCTAACATCATGGTGTTTTGCTTTTTTTGTTGTTGTTGTAGTCATATCATTATATATGTTGTAAAGCGCTTAAAACTTCTAAAGATTAGGTGCTATACAAAGTCCTCATTATTATTATTATTATTATCATTCAACAAATATGACAGAGCTTCCTGCCAGGATGCCCTGTTAAAATTGGTCAAATTCTGTTGGACATTTTTTCAAAAGATACATAGCAATTATGAATGGATGAAAGACGACTATACTAAAATGTGTGCTTGCAAACAATACAAAGCTTAAAGTTCAATGAGATGCTTTGAAAATTAAACCCTGGATTCATACATTTTTCTAAAACAGTAAGTCATTCACATACAAAAAATGTATGCTAGAAATATTCCTAGAGTGCAGTTTCCAAACATATGCCAAAAAGGGACCCACACCTCTCTGTTGATAACTTGCGACTGGATAACTTGCAAACCTGATTATAACATGTTCATGAGAGAATCCCAATTTCGCCTCAGCAAAATACCAAGTCCATATTTTTTAATGTTAAGAAAATTGTGATCTTAAATGATAAATTAAACACTGATATATTGCTTGTTTTGTCGTTGAAAATGGCAGTTTGTGCTTGGAACTTTGAATCATGAAATTTGCAACGTTTAACAATCATATATTTTGTTATATTTCTGAACAAAAAACAATTCTTTGTACAAGATAAAACAAATATTTGATGATTTTTTTTTAACCATAACAATGTTGATAGTGCCTACTGGTGATAGCACTTTAATCAATACATAACAATTAATTCAGTTTTGTCAAGTGAAATTTAATTTTCATTCTTTTAATTTGTTTTCAGTGTACTTACTCATCACAAATGTGATCTACATGTGATTAGTGTCAATCCTCCATCACAGCTATGTCCACGAGACCTAAATAAATTGCTGTATTTTTATCTCTAATTTATGGAAGTGTCTGATGTATTAATAATAATAATAATAATAATGAAGACTTTGAATAGCGCCTAATCTTTCAAAGCTCTAAGCGCTTTACACCATCAATAATGATATGACAACACTACAGAACAACAAATGACAAAAACAATGAAATTGGAAAACATAAAAACATGCTGAAACCATATAAGATACAAAACATGATTAGGTCGCTAAGGTTGTCCCTGCAGTCGAAACAGGCGAGTCTTGTGAGCACTCTTAAAGGGACCACTGTGTCTTTGTGTCTAATTTCAATGTGCAATTCGTTCCATGTCGCCGGGCCCTGGTGTGCAAACGAACTTTGTCCATATGACTTTGTTTTCACCTTGGGAACAATGAGTATACGATTATCAGAAGAAGAGCATAAGGATCTAGCTAGTGATGGGAATCGGTCAGAAATTCATAATCGATAATCGGTTCCCCTTAACCAACTGATCATCGATTATAATCTGTTACTAAGAGCAAATTTTAATTTTTGTTACACAGTTATATCTTTGACCAAGAATTCAATATGTTTATAAATATACAGGAGTAATCTATTTTAATGACGTATACTTTAACCTGACAATAATATTACAAAAATACATTGTGTTACTTTTGTTCTACAACTTTGTTAAATGAATGCAACTTTTTATGGCTGATCAGTCATATGTAACTGAAATACTGCTACAATACCCCGAAATTCTTTTGTTCATATGTGATGTGTCTATAATTTAAAGTATAGAAGGACATGATTTTCTTGTTTGTAATTGTTTATAAATACTACAAAAGATGTTGCAATTTAGCTTAAACAAATCAACAAAAAGTGTTTAAATTTTATTAACTCAACAATTTAACAATTTGAACATGTAATAATGACTATATGTTCGTAATAATGAATCGTAAGACTTTTTTTATTTGTAATTGTGAAGCGCTTAATAAATTTCAGGTCAACTTTAGTGGCTAGGAGTTTTACTAACCTTTGTGCTTTGCATGCACCTAAAAAGTTGTCTCCCTTTACACACAATCGATTATGGAGTTTCACAATCGATTATCTTATCGGTTTGCTCAACCAACTGATGATTGATTATAATCGATAATCGGAACAACACTAGATCTAGCTGGTGTATACACATGGGTGAGGCTGGATAGGTATGTTGGAATAGTCTGTCATTGATATATTGCACAGAGAACAAATTTTGTGTTTGATTCTGTATCGAATTGATAGCCAGTGTAGGGTACAGAGCAGTGGTGAGGTGTGCTCTGATAGAGGTACTCTAAAGATGATCCGTGCAGCTGTGTTTTGAACTTTTTGAAGTTTCTGGAGTAAATATTGTGATGAACCAGACAGAACTGAGTTCCAATAGTCCACTAGTTACAAGTAATAAAAAGTAGTACATAGTTACAAGTGATAAAAGGCAGATTTGCTCTGCATCATTATGCTAAGTACATCTATTATATCAAATCAATTAACGGCGATGGAATTAAAATCTTCAAAGGCATACAAATTCTAGCTGCATAAGAGCACACTCTTAAAGTCATGCGTCAGTTCAACTCATTTCAATCGACAAATTAAATACCATTATAAATATTATTATGTAGGTAAGATAATAAAAGCATCTAACATTAATCTTAAGTTTAATTAAGAATCAAGGATAGCAAGGGAAGCAAGCGAAACAAGTATTATGCGCATGAAAAGCTTTGTTTCACAAACATGGTTCATTGTGAAGTAGGTTCCAAATATTGTAGTGAACTTAATCTTCTGAATTTTGATTTGCAAGGTATGGATGGAAATGTCACTATCACTTGCCATGAAAATATGGTATCCATATTTAAATAAGTCATTATTTTTTGACAAAATTAAATCTTGTTTTATTGTCAAGCAGCAAAAGCACTCAAATATATCCACTGTGAAAGTAGCAACATAATAAACAATGTTTTAGATGGCACACATGTGTGTGTTAAAACCCATTGGAGTAATGTTTTTTTCAACTATTTTTCAAAAGTTGGTTAACCTGAAAATAAAGGTAATTTATCCAGAAAAGTTAAGAACATCCTTAGAAAAAGCATTTTGTTAACAGTTATTCCCAATGAAAACAGAATTAAACCACTAAACAGTAACCCCCTTATCTTTTCTTTGTAAATGTCTGGTCATATTGGCATCACCGTCTTCATTGCTTCCAAGGTACACGTACCTTGTTCACACATGCCCTCACTTACAATTTGGTTTGTATTTTTGACCCTGTTGTGTGCGAGTTACTGAGCGGCACGAGTTTAAGCAAAACATAGCAAATGCAAGTCAGACAGATTGATGGACTTCGTAAACTTCAACTGCTGTCGGATCAAAACAACCAGAAAGAGAAGAAAAAGAAAATATTCTGTTGATAAACTCAGTTATACTATTACAATGTTGTTACATATATCTGATTTAATTAATTTAGTTAATTGAATTGTTTGTCAGTTTTATATAATTTTTTATTTTCAATACATGCTATTGTAATATAAATTAATTGGAGATATTTGTCCAGAAAATTAGTTGACGTGAATTATTCTTTTATAAACAACTAATGTTGACCTCGACTCAAAATTAGTAGCAGCTACAAAAACAAGTTTTATTTTAATTTTAAAATGATTGGTTGTTGTCAAGGTCATGATGAGACTAGGTGATAAATGATGTAAATAACTCTTTTTAATTTTATCCTTAAATTAAAATGATTGGTTCTTGTCAGGGTCATGTTAGAACTATGTGATGTAAACAGGATCATGCAACTCTTATGTCAAAATCCAACGTTTTCCATATTTGCACAGAATTTAGATTTAATAAGAGATGTTGAGAGAAATATTCTCAGTTTGGGCTTTTCACACTTGATATCAAGTTCTATTGTAGCCAGTTTTCAGGTATTTTTTTCTTCAGTTCATTTGGATTTCAAAAGATTACTTTGTTTCTCGGGAAATATTTCATGTGCTCATACATAATTCTTGGACAAAGACAGTTAATCAAAATTTATTCAGATTTTCAACACAGGAGTTAAATCTTGTGATTCTACAAGGAACTGTAGATAAACAGTACAGACTACAGCATACATCTTCATCTTTCATCTTGGATTCTCCAAAAGGATTCAAACTTGAATCTAGTAGAACATTTCATTAAAATGACTTTTCTAATTTAACTTTTAGATTGTTCTGGGATTATTTTTTAATTATATTTTTTAAACCAATTTTTGTCATTTTTACAACCATTTTCCAGGCAAATAAATTTATTGTTAAATTTTACATAGCTTTCTGTTTTCACTTTTTCTGTGTTACTGTTTATTAGAGCCTAAACACGTAATAAATGTACAATAATATGACTTAGATAAAGAAAATAATCTCAGACAGAAATGTTCAGAACATTTTACTTTGCATGAACTCCTCTTACGTCACAAGCAAATTAGAAGGTTGAATGGAACATCATTTAATATACAATTTTCAGGATTATTTTATGAATGTAACATTGTTTTCAAATACAGCGTCATACACTTTATCTGAGCTTTGCAACTAGCTCACACTGACCTCATTTTATTCAGCTGACAAAAGGTAGGCCATCTCATTTTCTGGAGCTTTTTCTGTTGAAACTAGTAGTTAAAGAAACCTTTTAGTTCCACAATAAGAATTTTTGTCTTCAACAACAGTTTATCGGTCAGTAAATATTTCATTATTTCAAGTTAGAGGTATTTGAATGTTTGGTCAAGCAAGGCTAGACAAACCATGTTGCTGAAACAATATTTATTAAAAATGAATTTGATGACGTTGATCTTTACATATCCCCACAGAGGACACTATGACAACAAAGAGATGTTATTCAAATGAATCACTGTCTACTTGTCTTTTTACTTTCTCTTCATTGCTCTCTTGCCCTCTCCCTTCTTGGGTTTTCCCTTTCCTCGCAACTTCCTCTGACGATTCATTTCCTCTTTGAAATCTTTATGTTCATCTCTGTCAACAATAGAAAAGATGAATGAATATATAATGAATGAATATATATGTATAATGATCCATGAATTCTCCATTAAAATAATCTACCAGATTTGATTCTAAATACATGTACTATTTGTGTCAGTACTTTTGGATTTTTTTTAAAAAGCAGTCTTCTGTTGGTATTGCACTCTGGATCAAGTGATGGTTTTTGTGTCTGCATTTCTTTCATGTTACAATGTTCTGTAGTAATCATGGTTAAAGCCCAAAATACAGAATCTGATTTTAAAAGAATGTATAAAGAAATTTTCAACACAATTCTTTAGAGCTGTACTGATGTCACTTGATTCTGATTATGCCGATACTGCATATAGCTGATTATTAAAATTTCTGATACAGTTTATGAGACTCATTATTTCATTATTATTTGTTTTATAACAATGACTGGTTCAGAAACATAAACCTATTAGTGTAATACAAGCGAATTTGAACTTCTTTACAAAACAAACAGAAACCAGACAGACGTACATTGCTATTTACAGAAACCAATGATCACACAAAATAAAACTTTTAAAACTTTAAAACTAACACTGATAAAACTTATGGTTTGCGAATTCAAGATATAAATGAATGAAAATGTATTAAGTTTGTTTTTTAACTTACGTTTAATGATGCAGGTCGCTTTACTAGAATTCAATAAATGACTAAAGATGTTAATAATGCTAGCTCAATAATAAATAAAATTAACATGCTTTAACAATAAAGTTAGACTTAACTGTACGCTGGTTGCAACTAATATTGAAAGCCCAGTTGAGGTAGATTGTATTTAAACAACAGTAACATTCCTCTCTTCTCACCGAGTAATGATCCACGACAATCGGAAAAAATCTGACCTATGCCACTAAACAGCTGCTTGCTCAGAATGCTTGAAGCTGGTGCAGACAAATAGCATCTAGCTAATTTGGCCAAGTAGGGGAACTGAAACCTGTGAGCCTTCCACTAGCTGTATATGTCTTTTTCTCGTGGCAACAGAGGGCTGGCCAGATAAAATTCAAGCATCATGTCATCCATGTGGGTTGTTTTGTTGATGACATGGTCAGGTTCATCAAATGCCACAAAAAACAAATCCCAGAGACGCAATGTTGATGGTCCAGTGGCATTTGTTTCAACGATTGGTCATGGGATCCTCCTGCTTGTCAGCTGCTGCAATTATGATGCATTCTGCTCTTACCATTCTTTGGATCTGCTCATAAGTAGTTCTTCGGCTGAATAGGCGATGTTTGAATTGTGGATCAAAGATGGTGGCCAAGACAAGCTTCTTGTTGCTGGCAACATCAGCAAAGCGTGTGTTCAGTGATGTCAACATATCACAGTGCATGAATACCTTTACTGGCTTCATGCTTTAGAACCAACATCATTCAGAGCATTTTCAGCATAGGAAGAATGATGTTAGACTATCACTTATTTCCTTGGTAATATCTGCAAAATGGGCCTAACATGTCCATAATTTTGTTAGACTGTTAATATTGTTAATCATTGTTGGACTGTAGGGCTAGTTAGTACTATAAGCCCACAAGGCTTGTTTTAGTTCAAATAATGAAACCAACATATTGTATGTAGAATTTCAGCATGTCTGGACATCCTAAATGAGTTTCTTATAGAGAACGCCAAATTTTTCCTGTTGTTCTTTTGAGCTGCTGTTGTGCCAGGATGGAATGCCGGAACTTGCTGACTATGGATCATGAGATTGACAAACATCTTTGACAGCTAATTATGACATAATGCCATCAATGACAAAGAACATGTGTTCAAAACAGCTGATGCAGTCGATTTCAGCTAGATTCATTGCTTTAACCATGTTTGCACCTCCATCATGCAGAAGAACATGGATATGAGTTTTGGGAATGTTGTATTCCTCACATAATTTGTCCAGTTTGCTCACCAAATATTCTCCAGTGTGTGATTAATTAAGAGGCATTGTTGCTACAATCACATTTTTCCATTGAAAGTCTTCCGTCAGCCAGTGTGCTGTAAGACTCAACAATGCTACAACAATGGTTGGGTCTGACCACACATCAGAGGTCAAACTAAGGTAGGATTGGGCAGTAATTCAACCACACGCCTTGCTTTGTAGTGCCTTATGCATATCAGATATCAAAGATGTTGTAAAGTACTTTCAGCCTGTAATTTTATAGAGCAGTTCTGCCTATGCCATCAGATGTCGAAATCCAATGTCTTCAACAATAGAATATGGTTGCACATCTACTGCCATGAAATCTGCAATAGCTTCGTGTCAACTAATAGCTCTTGGGTTGTCAAATGCAAATTGATGCTTCCGGTCCAGCATGGTGTCAATAGAGTACAAGGAGTTGCTGCAGCAGCTGAGGTTAACTGCACTGCAACCTTTTCTTTTCTATCTGCCAGAAACAGGCCATGTTTAGTTATGTCCTTTCAGTACAAGTACAGGACAAGTTTTGATGTCATATAGTTTTCAAAATCCTTTCCACCTCTGAAAATGCATGCTTTGCAAAAAAATGAGCAATTTGCTTTGGACTCATCGACTGCATTTACTTTGAAGTAATTCCATACTAATTAATTTATGGTCGCCATTGTGTTTGAGTACGCTTAGGATTTTTAAAATAATTTTGAGTCTACGATGTCTACATTGTAACAGTTTATAGTGATGTCTAGAACTGGGGCATCATGCGGCTGACATGCAGAATGATATCACACCCAGTCACATTATCCTGAAACCAGGCCGACCAGGCCTAACACTAACCATTTAATGCTGAGTACCTAGTGAGGCAGCTGTAAGGACCATTTTTCCGAGTCTTTGGTATGACTCGGCTTGAGTTTCCTCTAACCACTAGGCCACCAGAGCGGCTGAGTTCGATGTTATGCATAGGCTTGTTAGTATATTTAATAGTGTACAATCACTAGTCAATTTTAATTATCCAATCGATTCATGCTCTTGAAATATTTTTTTTTAAATCAAGTAAATTACTACTAAATTGTCCATGTGGCTGGATGGACGCACACTGCGAGACGTGAACTAAAGCAGCTCAGCAGCTAGGGTAACGTTGTTCAATATTTCTAGTCCATACAGGCTCATTGATGTAATATTGTTTAATGACATAAATTAGGACATCTTGGCTGCTAATTTGAGTACTGATATTGCATTTAGTTATCTTTAAACAAAACGATAATAGCCACATCTGATTCATTTATTAATTTGGAAAGAAAAAAAGCAACACAATAAGACATCTACTGACATCATCCTTAGTTCTTCATCCATATATTTTTTATGCCCATGCCAGGCCTCGCTTGTAGTCAAACACTTGAGACTTCAATATATATATATATATATATATATATATATATATATATATATGAGGACAAGCAACACAAAAAATAAAAAATTATTGGTACATTCATGACTGAAAATATTCACCCAAAAAAAACCCATCAAATTTCAAACTATGTATGAAGATTTCAGACTGATTATAATTTTGAAGGTATTTTAAGACAAAGAAATGCATGTAGTAGAGATTTAAATAAGATGAGTAAAGGGCAATAACTATCAAAACTTTTAAAAGGAATATCTATGTTAAATAGACAATTTAGATGCAGAATCACTTACATCTTTGATACTTTAGCTCACATCGTAAAATAAATGTTTAACCAACACTCGCCCCATAACAGATACGTGCCATATAAAAAGGAAAAGTAAAAGTTTTAAACAATTCCTATACTTACAAAAATCAGAAGTTTTATTTTAAAGCTGGAAAACTAAAGATCAATTTCTAAGTTTGTTTGTTTGTTTGCTTGAATTTTAACGGCGCACCAGCACTTTTAGGCTATTTAGCGCCATACAATAGGTTAGATGTTCAAAAATAAGAAAGGTTTAACATCAACCAGCGATATAAAAAAACCATAATAGTTAAATATAAAATGGTAAGATGTTGGTGACAGGAAAATATGAAGTTTTCCAATCAACGGGAGATGTAAATGGTGTATGTTGATGATAAGATGTTGTTAATAAAAGGTGATATTTGCATTAGATAAAAAAAATTATAGGTGATGGCATACAAGTTATAGTTTAAAATAGAGATTTACTTCCTTTAGGAAATCTAAAATACAAGTGATTTGTATTGTATCAAAAAGTTCCTTCATGTCAAGTACATTATAGTATTTAACACGCGTAGGTTGCAGGTCGGAACACTCGGTCATAAAGTGTTTAACAGTGAATGGCTCATTGCAAGAAACGCACTCTGGTGGATCTTCACCTTTCAGTATGTGGGAGTGGGTAATGTATGTATGACCGATTCTGATTCTTGCAATGCAACCTCCTCCCTACGGATAGTTCTGTAGGAAGGAGTCCATTCTCCCAGGGTTGGTTTGATGGCATGAAGTTTGTTATTGACTGCATCATCCCATGACGCCTGCCACTTCTGACGTAGGTACATTGTACTTTTTGATACAAGGTGTAAAATCAGTAAACGGTAATTTAAAATCTGATGGTTCTTGGGACAGAGCCATCTTAGCAGCCCGGTCTGCTTCTTCATTACCTCTAATACCAATATGGCTAGGTAGCCAACAGTATACTATATTGTAGGAGTTACTAAGCTCCGAGTTTTTGACATGGATATCGACTAGTAATAGATTATCCAGTTTTCTATGGTGTAGCGACTGAAGTACTGACAGTGAGTCACAGAAAATAATGCTATTTAAAATGCGTTTTTGTTCAATAAATTTCAGAGCAAGGTCTATTGCTCTGATTTCCGCTGAAAATATGGACGGATCGTTTGGCAAGCGCACTTTTCAATTTTTATGCATGCATCTGCTATTTCTCTGCACCATAAACCGAAACTCACCTGTACAGGCCATAGTTTCTAAGTGTTCTCATCAGATGGGACAACTTGTCATGCCTGGGATAATATTCCACAATGGCCTTGTTCATGTGAAGGGGCTGTTCACTGAAGATTTTTACCACTTTCATAGATTTGCTATTTGTAGGTCTGGAAACTTCCCCAAAAATCCTCGCTGCCAAACGAGACATTTTCTGTGCATAGCCAGACATGATCTTTTATCTAGCGACAGCTTTCTGAATAAAAATATAAAATGATTACATCAATGTATTTTACCAGCATGTGTAATTCCTGCATAAATCAAAATGGTGCAAATGATCAAAGACTAATGCAGTCATCATATGCCATTCAACAATATCCTAGCAAATAAGAGTCAAACTATGAAGTATGAATGGAAAACTTTTGTATACATCATTTATAATAGCATTTCATATAAACACATCATGCTGGTGGTCCATTCTCTACAACAAACCCAGTGTTACTCTCTCCATCACATGTGGTTTCAGATGCAATTCTTTAATTCTCTCGAAATGTATGTTGGATGGCACAGGTGGTAGAATCATAGTCCGACAATGTAAGATTTTGGACGTAGAGACAAAATATTAGGGTCATGTTATGTAGGACTTGCAGAATTAGTACCACTGAAGTAGCAACTTATTTTCAAATTTATTTACACTCTGTGCAACATATACATCAAGTTCCCAACATAAGGATTAGTACTGTATATGCAATTGTAAAATATTTTCCGGAATGAGTACGATATCAGAGTAATTCCCCTTGCATAACCTAAAATCTATATAGTACATGGCGTCTGTTTACAAATGATTTTCCCGTCATATGATTTAAAGTGGAAATTATATGCCTTTAAACATAGAGCAAAGAACAACAGAAAGACATATATTATCTTGAAGGTCAGTGTATGAAAAAAATTATTCGCCAATCGCAAACGTTAAAACCCACGATACCCTACGCTCCAGAAAACATAGGATTATCGGTCACAGGGGCTAGTTACAAAGAACATTAGGAGTATCCGTCCATGAATCGACTGGGTTCTTGTTACAGGTTAGACCCCTCAATCATTGATTCATGGACGGATACTTCTAATTTTCTTTGTAACGTGCCCCTGTACCAAAGGCTGTGATTACGGTTAGTATTCTTTTAACGGTTTTAACATTCTGGGACATGCAACTCACTTTCCATTTATATATCTTCGATTGCCATATATAGTTAGTATTTTCCTAAATTAAACAAAATTACCTCAGGAAATCAGTGCAAGTAACATCCCAATTTATTTAGAGGGACATTCGAGTGTCCTTTTCTTAGCGGCACGGATATTTTGGAATTGTTCTTATTTCTTCACGCAAATGGATGTTTTTGACGAAAGGGTCAGTGGTATTCCGATTGGGTCTAAACTTTTCCGGCCTTTTCCGTGAAACGAATTCAAGAGCTTTGTATGGGCAGCCGTCACCGCCAAAATTACATTAATCAAATGATCTAGTATGAAATCAAATGATTTAACCTAGCAAATGAAATGATCAATCCAGATTCTAATTGATGTGGTGTCACATGAAATGATTTAAAGAACAAAATCGAATGATGCTTTTAAATTTCAAATGACGTGGTATTAAATGAAATGATTAAGTGTGAAATGAAATGATTTAACCCAACAAACGGAATGATCAATTCAGATTCCAAATGATGTTGTGTGATATGAAACGATGTAGCATGAAATAAAATGATTGAACCCCAAAAATGAAATAATGAATTCAGATTTCAAATGATGTGGCGTTAAATGAAATGATCTGGTATTAAATAAAATGATTTCAAGAACAAAACGGAATGATGATATATGCTTGCAAATGACGTGCTATCAGATAAAATGATGTAGTCTAACATGAAATGATTTGACTCAACAAATTAAATCATGAATTTAAATTCCAAATGATCTGGTATTAAATAAAATGATTTAACGAACAAAACGGATTAATGAAATCTGGTTCCAAACCATATATTATTAAATGAAAGTACGTAGTATGAAATAAAACGATTTAACTCAACAAATGAAATGATGAATTCAGATTCCAAATGAAGATTTAATGAACAAAACGGATTGATGAATTCTGCTTCCAAATTTACGTAGTATTAAATGAAATTATGTTGTCTTGAATTAAATGATTTAACCCCAAAAGAGAAATGGTTTATTCAGATTCCAAATGATCTGGCGTTAGTTGAAATGGTCTGAAGAGCAGAATGGAATTATCAGCTCATATTCCAAATGATGTGGTATTAAATGAAACGTATTGAAAGTAAACCATCTTATCAAAATACGAATCAGCTAGCGTAAATCCAAACAATCACAGGGGGGGGGGGGGGGGGGGGCGCTGTTATCTATGACGTATGATGTCAGCACCCCGAAACAGAATCGACGGTCGTATTTACAGCATTCGGCTGAGATTTTTGCATACGACAGTTGGAGAGCAAAGCAAAAGCAAGTGTTTCTTTTCGTATTTTATAAACAAGAGCCACGTTTTCCAATCAGCATAAAGTGATTTTATCCACATTAATGAATGAGCGTGTATTTTTTCTTTCTTCAAGTTCTGCCCTGTACTGCGAGAGTTTCTTGGCTTCAACAAAGCGAGATCTATCAACTAAAGAGATTAAATATTGATTTTTTTTAATCAATATTAATTAACATGTTTAAGGACCTTACACACTAAGCCAAAAATGTGTTTCCCGTCACTTTTGGTATATTTTACATTACCGTCCCTACGTGCATATTCGTTATTCGTTAAAGGTTTTTTTTTATTTTTTTATTTTTTATTTATTATTATTATTATTATTATTTATTGTCATAGTAGCTTATAACTTTTCAGTACTGACTAATTTTAAGATAAACCAATAACAGCGTTGTCTTCAAAATTGTATAATCCTGTTTTACAGGCTTCCAGATATCAAGAAACTCTGCGTATTATAAAGGCGGATGTACTTTAGGAATGACATTGTGGTTTTTTTTGGCTATAATTTAAATGTATTACCAGTAAACGGTAATATATTACTATATGTATATTAGAAGTAACACTGAAGAAACTATGATCATTCAAAGATTAAAATATTAAATTGAAATAAATAATTTAAAATATATCAAAAAATTAAAATAAAGTTTTTTGAAATGATATGAACATGGAAGTTTCTAAAAGTTTATGATTAAAATTTACACGAACCTTCTGCATACAACATTCGTGCAACAATGTTTATCAATTTGCATACTAATTAAATAGTTATTCTTTTTTAGTTTCTATTTCTGTACACATTTTATCTTTTTTTTCATAAGCCAAACTTTTAGTCTTTTATCTTCCAATATATATAAAACCTAGTACCAAAAATATAACTTTGTATTTTGTAAGAATATCTACTTTGAATGAATTATTAATGTCAGTTAGTTTTATAATTCCATTCCAATTTCCATCTGCACATTATTTCTGGTGCGTCTACATTTTTAATAAAAACGAAGATAATATATGGTTTTGTAAAGTTCCTTGAAAAATTGTGAAAGCAGAAAATATTTTACAAGAATCATAGAAACATGATCCTGGGATAATTCAGAAAGAAGAAAAGAAATTGATTCCATTGCTGCTGTCTTTCTTTCGATATATGTTTCAACACTACAAAGACTTCCATATTTGTAAAGCTGCATGTGGTGAGCCCTTAGAAAGACAAACGGTCCACATCTCCAAATAGATCAAAGAAATCAACATGGAACGTGTATCAACAATTAGCATCTCTTGATACTTTAAGTTTGGGTCTATATGAAGTGTTACAACTTTATGGTGTTAAACTAAGTAAGAGAAACAAGCAAAACCGTAGAGTTTAAGAAAAAATAACTTTGTGCATCATTATCAGATTTATTATGTCAAGTAATTTCTTCTTCTTCTTCTTCTTCTTCTAATTCTTCTTCTTCTAATTCTTCTTCTTCTTCTTCTTCTTCTTCTTCTTCTTCTTCTTCTTCTTCTTCTTCTTCTTACTGTTGTTGTTGTTGAATATGATATTTGTGCTCCTGGTGTCTTTCATTTATTCTCAGTTATTGGTCTAAGTGGTGCTAAACAGCGAATGTGATTGTAATGTTTTGTTATTGAAGAAGAACTCAAGTAGCGATCTATAACTTTTCTCATAGATTTCTCATAGATTTTATTCAATAAAATTTGTATATATGTCAGCAGTATAACATGCGCAGGCGCGCACTGAGAAAATGTATCATGAAAAGGAGAGCGATATATGCATAGCAGCAGAGGGGGCGAATCCTACAACATTTTTTGTTTTTATTTTTGATTATACCCCCTCCAAAATAACACTGGACCCTTCTCGCGAAAAAATAAGTCTCTGACCCTTGTCTGAAAACATTCGCGTCGCAACGTCGTTGTCACTCACCCCCTCTGCTGCTAGAACTTTCAGTTGGGGTTAGCCGAATATTTGATCCAGTCCGATACGATATCGTGTTCGAGGGTCATGTAAATTTATTGTTACAAATCCGTGTGGGGTAGACTGAGCATGACTAAAGAAATTTCTAAATTGATTGAAGTCCATATCAGAACACCATGTCTGCCAAATATTTCGTAGCGTATGTGTATCAACGCCGTTGAATACAGCAAGCATATTACAGTTATCTCTAATCACTTTTGGAATCTGAGTGTAGCGTTGAGTGACATAGATCACATCAGTGTTTTTATGCCTGCCTCTGGAAAATATTCTAGCAGGATTTTTTTGATTATCTAACATGACATCGTCGTATACAACTAAATTGTTGATACTTCCATCGAGGTCATTCACGGATGGCGCCTCGTCAATATCGGTTATAAATTCAATAACATCCTCGGCGGCAATCTCTGAAGCGTTTTCATTAAAATCTTTTAGCACTTCATAGCATCGTTGATCATCTACGCTAGGGGCAATTAAATACAACTTATCCCACTTCATCCATCTCATTATTAAATTGAGCAACAATTGCGTTTTACCGGATCCAGATGGTCCGATTATAATTGCGCGGATAGAGTTTGGTAGCGCTGCATGATGCTTCACTGATTCTCTTGTTTTAGTCGCTGAAAAATCAATTATATTCATATCTCTATACATAAATTATGGATCTATATTGCGTGAAGTGTAAGGCGCGTACTGGCACAGATGACTTGACGACGATTACAACTAAAAATAACCGATCAGCGCTTTCTGGTAAATGCGTACAATGTAGTACAAAGAAATTTAGATTTGTTTCTAAACCCAAGGAACTCAAGGAACCTTTAAAAAAAAACGAGGAGGTGATATCGCAGCCAAATTAGCAAAACTCCCTGGAACCCCATGGGCAAAATACCCTGGAGAAAAGCACCTTCCAGGATATAGCTACTGTGGACCGGGAACAAGACTTGATATCAGACTCAATGATCAAAATCAGCCCCGACCCGGTGAGGAACCAATAAACGCTATTGATAAGGCCTGTCACCTTCATGATGTATCTTATAAAAGCAGTAATCTGCAGCACAGGCATCTAGCAGATGTGAAATTAATTCATGCGTTAAATGCTATTTCTGATAAATCTTTCAAAGAAAAATTGGCTTCCTTTTTGATAAAATCGGCTATGAAAAGTAAATTGATGTTAGGGGCTGGTAATTAATAACAACATGGAATCTATTTATTATTCCCCAAGAGGATACTGGAGGGGTAAATCAGCAATCCATAAACTCGCTAGCGCTGCAAAAGTGAAAAAAACCACTGCGGCTCATTGGTTATCCAAACAGGCACTATGGCAAATTTATCTACCACCGCCTAAACAAATCAATTTCTCGCATTTTGATGTGACCGGACCCAATGAAGTTCATCAGGCTGATATATTATTTCTGCCACATGATCGTGGTTACAAATACGCATTAACCGTAGTTGATATTGCAAGTCGATACAAAGAAGCAGAACCGTTAAAAACAAAATCAGCCACTGAAGTGGCTTCTGCATTTGAAAGGATTTATCGAAGGAGTCCTCTGCACTGGCCAAATCTGTTACAAGTTGATCCTGGCAAGGAATTTCAGGGTGCAGTGTTATCTACAATGAAATATCACAATGTCGCTATCAGACGAGGGCATACTGCACTGCATCGTGATCAGGCAATTGTAGAACGATTTAATAAAACCCTTGCTGAGCGGTTATTTGGATATCAATACGCAAAAGAATTCATCCAAGAAAAAAGATCCCGTGAATGGGTTAAAAGGTTACCAGCTGTGATTACTGCACTGAATAACGAGATTACTAGAACCATCAACATGAAACCTATTAATGCGATTAAAAAGAAGTCAATACCTGAAATGGAAATTCAAAAAGATTTTAGCGTTTCCCAACCAATTCTTGGTAGTAATGTCATTGTGAGGTACTTATACGAACCAGGAGAGCTTGAGGGTGGCACAAAAAGGGCTACTGATCCTATTTGGAGCGTCACTACGCATAAGATATCTAGTATAACACGATCTACGGGTAGACTTCCAATCTATAAACTGGATTCAACTGCCCCTCAACGGGGTTTTACTAGACAACAATTACAAGTGATACCTGAGGATACTCAATTACCACCACATGGGCTTAACTAGCACCCTTGCGTCTATTGCACTCAAGACAAGTCAACATCACATTATTTCTGACATGACCGAGATTGTTATTTTTTCTGTCCACGGTGAATTGGCGAGGATCCTTATCCGAATACTGCCAACGCATTATACAATTGCAACTCGCGCAGTGATTATTCTGTTGTTGCTTCAGAGTAATTATTAATTCAGCATCAATATCAAATTCTCGTTGTTTTTTTTTGTCTTGTTGTTTGTAACCGGAGAGTTTTTTATCAATAATATCATCTATTGTGGTGTCATTATCATCGCCAATGATTTCATCATCGAAGACAATTCTTCGAAGTTGATTTATTTTTCGTACTCTAGACACTGCGAGATAGACTAAATTCGACCATTCTATGCGATTATCTACTATCCAAACAATTGTATCCGATATAGTCAATCCCTGTGAAGAGTGTATTGTTGCTGCATAACCTAGCGTCCATGGGGATTTATTAGCACGCAATGCATCTTCAACGACATTGATATCAACCAGCACAATATCATTTAATACGAGAATCTGTCTTTGAAATCCTTCGGATTTTGGTCCTGGAATATCAACTTCGATGTTCTGTTTTCGTGTATCCGATGGCCTATAACAAACGGTACTGGAAGTGTTGCAAATTTTTGTTTATGCAATTCAAATAACTTCATCTGAAGTGTGTCCCTGACTATTTTTCTACTTGCAATGATTAAATCATTTGGTCTCCACGCTTCCCAAAACTCATTCATGGGAGTTTCTGAAATTATTTCACGGGCTATTTCACACTGGATTCTATCCGGTTGTAATCTAATTAGTTTCTTAAATTCTTTTAATTCATTATCAAGTGATCTATGATCGGTATCAATTTCTTCATAATAGTCTACAAAACCCTTTAGCCATTCATGGGGGGATGCACCGACAAATGGTGGAGGTTGGCCGTGATCACCGCACATTACGACTTTTGTATTCTTCAATAACAACCACTCAAGAAATATTTTTAAGACATCTTCGGACACTGTGTCTATTTCATCCCACATGATAATTTCAGGAATAAATTTCTCTCCCATGCGCTCAGGAGTCCATTTATCTCCCTTCCATCGGAAAAAGCTGTGATAAGTGCAGGCATTTACCCCTCGTTGTTTCATCTCTCTGGCGAGTCTGTGAGTTGGTGTTAGCACAATCATGTTTGGATTGGAAACGCTAGCGTTTCTACGATATAACTCAATTGCCCGGGTTGTTTTTCCTGACCCGCCACAGCCGTTTAAATAAACTGTTTTATATCTACAGATTGGATCAGAAATCGGTGGTGCACTAGAAAATTCTGAACATTGATTGCTTTCTAAGTAATTATTTTCAATGGTAACATCTGCTGATGGAATATAATCATGAAGCATTTCCTTCTTAATTCTCCATGACCCCCAATTCTCGTTGCCAGTAGCCTTAAAATCAGCCATTTTGCTATTTATGTAAAATGAGTCAGTAGCAACTCTAACTGCGGTGGTAGGAAATCTATTGATCATTGAAAACAGATTGATAGAAGCATAACCAAGCATAGAAGCTCTCAAATATGTGTACTGCTGATGGATACCATCAGTGTAAGTAACAATTGTACCCAATTTGGTTCCATCGGACATAAATGCGTCCTTACGATTGACATATAAGCCCCTATTCGTTAAATCTTTGATTACAAAATCGTATTCAGCATTGTCTATAATCAATCGTGAAGAATATCTCGTATTATCATCTTTGCCCCCTTGGGTAAATTTACCGATTATTCTTCGTCCAAAATCTTTTGCTTCATTGTTTCTGATTTCAAATAACTGTCTGGACCAATCCATGATTTGTTGTTCATTAAAATCAGGAAACAGTTTTCGCTCTTCGCTAATTATTTTTTCTAGATCAGGTTGTGGTAACCAGACTGATTTCTGTGCTCGATAGGATATAATTGCTTCACTGACAATTAATGATTTTAACATCTTACAATCAAGCATATACCGTAATAACACTATTGGCATCCAGTGTTTTTCAGACATGTGTTTACCAATCCAAAGATAACTACACGGATGAAGTCCTTCAGCCATTTCAAATGATACTACACAAGCGAATCCGGTTAAATCGAAATGTGGCAGTGGTCCATTAATAGCAACACGGGTCATTTCGTGTGTAGGGTGTCCAAATCGTTTGAAATATTTCTCACACTCTCCATACCCAAGAAAACTTCCTGGATAACATGCAATCATATCAACTGAAATAACGGTATCAGCGGTGTATTTTGTGTTCCATAATCCTCCATGGCTGTATTCAAGACAGGACAATTTGACATCTGATAAGAACTCACTTCGGGTTGGTTTCCACGCGTTTTTCTTTCTAGCAAAATGTGCTGCAACTGATGGTACTGTAAAACAGTTTGCTAATAATTGATCGTTGTCTTCCCCCCCAGAACTCTGGGGAGAAAATTCACTAGCTAGTTGCTTCATTTGATTATGCAGCTCTTCAGTACGGTACAATTCTCCGTTGGGTCTTACAAACTGATCAAATCTACATTCTTCGTCTGAAGTACTATGAAATAGCCACACTGACACAGGATCGTTTTTACTCAAATGGTAAATAGCATCAAATAATTTCTGCTCTGAAAAAAACTCTTCGGTTCCAAACAGATATTTTACGGTTCTATCCCGTGGGAATATTGTTACTGCAGATGACCACGCGTGTTCGTTATGATTAATAATCTGTATTGGGTTTCCATTTTTATTATATTTCGATTCGTATAATACTTCTCCGGTGATTGTCCTTACCGATATTGGAAATCTCAATGATGTTTCTAATTTGGCTATATCTTGAATTGTTGCCCCATGCTGTTTCACTGTCAGTTCCCATTCGGTTATTTTTTTTCGTCTTAGATCAGTTAGTTTATTTCCCCGGGACGCATTTGTGAAGTGTTCTATTATTCGTGTTGCTACACAATTGAGCCCTGTCGAATATTTCATGGGTGCTAGTTTTGAAATATCAGGTTTTTCATTGAGTGGATATATCCCGTAAACAACTACTGTGACAGGATAAGATCTTTCGTAGTAGGGTTTATCAAGTCCAGTCAAAATTCCTGGTTTTGAATCCTGAGTCACAGTGACAGTTTTTTTGTCCTTAAGAATAGGCTCGTATTTGTCCCTAATTATCCATTTTCCATTATCATGGATAAGGAATTTTATTCGAAAAAAATTTCTTTCTTCCCCAAGACGTGAGATTATCACTGCTGCTTTTTCATCATTCATAGTAGCGTCAACAACACCATCAATTCGAAATGTTGACCAACAATGAGCTGCCCCATCACGCTTGAATTCATTAAAACAGTCTCTGATTTTACTAATCAAGGTTCTATCAAGAATTTTATTCTTTGGTGTATCAGAAACTCTATCAAGATTGAATTGAACACTTTTCCAGGGCTTAATTTTCGATAATCTCTCGAACTCCTCCATACTATAATTAAAACAAGCATTTAAATGAAAGATTTAAGTATAATGAATCATTGCAAATGGCTTATGATTGGATCAGTGACACCGTGTAACAAATCATGCAGAAATGAATTCTGTTGGTATCATATGCAAAGCTTTCGTCGTGGAAGCCGAGGTCCGTTACCCTGTATTCAATGTGGGGTTGGGGTCAGGGGGAGGTCGCAATTATGCATTATGTGCGGCGGAAAACGATACAGGGAACTAAAACGCTATTATGATAAAAAAATAAAAAATACTGCCATTGACCCCAACGATGACAAAATAATAAAGACTGCTCAAGATTATATACAGAGACTTATAATTAAACCAAACAATGAATTAGAAAAATAGTGTTATTATACAAATGAACCAAGAATTCAGACCTCACCCCTCCGTGCTTGTTAATTATGAAGCATTCGTAATGGTATTATCAGAAAATTCTATTTTCGCGTGTCAAAATACAGTACACGCGTACCGTCTATAACACCAAGGGAGACCACTCTTAAATGATAATAACCAAGGGAGTTATCATTGTGATTTAGCGGCTTGGTATTTCTTTTTAGGAAAAGATATATTTTCTTTTTTTTTAGTGTTTAAGTCAAATATTCTGTGTCACGTGCGATTAATGCGTATTTCATAACATAGGATGTGATCCGGAGATACAGGCGTTACAGGACAACACACGTGTATACTTTCTCCCTTAGATTGTGTTAACTTGTTTAATGGGTATTGTGATTCAGCGCTGGGCATTGTTTTGTAAGAAAAGACATGTTTTCAAACAATTATATTCTTTGTTCTAGTGTTTAAGTCAAATATTCTGTCTCATTTAAATACTGTGAAACACCATTAATAAGTAATTCAAGAAAATAAAATAGCATACTTGCGGATTGATGTATTAATTTCCTTTATATACCATATGAATAGTTACAACATATATACGTTAAAAAACGTTATTCTTTATAGACGTGAACAGTGGTCTAACGGTATCGTGTTTGGCTTGTAAACCCAGACAATTATTCTTCACATGTTCGCGCCCCATAGCAGACAATTGTCTGATGGTGAAACGGTTGGATGTTTTTTTTTTCTATTTAATTGAGGGGAGGAAGGCGCCCCCTCTGTTTTTACATTCACATAACATGCAAAACCCATGCTATCAAATTTACGGTAGCAGTGGGTTGTCGGTTTTTGACAACTTACGCAACCATGAATTTAATTTCATGGGTTGCATGTTATGTGAATGTAAACACATAAATGCCCTACATTACATCATCACATTGAATTATAATCCCATCATCATAATCCCATCATCATAATCCCATCATCATTGAATTATAATCCCATCATCATTGAATTATAATCCATCCTTAATTAAGTTAATTAAGTATATGTATACCTACAATTTGCCACAACACTCAGTGGAAATATATACGGTATTTGTGCTGTCCTTAATTAAGTATATGTTGTGACGTCACCCCAAGCATATCTTCTGGGCGGTCTAAGATGGCGTTTGCCATGTTAGGCCTCCCTTCCGGAGATGTATGTTTCGGGTTTCCCTTGGGCTTACTTGGATGTGAAGGCAACCAAGGAGTTCCAAAGATGTGTTGTCGTATATATGTAACCTCTAGGTCATTTCACGTAAACATACCCTCTTGTGATTATAACCCGTTATTTGACGAGTTAGATTCACTCTTAGGGGAATATGTTTCCGGTGAATGTAAATATAAATGACCTAAAATAAATACCATCCATGGATGTAATTAGCTCTCCATCACATTTGGGTTACCCCGTATGGTGTTCAAAAATGAATTACCGGCCAAAACGTGGATGCACATTGGGTAAACCCAGAATGAATTATAGGCTAATAGAAACGGTCATAGGGTCATATCTCAAAGAGCAAAAACAAAAAAAAACATTCTGATATAAAACAGAAACAGAAAAATGCTCTAACAAAGGACCCTATGAAAGACACAAAGGCCTAATAAGGGACCCAATGAATGCAAATAGAATCACAACGGCCTATATCAAGGGGGCCAAATGACTGATAATCGCTCATCATGGTTGATATTTATTTTTGTCTGCATTTATATTTATATATACAGAATTAATTTTAAAAAAGATATTTATATATACAGACTGAATTTTTAAAAAATATATTTATATATACAGAATTAATTTTAAAAAAGATATTTATATATACAGAATTAATTTTAAAAAATATATTTATATATACAGACTGAATTTTTAAAAAAGATATTTATATATACAGACTGAATTTTTAAAAAAGATATTTATATATACAGACTGAATTTTTAAAAAAGATATTTATATATACAGACTGAATTTTTAAAAAAAGATATTTATATATACAGACTGAATTTTTAAAAAAGATATTTATATATACAGACTGAATTTTTAAAAAAGATATTTATATATACAGAATTAATTTTTAAAAAAGATAGTTATATATACAGACTGAATTTTTAAAAATATTAACGGCTCTTTTATTTTTGAAAAATGAATTAGAAATATGTATTATCATATATGAATTCTGAAATTATGAATAGCATCATAGTTGAAATTGCAAAATTGAAAAATCAGAATATTAGATTGTCAGATGGGTTAAATCCTGATCAAATCAAGTCGGATTTTCAGGATATAGAATACGGAGTTAGCACTAACAAGTATATGTTGCCAAAGAAATATGCACTCATCAAAAAAATTCAAAATTCTATTCGAGACTCTCTTGCATTTTCCAGTGAAGTAGATGTGTTTGTTCCGTTATATACTATCGTGGAAGGAATACGAAAAGAATTGGGTAACGAATATGAATTGAAAAAGGAAGTTAATTCTAAAATTAGAAACTTACGAGCGTTAATTCAAGAAAATGAACTATTTTGATTGACCGGCCCCCCTCAAAAGATTTTGTCAGACAGTAAAATCTCCTTGAGATTTTCATTTTTTTTTGTCATTTTTGATTGAATCAGTGAAAATATTTCACACTGCGAAAATAAAATAGAATCCTAACAGCTTTGAAAGTTCTTTTAAGAACTTTTCCCTATGGAAAATCCAATGCAAAATCGACTACTTGACCCTACGAGGTTTTTTGATGAAAATCGATGAAAAATGACCAAACATCACTGAAAAGAGGCAAAAATTGATGAAAAATGGCTAAAAATCATCAAAAATGAGTTTTAACAGCTTTTCCTTATGGAAAATCCCATGTAAAATCGACTACTTGACTGTAAAATCTCTTTGAGATTTTCAACTGAAAACAACCAAAATGGCACCAAAACAGGCAAAATCAATGGATAAAAAATAAAAATATTTCACAGCAATAAAAAATTGGACCGTTAAGGATGGAATCATTGATGGGAAAAATTGTTTTACAATTGAAAAATGGTTTCTGATTTCAAATAATGGTCAATGAAGCATTAACGACCCGATTGGCTCGTGAGCGACTAGATGCAATTAAGAAATTTATACCAATTCGCGACTCTGTCAGGAATACACTGCAACAACGACAGAGTTTACAAACTGATTTTGCTCTGGGGTCTGAAGAGTTGTTTAAACCAGTAACCACAGCAACGAAAGGAGTAGAGCGTGCTTTACTGGGAGATGGTCCCGAGACGGGAAAATCTGTTATTGGTGAACTTGAAAAAATAGCAGCGAAAACTGAACAAACAAAACAAATGGAATCAAAAAGAACAGTAGATGATTTACGCGTGAGATTTAACGAAGAAGGGTTAGCAGCAATTGATGAGACTGATCCAACAGAAATTCCTACGCTTGTTGTTAAGACTTATGAAAACAGAAAAAAAATGTTGAAACCAGAACATCATAAGTTTGTTAAGAATTTCACTCACTGGGCTGATATATTCTATAAAATCAAAACTGGAAAAAGTCAAAAAAAGACAGATAGTGCATCATACATTGAATATATCAGGATGGTGGATCACGTGTATAATCAATACGAAGAGTTTAAACAACAACAAAAACCGCCAAGATTGCAAAGAAAGCGACAGCAACCTGCAAAGAAAATATCTTTTTCTCCTAAAAAACAACAAATACCACGTGATGATGATGATGATGATGATTATTTACAAACTACGGATTTAGAAAAACTAGATGAAGCAGCTGGTTATAGCGGAAGTGGACTGCAAAATCCAAGGATTGGAAACACTTGTCCTGATAGTGTTATCAATGATATATCACGATTAGATGTTCTTGTAGGAGGGTTCCGAGCTGGAAATAACTCTCCAGAAATAATTAATGAAGCAGCTGATATTTGTAGACGATTATTTGCCGGTGGTATCATGGATATCAAAACTTATCGAGATTTCATTGACGAGTTAGCAAATGGGTATCATAGCGATTAAATAACAATTGAAAACACTATTGTTTTTATAATAATGATCATCCATTACAATCATGATAAACCAACCCTCGTCTATGTAGTTAATTCACGGTTTCCAGTTTATAGAGCATACTACGGAGATGGCCTCGGCAAGACCATTTTAGGATTCTTTTCAAGAACGGCCCCAAAAGTGATGCCGTTAGCTAAACAACTTGGAATGAAAGCCATTGATGTTATTCGTGATAAGGGTATTAGTACTGTTGGAGATCTTGCCGGGAAAGCGTTTTCAACTGCGAAGGATAAAATAACATCATTAGTGGGGCGAAAAAAGAAACCATTGCCATCTACAGAAGAAATGCCTGCAAGTGTTAGTAAAATTATAAATAACGCAGTAGATGAAAAACTAGCGTCGATGGTAAATCAAGGAGACCAAAGCAATATTGCAAATATGATAGCGGGAAGTGGCTTTAGAAAACCACGACGAAAACGCTAGCGTTTTTCACGATGAAATGGAAAATCCGATTTAGACTCTGATAAATAGAATAAAATGTTCAAAAAATCATCTGATCCAGCATTTGATATAGACGCCCCAGTGCGTAAAGATGATTCTGTACGCGATTATCAATTTTATTCTTATCACGCAGTACAACCAGATCTCCGATCGCGAATTGAACTTCAAGTTCATGATACCAGTAAATATTTTCTACCGTGTGAGGCATTTATTGAAGTAGAAGGAGAACTTGTAACAAATGTTGCAGCTGATACCCCATATGACAATAACTCAAATGTCCGAGTTGGTTTTGTTAATAACGGCATCATGGCGTTATTTGAAAGCGCTAGATATCTCATTGATGGAAAAGAAATTGAATCCATTGACCGTGAAGTTGATATGGCCACAACAATCATAGGGTTAGCAAGATATTCTGATGATTATGCAAGATCAGCGGGTCCATCTATGATGTTTGCAAAGGATACCTCTGATACCGCTGATCACCTTCAATTCATTAAAGTGTTAACAGCACAGGGTACTGCAGAAGCCAATCAACAAGAAGCAGCTAATCCAGAACGTCGAGCTAGACCCCCCGGAGCTACGTTTGATATTCTCGGAGGCGTTAATGGTAATCTCAATTTAGGATTTGCAACACGTGTAGCAACGTTGCATGGGCAGCGTCGACGATTTTCATGTGCGATTCCACTACATCACATATTTGGATTCTGTAGAAACGTCCGAAAAGTTATTTATGGAGCCAAACACACAATAGCACTCGTGAGAAAGGGTACTGATGATGATGCAATCTGGCGTAATGCTGGGGTTGCTGCCGGTAAAGTCATTTTAACAAAACTATCATTGTGGATGCCAGTGTTAACTCCATCAATCACAGACGAACAGCGACTACTATCATTTATGGACCAAGGAGGAAAGTCGTTGTTAAGTTGGTTATCAGTGACCACGGATATTAAACAAGACAGTGTTGATGGTACATTCACATGGCACCTGGCATCAAAACAAGGGGTTTCAGCTCCACGTCATATATTTATTGCGTTACAGAATGCTGCGCGAGTTGGTAATCAAGAACGAAGTCATATGATATTTGATCAGTTAGGTGTTAGTGAAGTCTCACTGAGAATAAACGGACAACAGGAACCATCCGAGGATATACAACTTGATTACGGTCAAAATCATATTGCACGTGTCTATCATAACCTGTTGTCATTTATGGCACGTGATCAAAATGTGGATACCGGTTTGCAAATATCACAATTGGATTTTAAAAGCCTCTATCCGATTTATTACTTTTCATTGGAACATCTTGATTTGATGAGACAATCTGTCGTTGATATACACTTTAGAGCCCGTGTAACCCGTCCGACTGGTCCACCAGTTGCTGGGGTTGCTCCTATCCTTATCCCGAATTATAGAGCAGTTGCTGTCATTCTTAGTGATAAATCAATGTTACTTGAAGGTGTTGGTGGAAGAATGAGAGTGGTAGATGCACCAGTAGAAAATCTTTGAACGATTTTTCATTGAATTAGAATCAATCAATTATATATAATGTCATATAGTGTTATTAGTGTTACGTTAACTCCTGGTCAAATCAAAAAATTGCAATCAGAATCGGCTAAAAAATGTGGAACCACAATCACGTTGAAACCTAATCAAATGACGGGTGGTGAAAATAAATTATCGCTGACAACTCGTCAGGTGAAACATTTCAATGATGCTTTCAAGGATAAAAAGGGAGTTCAGATTACTCTCTCTGCGGCTGCTATTAAAAATATGATGAAAACAGGTGGTATATTTCCATTGTCAGCTGCAATACCAGCATTGATTGCAGCAGCAGCCCCAGCGGTGGCTAAAGCAGCAGCGTTAGGAGCCGTTGGTACTGCAGCAGGAATGGCGTTGAAAAAGGCAGCTGGACAAGGATATAAAAAAAAGAGACGATCCGTTCAAGGATTGGGTCTAAGACTACCAGGAACCCCGTATTCGTGGTACAGCGGAAAAGGTCTAAGACTACCAGGGACCCCGTATTCATGGTACAGCGGGAGATCCGTTCACGGATCAGGCCTGAGACTACCAGGAACGGTTTATTAATACAGAAATCATCAATGATTCCAATGTCCAATTTTGATTTAATGGATGCTGCTAAAAAACTAGCGATTAAACATTTCAGAGGTGTTTTTATGAAAGATCAATTACCACATCAACCAAACAAAACTGAAACAGGTATTATTAATCTCGATAACAGCACCGGACCTGGAACTCACTGGGTTGCATACGCTATTGATCCACGTGGGATTGTCTATTTTGATTCATATGGATTAGCCCCACCAAAAGAGTTTATGCGGTATATAAAAACCCTTCCAATGAAGACTTGGTATTCTACGCTACCAACACAACAAATCAATGACCCACCAATATGCGGCAGTGAAGTATTAAATGTCCTTGACGCTATTTCTAACTCCTTGGGTTACCCAAGGGGAAAACCACCACACATTGTCGTAAATGACTACACTAGTAATCGCTTTTTAGAGAGAGATATATAAAATATCATGATTGATATTTGGGGAAGACCTCTGAAACCCAAACCCGATGACACTGCAACTCCTGATTCTATCAAGGATATACAAAAAAAAATTAAAGATGAAATCGCTGAGACGTTGAACTTAACAAGTGTTGACCCGAATGAAATAGTTGTATTTCAAGACAAACAGGGTAAATTGAAATCCAGTAATATTTCTCTGGATGATATTTTGGTTAAACAACAAAACGCAATCGAGAACACCGTTGCGTTATTTTCCGATCAGGGTAAATTGAAAACCAGTAATATTTCTCTGGATGATATTTTAGTTAAACAACAAAACGCAATCGAGGATACTATCGCGTTATTTTCCGATCAAGGTAAACTCAAACCGGGTGTACCCCTCTCGTCTATTACAGATAGAATAATTGAACTCGGCGATTCTCTGTTGGAACTAAAAACACTTCAATTTAAAACCGAAGAATACATAAAACAGTTTACCGCATTTCGTAGAAATATCATTGATAAATTTATTGGAACCCAGTTGGATAAAATTGAACTAAAACTCCCTGATATTAAAAAATCCATCGATGAGACGAAAAACTTCATCGAAGCCGTCAAAGGTGATTTTTCGAGGATGATAACAATCATTGAAAAAACAAAAATTCCTCATGAGAAAACCAACAACGTGGTATACACAATCCAACACGGATCATTTGAGTGGACACCTGAAAACAACAAATTAGATATCACTGCAACCGTTAAGGGTATTTATCGATTAACACTAGTAACACCATTATCTCAATTTAATATTTCATCGTCCAGTTCATCCGTGTTCAATAATACGATTTCAACGATCATCGACAAGAATACAACTGAAAAGTTTACAATCACATCTACTGATAAAAATTTGGTTAGGGTTACAACAACGTGGTATGTGGAATTCGTAGCGGATTTAAGTTGAAAATTGCAAAGCAATTTCACTAACGGTTTCAATTGAAAACGCTAGCGTATTTAAAATAAAAAATGATTTCATCATCGCAATATCGCTATGATCAGGTCAGAGAGTATCAAACTAGACTCAAAACCTTGTCTGAGGAGTATGAATTGAAAATTAAAAAATATCGCAGGAGAATTACCGCAATTGATGTTACTGTGTACGCTGTGAGTGGTGTAATCACCGGAGCTGGTATTATACTGTCTTCAGTGACAATGATGGCCCCGATAGCTGTTCCAATTTGCATTTCTGCGGCAACAACAATCGCTGGAATAATTTCAATAATCACAAAAAAAATATCCTCATGCAGCCAACGGAAACTACAAGACTACATAATTCAATTTCATGTTGTGTCCACTGCATACTCGCAATTATCCTCATTGATATCGTCATCGCTCGATGATACAATTATATCAGAGAGTGAGTTTTCAGCGATGGTAGATATATATGATTCTGCGATGTCAAAATTAGAAGTACAAAAACATGAGTATAATAACAATGACAACACAGATGGAATTACTTCAACAAATAGTGGAGAACACAAACCCAGTACAAACAAGCATGATCTCAATAACCTCAACGAATCCAGAATTCAGTGTGAATTTCCCCTCTCCGGTCCCAGTGAAGGAGATAGCGCTAGCAAAATTACGAGTATACCACAGTTGGCCAAATATTAGGTCAAAATCATTTGGTGGTCAACAACCCAATAATTCACTGGTATTTGCAAATAAGAATAAACCCGACGGTACCCCAGACTGGAATGTTGTTTCCATACCAACCGGATCATACCAAATTGAACAAATCAATGATGAATTCGCGCGTAGAATAAAATCGATTACTGGAGTAGAGTCAAAAATAGCTATAACAGTTCATGTGCCGACACTATCATCTGCCATTGAAATAAGCACAGAGGGTTATGTCGTAGATATCTATCAAAGTTCTATTAGAACCGTACTGGGATGGCCTGAATTACCACCCGGGGGAAAAACCGTTAAATTACCAGAACCACAAAAAACTGATTATATCACCGACAGGACAAAATCTGATAATCCAGTAAAGAGTTATAGAGATTATGACAAATTGAATTTTTTCATTAGAGTAGAATATGAGAACGGCCAAATTGTTTATCATTCTGCTAACTGGGATAAAATCACTGAAAATTTCACAGCTTTCAATAACGATATTTCACTGTTGTTATTATCCCTTAAATCCGGTACTCTCACCCGAGATGAATTTATCAGCGTCATAGAAACATGTAACAAAATCATCAATGACATGGAAACATTTCATTCACAAATTATTCAAGAAGTATTAGGTGACAATATCCCCCTATCGAGAACAGCATTTGCATCGAACTTAAATATCCCGGTCAAGGATATTCCAACAGTCAAACTTCCAGGATATAATATCTCAGAACTACAAAAATCTCTCGATGATGCCATCGATGAAGGTTTCAAAAAAATCCATGATACGTGGAAAAAAACACCATCACAACCACAAACAACTATCCTCAAACATAATAATGACCCAGATGGTGGAGGCAGGCATATTGCTCCGTTCAATGTGAATATTTCAACGGTGATTGCGCTCAATTTAGTATGTGATGTGATCGAAGGAAGCTATCAAATTAATCTAGAACGATCAAATCAAGCTCAGCAAGGATATATTTTGTATTCATTTGCACCAACAGCTCCTCCAGGGTTTTTAATAATTGAGTCTCCGGTGAATCCAGTCTATATGCGATGTCATAATAATTCATTAACCAGAATTAATTTCAAACTCACAGATCAGTCTAATAATCTGATTGATTTACAAGAGGAGGTTTTACAAATTAGTCTATTTGTGAAATCCTGAAAAGATTTTCGTCGTATCGGACTGGATCAAATATTCGGCTAACCCAGAACTGAAAGTTCTAGCAGCAGAGGGGGTGAGTGACAACGACGTTGCGACGCGAATGTTTTCAGACAAGGGTCAGAGACTTATTTTTTCGCGAGAAGGGTCCAGTGTTATTTTGGAGGGGGTATAATCAAAAATAAAAACAAAAAATGTTGTAGGATTCGCCCCCTCTGCTGCTTGCATTCCAATCAATATGTATGTACAGCATGTATGACTTAGAACGCGATGAGAATAATGATAGTGTATGGCATAAAATTAATATTACGTATAAATATGAGTGACAACATCATACGTGGTAATTGTTCTGAAAGAAATGTGTTCACAGTATAAAGACTTAGTTTCTAATGATTCGACGCCAAACTATATAAACAATAGGTTCGGTAAAAGGACAAATAATGTCAATACAGTTTCTGGTTCATCGATACTATGCTCTATACCAAATTATAACTTTCTTCTTTCTAAGCCCGAAATGGAATTGTAAAAAATAGTTTGGGTCCAGTCATTTGAAACTGGCTACCTAAAGATGTTAAAGAAGAACCATCGGAGCATTCATTTCATGACAGGCGTTTGCAATGGCTAGAATCTAAATAATGTATATAACCGGTTATGGTAAGCTTTCCCATGTGTGTGTGTGTGTGTGTGTGTCCGTGAGTGTGTGCGTGTTTTGAATGAAAAGCTTTAAATCATGCATGTGGTGTACACAATGCTTTCTGTGCTATATCAACACTTAATTGTTCCTGTGTATATAATCGTTTATTAAATAGTTTGGGTCCAGTCATTTGAAACTGGCTACCTAAAGATGTTAAAGAAGAACCATCGGAGCATTCATTTCATCACAGGCGTTTGCAATGGCTAGAATCTAAATAATGTATATAACCGGCTATGGTCAGCTTTTCCATGTGTGTGTGTGTGTGTGTGTGTGTGTGTGTGTGTGTGTGTCCGTGAGTGCGTGCGTGTTTTGAATGAAAAGCTTTAAATCATGCATGTGGTGTACACAATGCTTTCTGTGCTATATCAACACTTAATTGTTCCTGTGTATATAATCGTTTATTATTACAAAATGCAAAGAGAAATTAACATTGAACCAAAGGTGGAAAACAAAGAGAAACGCGTGAAATTAATATGTAAAACACAGGCGTGGATTTGAGTTACGCGATCAGTGAAGTATGCATTAATAATAATAATAATAAGACTAATAATAATAATAATAATTTAGTCAGGAAAACACATTTGGTCATGGCTGACCCATCTGCCGTGATGTCCTCAGTTTTGTAATCGGCTAGGTTACAATTTTTTCATAAAAATATTTTTTTCAAAAAAAAGAAGAAAAAATACACAAAATAAAAATATAAGATCATGCAAATAACCAGGTATCTTCGCACACTCATTCTGACTATGTGTGACTATACTGTGAAACATACAACTATGAACAATATTCAGTTCACAGGTTCGTTCTCTCTCTCTCTCTCTCTCTCTCTCTCTCTCTCTCTCTCTCTCTCTCTCTCTCTATATATATATATATATATATATATATATATATATATATATATATATATATATATCGAATAAGATCTGGATATATCAATGATCGATATCATTATAAAGTTTTCTATTCAGAGTTTTTAGTATGTCATTCCAGTTGGTCTAGAAAGAATTTCTTTAATGATCTTTAATGATATTTTAAAAGAAGCATGGGAAGTTGAATTACGTATCCTCGTGGATATGTGGATATATGTGGAAGGATGGATGGATGGATGGATGGATGTATATATGGATGGATGTATATTTTTTTCGGATATAGACATTGATGATGCTACATCTGTTACTTGTGAGATAATAAAGATGCATATATAGCTAGTTGTCACAACAGTCTTGGTAAAAACACTGGTCCATATTTTTCATTTTTATCGACCTAAAACGTCTACATTGGTCGATAATTTTCATGTTCATCTCTAACATTGGTTTCATATCAACGATTTGCTTAATGTTGCTAGCTTTCTTTATGAACGACTCATAATTTTTTCCATGCTTTTCGAACCTTGTGGCGACAATCGCATCGCCTAACTATTTTACCCTTCCTGAGTATACAGCTCCTGAAATTAAGAACTTCGAATTCCATTGCTTCTTAAACTAGCGAGCATCTCTCGAAGCTACAGAACTTCTTTTGCATGATCCATTGATTGATTTGTAAATAGAAGCCCCAGATGAAGGCATATAACGGTACGATTGCCTTCGTTCTTTTCGTTCTTTCTCTTTTGTGGTCTGCTGTTTTCATTTGGGGTTTTAGAGTATATGTTGTGCATATTAAGTTATAAAGCTTATTTCCTACTACAATCGCTCCGGTGGTCTAGTGGAAAGAGCGTCGGCCGCGGAAGCGGGATGTTGTGGGTTCGATCCCCGGTCGAGTCATACCAAAGACTTACAAAAATGGTACTAACAACTGCCTCGCTTGAAGCTCAGCATTAAGATGTTAGTGTTAGGACTGGCCTGGTGTCAGCATAATGTGACTAGGTGGGAAATAATGCTACATGTCTGCGGCATGATGCCCCAGTGCTAGACATCACTATAAACTGCCTCACTGCAGACATCGTAGCGATATGATTGAACATTTGTTAAAGCTACGTTATAATTCCTACTACCGTTAGCTTATCCTTTACATGTTCACTTCAAGCACCTATAAGAGATCTTGATCAACGTGTTCCATACTCTCCCATTAGGAACCCCTGACCAGTGTACCTTGACCTTTCTTTAACATGGTCATCAAGGCGATTCCAAGCATCTTAGTGGAATGTATCTGCAGTCCCACTACGTTCCATCGGATTCTGAGCCTTTCTATATCCATTTGTATCCGTTCTACTTTGATCATGGTATTTCCTTTTCGTTTCAATTCAGCCCAACCATATGATCATAAATTAGATATAAAGCTTTACCCGTTTTATTAACGGATATTCTAGATCTGTAGGACAACTGAAGCAAAAAAAAAAAAAATTCAATAAATATGTTATTTTGATCTCATTTGGGTTTTTAAAATAAAAAAAAATCACAAAATTAAACTGGTTCAATGACTTTTCCTGATAAAGACTATTTTCAACTTTAACGGTATATAAATTAAAGTAAGGTAAGAATAGTTAATCAAATACATTGTTGGACTTTTGCTCGTATGTGAATCTAAAAATATTTTCAAATAGCTCCAACAGCAAAATAAGAATTTATTTATTAACTGTGAAATAAACTCGTGTTTCTTATAGTTACGCTTTTGGGTTATGTATGATATGTACATTGTCCAAGATTGACAATTAACAAAAATTGTATTTGCGTGCAGGTTGGAATACTGTACCTGTGTATTGTCATTAGTATCCCTATGTTTTAAACAGGTAAATAAGGTCTATGTTGTCAATAGATATATAATGTCTTGTTTGTCGATAGACGTATATGTTGTTGTCAACAGATTAATGAGTCCAACTTTGTGAAAAGATAAACGAGGCCTGTGTTGTTGGCAATAGATAAACGAAGACTATTTTATCAATAAGTAAATTAAGCTGATTTTGTGAATAGAAAAATGAAGCCATTGCTGTTATCTATAAAGTTAAATACATTTTGTCAATAGACAAACGAGGCCTATGTTGTTGGCAATATTTTAAAGAGGACTATGTTGTCAATAGATAAATGAAGCTGATGTTGTTACCTATAAAGATAAATTAAAACTATTTTATCAATAAACAAATGAGGCCTATGTTGTCAATAGAAAAGTTAGGCCTGTTTTGTTATCAATATATATGGGGCTATACTGATATATAAGTGGGGCCTATACTGTCCATTGAAATGTTAGGCCCTATACTGTCCATTGAAAAGTTAGCGCCTATACTACCCATTGAAAAGTTAGGGCCTAGACTGTCCATTGAAAAGTTAGGGCCCATACTGTCCATAGAAAAGTTAGGGACTATACTGTCCATAGAAACGTTAGGGCCTATACTGTCCATTGAAAAGTTAGGGCCTATACTGTCCATTGAAAAGTTAGGGCCTCTACTGTCCATTCACAAGTTTGGGCCTATACTGTCCATTGAAAAGTTAGGGACTATACTGTCCATTGAAGTTAGGGACTATAATGTCCATTGAAAAGTTAGGTCCTATACTGTCCATTGAAAAGTTAGGGACCACACTGTCCATTAAAAATTTAGGGCCTATACTGTCAAGTGAAAAGTTAGGGCCTATACTGACCATTGAAAAGTTAGGGCCTATACTGTCGATAAATAAGATAGGCCTAGTGTGACCTATACTTTCCATAGATAAGTAGGGCCTATACAGTCAATTGAAAAGTAAGGGTATATACAGTCCATTAAAAGTAAAGGCCTATACTGTCTATTGAAAAGTAAGGGCCTATACTGTCAATTGAAAAATTAGGGCCTATACTGTATATTGAAAAGTAAGAGCCTATACTGTCCATAGAAATGCTAGGGCCTAAACTGTCCATAGAAAAGTTAGGGCCTAAACTGTCCATAGAAAAGTTAGGGCCTAAACTGTCCATTGAAAAGTTAGGGCCTATACTGTCCATTGAAAAGTTAGGGCCTATACTGTCCATAGAAAAGTTAGGGCCTATACTGTCGATAAATAAGTGGGGCCTAGTGTAACCTATACCGTCCATAGATAAGTAGGGCCTATACTGTCCATTGAAAAGTTAGGATAAGTGGGCCTTTACCGTCGATATATATACGTGAGGACCATACCGTCGATATATATATACGTGAAGCCTATACTGTCAACATATATGTGTGTGTGTTCCAGCCAAAGAAAACAGTTGTAACAATTTTTTTTTTCTTCTTCTTCACCTAGTGCACTTGATAACGTTGTTTAATAGTATTACTCACCTGTATTAGTAATGCTCACGGCAAAATAAACATGTAAAACGAAGCTTTTTTTAATCAAACACGATGAATTACTCTTTACCACTTGAGTGGCATGGACCCTGGGATATAATCTTTTTCTTGTCAAACAGAAATGTATCCTGCAATTTTACAGTGAGAATAAAACTCAGTCAAACCTATGGAAATGGTTGAGAACAGAGGAAATATTTTAATTTATCACCTCCTTTGTCACTTGTACACTATCTTGAATCGAAATCACCTATTTGTGAGTAATGGTATTAGTTTCTTCTATTTCTGTTTCATGCGTTCTGTGAAGAGAAAAAGTAACGCTAGATCTCGGCCTCAGATTCAATTAATTGATTTAGTTTTCCAGTGTAGAAACGGTCGTCATAAAACAATGTATTGACCAAAAAATCATGAGGCTTTACGAGTAAGTTTATGAATTGATTCCAACCAGAGAATAGCAGTAAAATAAATTAATATCAATAAAATCTTTATCCTGACATTGGAACAAGACGTCCAAATAAAATGTCATCCAGTACCCTTTTCTTCGATTATGAAAAAGGTTTTCATAATTCTATTTCGGTTTGAACATGAAAGAAAATTGAAAACTTACGTCCTATACTGTCCGTCGAAAAGTTAGGCTCCAATACTGTCCGTCGAAAAGTTAGGCTCCTATACTGTCCGTCGAAAAGTTATGCTCCTATACTGTCTATCGAAAAGTTAGGCTCCTATACTGTCCGTCGAAAAGTTAGGCTCCTATACTGTACGTTGGAAAGTTAGGCTCCTATACTGTCCATCGAAAAGTTAGGCTCCTTTAATGTCCATCGAAAAGTTAGGCTACTATACTGTCCGTCGAAAAGTTAGGCTCCTATACTGTCCGTCGAAAGGTTAGGCTCCTATACTGTCCGTCGAAAAGTTAGGCTCCTATACTGTCCATCGAAAAGTTAGGCTCCTATACTGTCCATCGAAAAGTTAGGCTCCTATACTGTCCATCGAAAAGTTAGGCTCCCATACTGTCCGTCGAAAAGTTAGGCTCCTATACTGTCAGTCGAAATGTTAGGCTCCTATACTGTAAGTCGAAAAGTTAGGCTCCTATACTGTCCATCGACACGTTAGGCTCCTATACTGTCTATGTAAACGTTTGGATCCTATACTGTCCATCGAAACGTTAGGCTCCTATACTGTCCATCGAAAAGTTAGGCTCCTATACTGTCCATTGAAAAGTTAGGCTCCTATACTGTCCATCGAAAAGTTTGGCTGCTATACTGTCCATCGAAAAGTTAGGCTCCTATACTGTGCATCGAAAAGTTAGGATAAGAAGGCCTATACTGTCGATATGTAAGTCAGGCCTATACCGTCGATATATATACGAGATGCCAATACTGTCGATATATCTACGTGAGTCCTATACTGTCAACATATATGTGGGGCCCATGTTTTGAATAGATAAATGCGGCAATTGTTGCGGTTACTTTCGCAAGAAAGTCGTGAATTTTGTTTGCATACATAATATTACTTAAAATTAGGTTTAGATCGTTTACACAAGCATTAGGTCAAAACAGTCTTGAAGTTAATAATTCAGAAGGATATCCAATGAATGTGTGATGCAGATGTAAACATTTTCAAAATCACGAGAGAACTTACCAATATGATTAATACTTTAAAACAGTCATTTCAATGAAGCATATAACCTGCTGTATGGCTGCGTATAAAACGTTTTTTTTAAAATATTTAACATTGTCACTGAGGGATCGAAGTGGTTGGGTTTATTTGAGAATCTCGAACGCAAATTGAAAACACTAGGCATTCGTTTGGACAAGAGACATGAACTGTGATCAGTGTTCAAATCCATTAATCAGCTTAATCAAACAGGTTTGATCTTTGTGAAAATTTATTGCCAAGTAATTTAGTTTTATTTTCTTTTAATCGCTGCGATGTGGAAAATTGTCGACCTTATGTGCAGAAAAATAAAGCGTCCAAAAGCGTAGAAGATTGTGAGAAATATTGTATGCTAATAACTATGAAAAACAAATTATATATATATGCGTGTTCCAGCCAAAGAAAACAGTTGTAACAATTGAGTTTTTTTTTTCTTCTTCTTCACCTAGTGCACTTGATAACGTTGTTTAATAGTATTACTGACTTGTATTAGTAATGCTCACGGCAAAATAAACATGTAAAACGAAGGTTTTTTTTAATCAAACACGATGAATTACTCTTTACCACTTGAGTGGCATGGACCCTGGGACATAATCTTTTTCTTGTCAAACAGAAATGTATCCTGCAATTTTACAGTGAGAATAAAACTCAGTCAAACCTATGGAAATGGTTGAGAACAGAGGAAATATTTTAATTTCTCAGCTCCTTTGTCACTTGTATCCTATCTTAAATCGAAATCACCTATTTGTGAGTAATGATATTAGTTTTTTCTATTTATGTTTCATGCGTTCTGTGAAGAGAAAAAGAAGTAACGCTAGATCTCGGCCTCAGATTCAATTAATTGATTTAGTTTTCCAGTGTAGAAACGGTCGTCATAAAACAATGTATTGACCAAAAATTCATGAGGCTTTACGAGTAAGTTTATGAATTGATTCCAACCAGAGAATAGCAGTAAAATAAATTAATATCAATAAAATCATTATCCTGGCATTGTAAGAAGACGTCCAAATAAAATGTCATCCAGCCCACGTCTCTTCGATTATGAAAAAGGTTTTCATAATTCTATTTCGGTTTGAACATGAAAGAAAATTGAAAACTTACGTCCTATACTGTCCGTCCAAAACTTACGTCCTATACTGTCCATCGAAAAGTTAGGCTCCTATACTGTCCATCGAAAAGTTAGGCTCCTATACTGTCCATCGAAAAGTTAGGCTCCTATACTGTCCGTCGAAAAGTTAGGCTCCTATACTCTCCGTAGAAAAGTTAGGCTCCTATACTGTCCATCGAAAAGTTAGGCTCCTATACTGTCCGTCGAAATGTTAGGCTCCTATACTGTCCATCGAAAAGTTAGGATAAGTAGGTCTATACTGTCGATATATAAGTCAGGCCTATACCGTCGATAGATATATATATATATATATATATATATATATATATATATATATATATATATATATATATATATATATATATATATATATATATATATATATATATATATATATACGAGAGGCCAATACTGTCGATATATATACGTGAGTCCTATACTGTCAACATATATGTGGGGCCCATGTTTTGAATAGATAAATCCGGCAATTGTTGCGGTTACTTTCGCAAGAAAGTCGTGAATTTTGTTTGCATACATAATATTACTTAAAATTAGGTTTAGATCGTTTACACAAGCATTAGGTCAAAACAGTCTTGAAGTTAATAATTCAGAAGGATATCCAATGAATGTGTGATGCAGATGTAAACATTTTCAAAATCACGAGAGAACTTAAAAATATGATTAATACTTTAAAACAGTCATTTCAATCAAGAATATAACCTGCTGTATGGCTGCGTATAAAACGTTTTTTTTTTTCTATTTAAAATTGTCACTGAGGGATCGAAGTGGTTGGGTTTATTTGAGAATCTCGAACGCAAATTGAAAACACTAGGCATTCGTTTGGACAAGAGACATGAACTGTGATCAGTGTTCAAATCCATTAATCAGCTTAATCAAACAGGTTTGATCTTTGTGAAATTTTATTGTCAAATAATTTCGTTTTATTTTCTTTTAATCGCTGCGATGTGGAAAATTGTCGACCTTATGTGCAGAAAAATAAAGCGTCCAAAAGCGTAGAAAATTGTTAGAAATATTGTATGCTAATAACTATGAAAAACACATTATGCATATATATGTGTTCCAGTCAAAGAAAACAGTTGTAACAATTGAGTTTTTTTTCTTCTTCTTCACCTAGTGCACTTGATAACGTTATTTAATAGTATTACTCACTTGTATTAGTAATGCTCACGGCAAAATAAACATGTAAAACGAAGCTTTTTTTTTTAATCACACACGATGAATTACTCTTTACCACTTGAGTGGCATGGACCCTGGGATATAATCTTTTTCTTGTCAAACAGAAATGTATCCTGCAATTTCACAGTGAGAATAAAACTCAGTCAAACTATGGAAATGGTTGAGAACAGAGGAAATATTTTAATTTATCAGCTCCTTTGTCACTTGTACACTATCTTGAATCGAAATGACCTATTTGTGAGTAATGGTATTAGTTTCTTCTATTTCTGTTTCATGCGTTCTGTGAAGAGAAAAAGAAGTAACGCTAGATCTCGGCCTCAGATTCAATTAATTGATTTAGTTTTCCAGTGTAGAAACGGTCGTCATAAAACAATGTATTGACCAAAAAATCATGAGGCTTTACGAGTAAGTTTATGAATTGATTCCAACCAGAGAATAGCAGTAAAATAAATTAATATCAATAAAATCGTTATCCTGGCATTGTAAGAAGACGTCCAAATAAAATGTCATCCAGTACACTTTTCTTCGATTATGAAAAAGGTTTTCATAATTCTATTTCGGTTTGAACATGAAAGAAAATTGAAAACTCACGTCCTATACTGTCCGTCGAAAAGTTAGGCTCCTATACTGTCCGTCGAAAAGTTAGGCTCCTGTACTGTCCGTCGAAAAGTTAGGCTCCTATACTGTCCGTCGAGAAGTTAGGCTCCTATACTGTCCGTCGAAAAGTTAGGCTCCTATACTGTCCGTCGAAAAGTTAGGCTCCTATACTGTCCATCGAAAAGTTAGGTTCCTATACTGTCCATCGAAAAGTTAGGCTCCTATACTGTCCATTGAAAAGTTAGGATAAGTAGGCTTATACTGTCGATATATAAGTCAGGCCTATACCGTCGATATATATACGAGAGGCTAATACTGTCGATATATCTACGTGAGTCCTATACTGTCAACATATATGTGGGGCCCATGTTTTGAATAAATAAATGCGGCAATTGTTGCGGTTACTTTCGCAAGAAAGTCGTGAATTTTGTTTGCATACATAATATTACTTAAAATTAGGTTTAGATCGTTTACACAAGCATTAGGTCAAAACAGTCTTGAAGTTAATAATTCAGAAGGATATCCAATGAATGTGTGATGCAGATGTAAACATTTTCAAAATCACGAGAGAACTTACCAATATGATTAATACTTTAAAACAGTCATTTCAATGAAGCATATAACCTGCTGTATGGCTGCGTATAAAACGTTTTTTTTAAATATTTAACATTGTCACTGAGGGATCGAAGTGGTTGGGTTTATTTGAGAATCTCGAACGCAAATTGAAAACACTAGGCATTCGTTTGGACAAGAGACATGAATTGTGATCAGTGTTCAAATCCATTAATCAGCTTAATCAAACAGGTTTGATCTTTGTGAAAATTTATTGCCAAGTAATTTAGTTTTATTTTCTTTTAATCGCTGCGATGTGGAAAATTGTCGACCTTATGTGCAGAAAAATAAAGCGTCCAAAAGCGTAGAATATTGTGAGAAATATTGTATGCTAATAACTATGAAAAACACATTATATATATATGTGTGTTGCAGCCAAAGAAAACAGTTGTAACAATTGAGTTTTTTTTTCTTCTTCTTCACCTAGTGCACTTGATAACGTTGTTTAATAGTATTACTCACTTGTATAAGTAATGCTCACGGCATAATAAACATGTAAAACGAAGCTTTTTTTAATCAAACACGATGAATTACTCTTTACCACTTGAGTGGCATGGACCCTGGGATATAATCTTTTTCTTGTCAAACAGAAATGTATCCTGCAATTTTACAGTGAGAATAAAACTCAGTCAAACCTATGGAAATGGTTGAGGACAGAGGAAATATTTTAATTTATCGGCTCCTTTGTCACTTGTACACTATCTTGAATCGAAATGACCTATTTGTGAGTAATGGTATTAGTTTCTTCTATTTCTGTTTCATGCGTTCTGTGAAGAGAAAAAGAATTAACGCTAGATCTCGGCCTCAGATTCAATTAATTGATTTAGTTTTCCAGTGTAGAAACGGTCGTCATAAAACAATGTATTGACCAAAAAATCATGAGGCTTTACGAGTAAGTTTATGAATTGATTCCAACCAGAGAATAGCAGTAAAATAAATTAATATCAATAAAATCTTTATCCTGGCATTGTAAGAAGACGTCCAAATAAAAAGTCATCCAGTACACTTTTCTTCGATTATGAAAAAGGTTTTCATAATTCTATTTCGGCTTGAACATGAAAGAAAATTGAAAACTTACGTCCTATACTGTCCGTCGAAAAGTTAGGCTCCTATACTGTCCGTCGAAAAGTTAGGCTCCTATACTGTCCGTCGAAAAGTTAGGCTCCTATACTGTCCGTCGAAAAATTTGGCTCTTATACTGTCCGTCGAAAAGTTAGGCTCCTATACTGTCTGTCGAAAAGTTAGGCTCCTATACTGTCCGTCGAAATGTTAGGCTCCTATACTGTCCGTCGAAAAGTCAGGCTCCTATACTGTCCGTCGAAATGTTAGGCTCCTATACTGTCCGTCGAAAAGTTAGGATCCTATACTGTCCGTCGAAAAGTTAGGCTCCTACACTGTCCGTCGAAAAGTTAGGCTCCTATACTGTCCGTCGAAACGTTAGGCTCCTATACTGTCCGTCGAAAAGTTAGGCTCCTATACTGTCTGTCGAAAAGTTAGGCTTCTATACTGTCCGTCGAAAAGTTAGGCTCCTATACTGTCCGTCGAAAAGTTAGGCTCCTATACTATTCGTCGAAAAAATTAGGCTCCTATACTGTCAATCGAAAAGTTAGGCTCCTATACTGTCCATCGAAAAGTTAGGCTTCTATACTGTCCATCGAAAAGTTAGGATAAGTAGGCCTATACTGTCGATATATGTAAGGCCTATGCCGTCGATATATACACGAGAGGCCAATACTGTCGATATATATACGTGAGTCCTATACTGTCAACATATATGTGGGGCCCATGTTTTTAATAGATAAATGCGGCAATTGTTGCGGTTTCTTTAGCAAGAAAGTCGTGAATTTTGTTTGCATACATAATATTACTTAAAATTAGGTTTAGATCGTTTACACAAGCATTAGGTCAAAACAGTCTTGAAGTTAATAATTCAGAAGGATATCCAATGAATGTGTGATGCAGATGTAAACATTTTCAAAATCACGAGAGAACTTACCAATATGATTAATACTTTAAAACAGTCATTTCAATGAAGCATATAACCTGCTGTATGGCTGCGTATAAAACGTTTTTTTTAAATATTTAACATTGTCACTGAGGGATCGAAGTGGTTGGGTTTATTTGAGAATCTCGAACGCAAATTGAAAACACTAGGCATTCGTTTGGACAAGAGACATGAATTGTGATCAGTGTTCAAATCCATTATTCAGCTTAATCAAACAGGTTTGATCTTTGTGAAAATTTATTGCCAAGTAATTTAGTTTTATTTTCTTTTAATCGCTGCGATGTGGAAAATTTTCGACCTTATGTGCAGAAAAATAAAGCGTCCAAAAGCGTAGAATATTGTGAGAAATATTGTATGCTAATAACTATGAAAAACACATTATATATATATGTGTGTGTTGCAGCCAAAGAAAACAGTTGTAACAATTGAGTTTTTTTTTCTTCTTCTTCACCGAGTGCACTTGATAACGTTGTTTAATAGTATTACTCACTTGTATTAGTAATGCTCACGGCATAATAAACATGTAAAACGAAGCTTTTTTTAATCAAACACGATGAATTACTCTTTACCACTTGAGTGGCATGGACCCTGGGATATAATCTTTTTCTTGTCAAACAGAAATGTATCCTGCAATTTTACAGTGAGAATAAAACTCAGTCAAACCTATGGAAATGGTTGAGAACAGAGGAAATATTTTAATTTATCATCTCCTTTGTCACTTGTACACTATCTTGAATCGAAATGACCTATTTGTGAGTAATGGTATTAGTTTCTTCTATTTCTGTTTCATGCGTTCTGTGAAGAGAAAAAGAATTAACGCTAGATCTCGGCCTCAGATTCAATTAATTGATTTAGTTTTCCAGTGTAGAAACGGTTGTCATAAAATAATGTATTGACCAAGAAATCATGAGGCTTTACGAGTAAGTTTATGAATTGATTCCAACCAGAGAATAGCAGTAAAATAAATTAATATCAATAAAATCTTTATCCTGGCATTGTAAGAAGACGTCCAAATAAAATGTCATCCAGTACACTATTCTTCGATTATGAAAAAGGTTTTCATAATTCTATTTCGGCTTAAACATGAAAGAAAATTGAAAACTTACGTCCTATACTGTCCGTCGAAAAGTTAGGCTCCTATACTGTCCGTCGAAAAGTTAGGCTCCTATACTGTCCGTCGAAAAGTTAGGCTCCTATACTGTCCATCAAAAAGTTAGGCTCCTATACTGTCCGTCGAAAAGTTAGGCTCCTGTACTGTCCGTCGAAAAGTTAGGCTCCTATACTGTCCGTCGAAAAGTTAGGCCCCTATACTGTCCGTCGAAAAGTTAGGCTCCTATACTGTCCGTCGAAATGTTAGGCTCCTATACTGTCCATCGAAAAGTTAGGCTCCTATCTTGTAAGTCGAAAAGTTACGCTCCTATACTGTCCGTCGAAAAGTTACGCTCCTATACTGTCCGTCGAAAAGTTAGGCTCCAATACTGTCCGTCGAAAAGTTAGGCTCCTATACTGTCCATCTAAAAGTTAGGCTCCTATACTGTCCATCGAAAAGTTAGGCTCCTATACTGTCCATCGAAAAGTTAGGATAAGTAGGCCTATACTGTCGATATATAAGTCAGGCCTATACCGTCGATATATATACGAGAGGCCAATACTGTCGATATATATACGTGAGTCCTATACTGTCAACATATATGTGGGGCCCATGTTTTGAATAGATAAATGCGGCAATTGTTGCGGTTACTTTCGCAAGAAAGTCGTGAATTTTGTTTGCATACATAATATTACTTAAAATTAGGTTTAGATCGTTTACACAAGCATTAGGTCAAAACAGTCTTGAAGGTAATAATTCAGAAGGATATCCAATGAATGTGTGATGCAGATGTAAACATTTTCAAAATCACGAGAGAACTTACCAATATGATTAATACTTTAAAACAGTCATTTCAATGAGGCATATAACCTGCTGTATGGCTGCGTATAAAACGTTTTTTTTTAAATATTTAACATTGTCACTGAGGGATCGAAGTGGTTTGGTTTATTTGAGAATCTCGAACGCAAATTGAAAACACTAGGCATTCGTTTGGACAAGAGACATGAATTGTGATCAGTGTTCAAATCCATTAATCAGCTTAATCAAACAGGTTTGATCTTTGTGAAAATTTATTGCCAAGTAATTTAGTTTTATTTTCTTTTAATCGCTGCGATGTGGAAAATTGTCGACCTTATGTGCAGAAAAATAAAGCGTCCAAAAGCGTAGAATATTGTGAGAAATATTGTATGCTAATAACTATGAAAAACACATCATATATATATGCGTGTAGCAGCAGAGGGGGTGAACCCTACAACGTTTTTAGACAAAATTTTGATTGAATCATTAAAACGAGCCTTTCTACGATCTCATTTTAACCAAAAAAAATGTCTCAGGGGCAAACCCTACAACGTTTTCAGACAAAAAATTGATTGAAATCTTAACGAGCCTTTCCTACGAAATCTCATTTTAACTAAAAAAATGAAAAAGGAGATTTTTACGATTTTTTAATCAATTTTGGTCGCAACTTGTTGTCATCCACCCTCTCTGCTGCTTAGTGATTTCATCACTGGGTTAACAAAAAATAATAAATGATTTGATCCAGTCTTTATGATGAAAGTCCTTAGGACGAAAATCATTTAGGATCTCACAAACAGACTAATCGCTAACACCTCTTCTTGTAAATCAATCAGATTATTTGACTGGTCGGTGAGTTTGAAATTAATTCTGGTTAATGAATTATTATGGCATCGCATGTAGACAGGATTAATTGGGTTTTCAATAATTAAAAATCCTGGAGGAGCTGTTGGTGAAAACGAATAAAGAATATATCCTTGCTGAGCTTGATTTGATCGTTCGAGATTAATTTGATAGCTTCCTTCGATAACATCACATACTAAATTGAGCGCAATCACCGATGAAATATTCACGTTGAACGGAGCGATATGCCTACCGCCACCGTCTGGGTCATTATTATGTTTGAGGATTTTTATTTCCGATGATGCTGTTTTTTTCCATGCATCATGAATTATTTTGAAACCAACATCGATGGCATCATTGAGAAGTTTTTTTAGTTCTGGTACGTTATATCCCGGTAGTTTGAATGTTGGAATATCTTTAATGGGGATTTTATAGTCTGTTGCAAACCTTGTTCTCGACATGGGGGGATCATCTAATATATCCTGAATAATTTTTAGGTTAAATGTTTCCATATCGTCGATAATTTTATTGCATGTTTCTACGACGCTGATAAATTCATCTCGGGTGAGAGAGCCGGATTTAAGAGATATTATCAACAGTGAAAAATCATTATTCATTGCTGTGAAATTTTTAACGATTTTAGGTTCGTCAACAAAATGATATCCCTCTATTCTATCCCCTGGCCTCTCTTCTCCAGTTGATCGGTATCCGATACCAAAAAAATCTATAGTAATTCTGTCATCTTTATAACTCCTCATTGGATTATCGGGTTTTATTCTGTCGGTGATATAATCAGTTTTTTGTGGTTCTGGTAAATCAACGGTTTTTCCCCCTGGTGGTAATTCAGGCCATCCTAGTACTGTTCTAATAGAACTCTGATAGATATCTGCGACGTATCCTTCTGTGTTTATCTCAATTGCGGATGATAGCGTCGGTTCATGAACTGTTATAGCGATTTTTGACTCTACTCCAGTAATCGATTTTATTCTACGCGCGAATTCATTATTGATTTGTTCGATTTGGTATGACCCTGTTGGTATCGAAACGACGTTCCAGTCTGGGGTACCGTCGTCCTTATTCTTATACGAGAACACCAGTGAATTATTCGGTTGTTGACCACCAAATGATTTTGATCTGATATTAGGCCAACTGTGATACACTCGTAGTTTTCCTAGCGCTATCTCCTTCACGGGGACTGGGCTAGGGAAATTCACACTAAACTCGGATTCCGTTGATGTTATTGATATCATACTTGTTTGTACTGGGTTCGTGTTCTCCACTATTTGTTGAAGTAATTCCATCGGTGTCGTCATTGTTATTATACTCATGTTGTCGCTCTAATTTTGACACCGCGGAATCATAAATACTGACCATCACTGAGAACTCACAATTTGGTATGGTTGAGGTTATTGAGATCATTCTGGTTTTTGGGTTCGTGTTTTCTAATTCCATCGGTGTTGTCATTGTTATTATATTCATGTTGTCGCTCTAATTTTGATATCGCGGAATCAAAAATACTGACCATCGCTGAGAATTCACTATCTGATATAATTGTATTATCGAGTGACGACGATATCATCAGGGATAACTGCGAATATGCGGTTGATGCAATATGAAATTGAATTAAGTAATTCTGCAGTTTACTCTGGTTGCATGATGATATCTTTTTTGCTATCCCGGTTGATATACCCCCGATTGTAGCCACCGCAGAAATGCAAATTGTAACTACGACCGGGGCAATCATTGTAACCGATGCAAGTATTATTCCGGCGCCAGCGAGAACGCTTGACACCGAGTACATAGTAATATCAATTGCGGTGATTCTTCGTCGGTATTTCTTCATTTTTATTTGATACTCCTCAGTGAGGGTTTTGAGTCTATTTTGAAATTCTCTGACCTGATCATAGCGACATTGAGTTGATGAAATCATTGTTTTTTTAAAAACGCTAGCGTTTTCAATTGTGAAATCCGAACGATTTTCCTTTCAATTTAGTTATTTACTTAAATCCGCTACGAATTCCACATACCAGGTTGCTGAAACCCTAATCAAATTTTTATCAGTAGCTGTTATAGTGAACTTTTCAGTTGTATCCTTGTCGATGATCGTTGAAATCGTATTATTGACCCCGGATGAACTCGACGATGATATATTAAATTGAGTCAATGGTGTTACTAGTGTTAATCGATAAATACCTTTAACGGTTGCAGTGATATCTAATTTGTTGTTTGTAGGTGTCCACGCAAATGATCCGTGTTGGATTGTATATACTACGTTATTGGTTTTCTCATGAGGAATTTTTGTTTTTTCAATGATTGTTATCATCCTTGAAAAATCACCTTTGATGGCTTCGATGAAGTTTTTCGTCTCATCGATGGATTTTTTAATATCCGGGAGTTTTATTTCAATTTTATCTAACGGGGTTCCAATAAATTTATCAATGATATTTCTACGAAATGATGTAAACTGTTTTCCGTTTTCTTCAATTCTAGATTCAAGTGTTGTTAGTACAAACACAGAATTGTTTAACTCATCGTTGAGAGTTTTTAATCGATCTGTAATCGTCGAAACGAGTACACCCGGTTTGAGTTTACCCTGATCGTAAAATAGCGCGATAGTATTCTCGATTGCGTTTCGTTGTTTAACTAAAATATCATCCAGAGAGACATCACTAGTTTTCAATTTACCCTGATCGGAAAATAGCGCGATAGTATTCTCGATTACGTTTCGTTGTTTAACTAAAATATCATCCAACGACACATCACTAGTTTTCAATTTACCCTGATCGGAAAATAGCGCGATAGTATTCTCGATTGCGTTTCGTTGTTTAACTAAAATATCATCCAGAGAGACATCACTAGTTTTCAATTTACCCTGATCGGAAAATAGCGCGATAGTATTCTCGATTACGTTTCGTTGTTTAACTAAAATATCATCCAACGACACATCACTAGTTTTCAATTTACCCTGATCGGAAAATAGCGCGATAGTATTCTCGATTGCGTTTCGTTGTTTAACTAAAATATCATCCAACGACACATCACTAGTTTTCAATTTACCCTGATCGGAAAATAGCGCGATAGTATTCTCGATTGCGTTTCGTTGTTTAACTAAAATATCATCCAACGACACATCACTAGTTTTCAATTTACCCTGTTTGTCTTGAAATACAACTATTTCATTAGGATCAACATTTGTTAAGTTCAACGTCTCAGCGATTTCATCTTCAATTATTTTTTTTATATCCTTGACAGAATCAGGTGGTGCAGTGCCATCGGGTTTGGGTTTCAAAGATCTCCCCCAAATATCAATCATGTTATTGTAAAACTCTTTCTCTCTCTAAAATCTTTGTTGACGACTTCGTTGAAAAATCTTCGATTTTCTCCAGCGATTACTAGTGTATTCATTCACGACAACATGTGGTGGTTTTCCGCTTGGATTACTCAAGGAGTTAGAAATAGCGTTAAGGACATTTAATACTTCGCTGCCACATATTGGTGGGTCATTCATTTGTTGTGTTGGTAGCGTAGAATACCAAGTCTTCATTGGAAGGGTTTTTATATAACGCATAAACTCTTTTGGTGGGGCTAATCCATATGAATCGAAATAAACAATCCCACGTGGATCAATAGCGTATGCAACCCAGTGAGTTCCAGGTCCGGTGCTGTTATCTAAATTAATGATTCCGGCTTCAACGCTGTTTGGTTGATGTGGTAATTGATCTTTCATAAAGACACCTCTGAAGTTTTTAATCGCGAGTTTTTTAGCAGCATCGAGTAAATCAAAATTGGACATGGGAACCATCATAGACTCTCCAATTAATAAACCGGTCCTAGTCTTAGACCCTTTCCGCTGTACCACGAATACGGGGTTCCTGGTAGTCTTAGACCCTTTCCCTTTTTTTATATCCTTTCCCAGTTGCCTTCTTTAGTGCCATTCCTGCTGCAGTACCAACGGCTCCTAACGCTGCCGCTTTAGCCACCGCTGGGGCTGCTGCTGCAATCAATGCTGGAATCGCAGCTAACAACGGAAATATACCGCCTGTTTTAATCATATTTTTGATAGCAGCCGCAGAGAGAGTAATCTGGACACCCTTTTTTGCTACTAGTGCATCATTGAAATGTTTCACCTGACGAGTTGTCAGCGATACTTTATTTGCACCACCAGTCATTTGGTTGGGTTTCAACGTGATTGTGGTTCCACATTTTTTAGCTGATTCCGATTGCAATTTTTTGATTTGACCAGGAGTTAACGCAACACTAATATTACTATATGACATTATACATAATTGATTGATTCTAAATCGTTTACATGTTTTCCACTGGTGCATCTACCACTCTCATTCTTCCACCAACACCTTCAAGTAGCATTGATTTATCACTGAGAATGACAGCAACCGCTCTGTAATTAGCAATACCACCAGGACGGGTTACACGGGCTCTAAAGTGTATATCAACGACAGATTGTCTCATCAAATCGAGATGTTCCAGTGAAAAGTAATAAATCGGATAGAGGCTTTTAAAATCCAATTGTGATATTTGCAAACCAGTATCCACATTTTGATCACGTGCTATAAACGACAATAGGTTATGATATACACGTGCAATATGGTTGTGAGTGTAATCAAGTTGTACATCTTCAGATGGTTCCTGTTGTCCGTTTATTCTCAGTGAGACCTCTCTAACACCTAACTGATCAAATATCATATGACTTCGTTGTTGATTACCAACTCGTGCATTATTCTGTAACGCCACAAATATATGACGTGGAGCTGAAACCCCTTGTTTTGATGCCAGATGCCAAGTAAATATATCATCAACATTGTCTTGTTTAATATCCGTAGTCACTGATAACCAACTCAACAATGATTTTCCTCCTTGGTCCATAAATGATAAAAAATTTTCTTCTGCTGTGATTGATGGAGTTAACACTGGCATCCACAATGCTAGTTTTGTTAAAATGACTTTACTATCAGCAACACCAGCATCATGCCATATTGCATCATTATCAGTACCCTTTCGTACAAGCGCTACTGTGTGTTTAGCTCCATAAATAACCTTTCGGACATTTCTACAGAATCCAAAAATATGATGCAGTGGAATTGCACATGAAAACTGTCGACGCTGTCCATGCAACGTTGCTACGCGTGTTGCAAACCCTAGGTTGTAGTTAGTAATATTATTTATGACATCAAAATCACCAGCTGGTCTTGTATATCCGGCTGGTGCTGGATTAACTGAAGAAGCATGTGTTGCCTTTACTCTAGAATACTGGTTGTGTTCAGGGTGATCAGTGCTATCCTTAGAAAACATCATAGATGGACCAGCTGATCTTGTATAATCATCAGAGTATCTCGCTAACCCTATGATTGTTGTGGCCACATCAACTTCACGGTCAATGGATTCAATTTCCTTTCCATCAATGAGATATCTAGCGCTTTCAAATAACGCCATGATCCCATTATTAACAAAACCAACTTTGATAGTTGGGTTATTGTCATATGGTGGATCATCATGAGCAGCATCATTTGTTACAAGTTCTCCTTCGATTTCGATAAATGCCTCACACGATAGAAAATATTTACTGGTATCATGAACTTGAAGTTCAATTCGCGATCGGAGATCTGGTTGTACTGTGTGATAAGAATAAAATTGAAAATCGCGTACAGAATCATCTTTACGCACTGGGGCATCCATATCAAATGCTGGATCAGGTAACCTTTTGAACATTTTATTCTATTTGTCAGAGTCTAAATCGCGATTTCCCATTTCATCGTCGTGTTTTTTTAAAGCCACTTCCTGCTATCATGTTTGCTATCATGTTATTTTGGTCCCCTTGATTTATCAAGGGAGTCACCATCGACGCTAATTTTTCATCTACTGCGTTATTTATAATTCTACTAACACTTGCAGGCATTTCCGCTGTAGACGGTAACGGTTTTGAAAATCCTTTGGATTTCATCCGTGATTTCACTAATCGCAGTTGAAAACGCTTTTCCAGCAAGATCTCCAACAGCACCAATACCCTTATCACGAATAACATCAATGGCTTTCATTGATAATTGTTTAGCTAACGGCATCACTTTTGGAGCCATTCTCGCAAATAACCTTGCAATGGTATTACCTAAACCATCTCCGTAGTATGCTCTATAAACTGGAAACCGTGAATTAACTACGTAGACGGTGGTTGGTTTATCATGATTGTAGTGTATGATCATTATTTGAAATCAGAAACAATTTTTCAATTGTTATTTTTCAATTCAGTCACTATGATACCCACTTTCCACTAACTCGCCAATGAAATCTCGATATGTGCTGATATCCATGATGCCAACTTGAAATAATCGTCTACAGATATCAGCTGCTTCATTAATTATTTCCGGTGAGTTATTTCCAGCTCGGAACCCTCCTACAAGAACCTCTAATCGTGATATATCATTGATAACACTACCAGGACATGTCGTGGTAGAGTCAAAGACTCCAGCGTTGAAATTCTTTGGATTTCCAATCGAATATCCTTTTCCGCTTATTTCCTCAGTTGTACCAGTTGCACCCTCACTATCATCAAGTAATTGCCTTTGTCGGCCTCGACTTTGTTGTTTTTGTATACAATAACTATCAACTCCTATTTTAAAAGTTCTGTACTCAACTGTATCCCTTTTCAAATTACCAGTCATCTCCTTATTCGTTTTATACAACCAATCTACCCAGTCGTCTCGGCTTATTCTACTGTTTTTATACTCGTCTTTTAAAAAGTCCTTTCTAGAATAAAAGCTTTGGGCGGCGAAATCACCAAAAGTCGTATAATCGTCGGGTTTTATTAATTTAGGTTTTTTTATTTTTGTTATAGCTTCTTCGGTGAGTTTGTCTATAAAGGGAACACCTCTTGGGGTGACGACATCAACAGGTTGTGGTTCAGGTGTGGAAACTCTTTGAGTTTCAGGCGCAGAATCATCAATATCAGCTAATCGTTCATACTCGCGCTGAGTTTTTATATCACTGGATAACTGTTGTATCCCTGCGCGTGTTTGTCCGGTCTCTGCTGCTATCTTTTCAAGCGTATCAAGCAGCGGCGCCTTCTTTACTCGTTCTCGCTCAGGAATATCTCCATATATCGCTGCTTCAGTTAACTTTTTCACATCTTTGGTCGCACTTGTTATCGGAGTAAACAGTTGTTCACTTGACACAGAAAAGTCAGTCTGCGCTTGTTGTCGTTGTTGTAGTTTATTCCGTACAGAGTCATGAATTGGTACAAATCTCCTGATTGCATCCAGTCGTTCACGAGCCAATCGGGTTGTTAATGCTTCATTGACCATTATTTGAAATCAGAAACAATTTTTCAATTGTAAAACAATTTTTCAATCCAACCTAACAGACGAAAACACTTTTTGTTACATGTCAGACATGTCATAGATGATTTTTAACATCACCGTGGAAGTGTTATTTCATCCTATAACGGCTTCTATCAATGATGAAGGAAGTGTGGAAATTGTATATAAAAATAATTAATATCACACTTCCTTCATTCTTTTTTTTTTATCAATCCGACATATCGTCCATCGATTTTTAACATCCCTTGAGGGTCGGCTAAAAAAAAATGATAAATGGTCGGGCAATCAAATAATGATAAATGGTCGGTCAATCAAATAATGATAAATGGTCAATCAAAATTGTTCATTTTCTTGAATTAACGCCCGTAGGTTTCTAACTTTAGAATTAACCTCCTTTTTCAATTCGTATTCGTACCCCAATTCTTTTCGTATTCGTTCTACGATGGTATACAACGGAGCGAACACACTTACGTCACTGGAAAATGCGAGAGAGTCCCGAATAGAATTCTGAATTCTCTTGATGAGCGCATACTTCTTTGGTAGCATATACTTGTTAGTGCTAACTCCGTATTCTATATCCTGAAAATCAGACATGATTTGATCAGGATTTAACCCATCTGATAGTTCAATATCCCAACTTTTCAATTTTGAAATCTCGGATATGATGCTATTCATGTTTTCAGAATTCATTATTCTATAATAATGATATATTTCTAAATGAAAAATATGACGCATTAGACGTAACTAAATCGAATTTTCTGTCCAGTCCCCTTTGAAATAGCCGATCGATAAATCCCCTCTGCAACAAATCGTGCTGAGGCTCTACAAATATCGAAGTGCCTACCGGCTTCATATAATGGTTGAAATATTTTTTCTTCGTTAGTTGTTGTATTCAAAGATTTTACTGGTCTCGCTTTTTTTGAACAAGTGCCAGTCTTTCCTCGTTTGGTATTCTCACTTTGTGTGATAGCCTGCAGATTTGATAAAGAATTGTTTTTCGGATTAGAATCCTTGTGATCAATGACAGAATCATCCTCGATCAATCCATAAAAGCATTCAAATACGAAACGATGATTGAGATATCTCTTCTCCCCGCCAACAGTAAACATCAAGTACCCTTGATTATTCATAGAACCAACTGGTTTCTTCAGTCTGCGGTTTCTTACAACACCATCACTGGATGCTTCATAATTTGTGATCACAGGGTGTTGTCTGAATTCTTGGTTCATTCGTATACATAATACTATTGTTTGTCTAATTCATTGTTTGGTTTAATGATAAATCTTTCGATGTAGTCTTGAGGAGTTCTTATGATTTTATCCTTGATACTGACTTTGTCAGCATCAAGAATACTGACTTTGTCAGCGTCAGGGTCATAATTTCTGATTGATTGTCCATTTTTTATTCTTTTATCATAATAACGCTTCAATTCCCTGTATCGCTTACCACCGCAATTTAGACACAACTGAGATTTTCCCCTGACCCCAACTCCACATAGAATACAAGGTAACGGACCAAGGCTTCCACGACGATAGCTTTGCATATGATACCCACAAAACTCATTTCTGCATGATTTGTTACACGGGGTTACTGATCCAATCATAAGCCACTTGCAGTGATTCATTATATATAAATCTTTCATTTAAATGCTTGTTTTAATTATAGCATGAGGGAATTAAGGAGAACGCCTTCGAAAAATGCTGAATTCAATGCTGATAAGGAGTTTAAGAGATTATTGAAAATTAATCCTAAATTTAATCTCGATAAACAAAAAAACGTAACAAACGTCCAAGAGACGGAAATATGAAAGAGTTTAAGAGATTATTGAAAATTAATCCTAAATTTAATCTCGATAAACCAAAAAAACGTAACAAACGTCCAAGAGACGGAAATATGAAAGAGTTTAAGAGATTATTGAAAATTAATCCTAAATTTAATCTCGATAAACCAAAAAAACGTAACAAACGTCCAAGAGACGGAAATATGAAAGAGTTTAAGAGATTATTGAAAATTAATCCTAAATTTAATCTCGATAAACCAAAAAAACTTAACAAACGTCCAAGAGACGGAAATATGAAAGAGTTTAAGAGATTATTGAAAATTAATTCTAAATTTAATCTCGATAAACCAAAAAAACGTAACAAAATTAGTCCTAAATTTAATCTCGATAAACCCAAAAAAAACGTCCAAGAGATTACCCTGGAAAGATGCTCAATCTCGATATAGTTTCTAATACACCAAAGAATACAATTCTTGATAAAGCCATGATTAGTAAAATCAGAGACTGTTTTAATGAATTCAAGCGTGATGGAGCATCTTATTGTTGGTCAACATTTCGAATTGATGGTGTTGTTGACGCTACCATGAATGATGAAAAAGCAGCAGTGATAATTTCACGTGTTGGGGAAAAACGGCATTTTTTCCGAATCAAATTCATTATCGAAGTCGATGGCAAATGGATTATTAGGGATAAATTTGAACCAATCCTCAAGAATAAAAAAGCTGTCATTGTGAGTAGAGATTCCAAACCAGGAATTCTAACCGGAATCGATAAGCCATACTACGAAAGATCTTATCCCGTAACAGCAATGGTTTATGGGATATATCCGTTAAATGATAAACCCGATATCGCAAAACTAGCTCCTATGAAATATTCGTCAGGGCTTAATTGTGTAGCAGAACGAATAATAGAACACTTCACAAATGCATCCCGAGGAAATAAACTAACTGATCTGCGACGTAGGAAAATAACCGAATGGGAACTGACTGTGAAACAGCATGGTGCAAAGATTTCTGATATAGCTAAATTAGAAACATCATTACGATTCCCAATAACCGTTATGACGATAACCGGAGAGGTTTTATACGAACCGAAATATAACAAAAATGGAGCGCCAATACAGATTATTGATCATAACAAACACGCGTGGACACCTGCGGTAACAATATTTCCACGAGATAGAACCGTGAAATATATCCCTAAGGAGTTCGTCGGGGATGTTTTCTATGAAGAGAGATTATTCGATGCTATTCATGCGTTGTGTAAAGATGATCCTGTGTCAGTGTGGTTACTTAGAAGTGATGAAGATCCCGAAATAGGATTCGATCAATTTGTAAAACCAAATGGTGAATTATATCGCGTTGAAGAATTAGATAACAGAATGAGAAAAATCGCTAGTGATTTTTCAACGGAGAATTCCCATGAAAAACTACTCACGGATAGTTTTACTATTCCATCAGTGGTAGCTCACTTTGCAAGAGAAAAAAACTCATGGCGTCCAACACGAAGTGATTTTCTCGAGGATGTTAAATTGAGTTGCGTCAAATTTGGTCATGGAGGACTGTGGAATACGAAATACTCACGTGATGGTATGATTTCAATTGATATAGCCGCGTGTTATCCCGGAAGTTTTCTCGGATATGGGGAATGTGCTGAGTACTTCAAACGATTTGGACACCCCACGCATGAAATGACTCGTGTTGCGATTAATGGACCATTACCTGATTTTGATTTAACCGGATTCGCTCGTGTGATATCATTCGAATTAGCTACAGGGTTATATCCGTGTAGTTATGTTTGGCTCGGTAGACACCTATCTGAAAAACACTGGATGCCAATAGTGCTATTGAGATATATGATTGATTGTGGTATGCTAATATCGTTGATTGTTTCCGAGGCTATTATATGCTATCGAGCTCAGAAAGAAGTTTGGCTACCACAACCCGATTTAGATAGAATAATCAGCGAACAGCGAAAACAATTCCCTGATTTCAATGAAGAACAAATCATGAATCGGTCTAAGAAGTTATTTGAAATTAAAAAAGAACAAGCAAAAGATTTTGGACGAAGAATAATCGGTAAATTTACCCAGGGTGGACGATACGACAATGCAAAATATTCTTCGCGGTTGATCATAGATATCGCTGAATACGATTTTATTGTAACGGATTTAATGAAACAGGGAAAACTTGTATCCCGTAAGGATGCTTTTCTATCCAATGGTGAGAAATTAGGTACGGTTGTTACCTACTGTGATGGATATAATTCCCAGTATACACATTTGAGAAGTTCAATGCTAGCCTATGCTTCTATTAATCTATTTTCGATGATAAATAGATTTCCTAATACCGCGGTTAGAGTGGCCACTGATTCGATGTATATACACAATAAGTACAAATCAGCTGTAGCGGCATTCACAGATCCCGAAGAAAATTGGGGGCGTTGGCGATTTAAAAAGGAGATGCTACATGAGTATTGTGAATCCGCAGACGTTGCCATGGATGATAAATATCTTTGTTGTAACCGTATTGAAATTCAATCAGAATTTTCTAATGCACCACCGGTATCTGATCCAGTATGTAGATACAAGACAGTTTATTTAAACGGTTGTGGTGGGTCAGGAAAGACAACTCGTGCAATTGAATTATTTCGTCGGTCAACCATGATTGTGCTAACACCGACTCACAGACTCGCCAGAGAGATGATACAGCGAGGGGTAAATGCTTGCACTTACCACAGTTTCTTTCGATGGAAGGGTGACAAATGGACTCCTGAGCGTATGGGTGCTAAATTCATTCCTGAAATCATAATTTGGGATGAAATATGCACAGTGTCATTAGATGTATTACAAACATTTCTAGAGTGGTTGTTAAACAAAAACACAAAAGTCGTCATGTGCGGTGATCACGGCCAACCACCACCATTTGTCGGTGCATCTCCACATGAATGGCTAAGGGGTTTTGTAGACTATTATGAAGAAATCACCACTGATTATAGATCACTTGATGAACGATTACGAGAATTTAAGAAACTAATTAGATTACAACCGGATAGAATCCAATGCGAAATAGCGCGTGAAGTGATTTCAGAAACTCCAATGAATGATTTCTGGGAAACATGGAGACCAAATGATTTGATAATTGCAAGTAGAAAAATAGTCAGGGACACACTTCAGATGAAGTTATTTGAATTGCATAAAGAAAAATTTGCAACGCTTCCAGTACCCCTTTGTTATAGGCCATCGGATACACGAAAACAGAACATTGAAGTTGATATTCCAGGACAGAGTGAAAAACAAATTCTCGTATTAAATGATATTGTGCTGGTTGATATCAGCGTCGTCGAAAATGCATTGCGTGCTAATAAATCCCCGTGGACGCTAGGATACGCAGCAACAATACACTCTTCACAGGGATTGACTATATCGGATACAATTGTTTGGATGGTGGATAATCACATCGAATGGTCGAATTTAGTCTATCTCGCAGTATCCAGAGTACGAAAAATAAATCAACTTCGAAGAGTTGTTTTCGATGATAATGACACAACAATAAGTGATATTGATGTTAGCATCATTAATAAAAAACTCTCCGGTTACAAACAACAGGACAAAAAAAAACAACGAGAATTTGATATTGATGCTAAATTAATAATTACGCTGAAACAACAACAGAATAATCACTGCGCGAGTTGCAATTGTATAATGCGTTGGCAGTATTCGGATAAGGATCCTCGCCAATTCACCGTAGACAGAAAAAATAACAATCTCGGTCATGTCAGAAACAATGTGATGTTGACTTGTCTTGAGTGCAATAGACGCAACGGCGCTAGTTAAGACCATGCGGTGGCAATTGAGTATCCTCGGGAATTACCTGTAGTTGTTGTCGAGTAAATCCACATTGAGGGGCAGTTGAATCCAGTTTATAGACTGGAGGTCTACCCGTAGATCGTGTTATACTAGATATCTTGTGTGCAGTAACACTCCAAATAGGATCAGTAGCCCTTTTTCTACCCCCTTCAAGCTCTCCTGGTTCGTATAAGTACCTAACAGTGACATTACTATGAGGAATTGGTTCTTTGAAATCTTTTTGTGGTTGTACGGGTATTGACTTCTTTTAATCGCGTTGCTAGGTTTCATGTTGATTGTTCTAGTAATCTCGTTATTCAGTGCAGTAATCACAGATGGTAATCTTTTAACCCATTCACGGGATCTTTTTTCTTGGATGAATTCTTTTGCGTATTGATATCCAAATAACCGCTCAGCAATCGTCCGATTAAATCGTTCTACAATGGCCTGATCGCGATGTAGCGCAGTATGCCCTCGTCGTATGGTGACATTATGATGTTTCATTGTAGATAACACTGCACCCTGAAATTCCTTGCCAGGATCAACCTGCAATAGATTTGGCCAGTGCAGAGGACCTCGTCGATAAATCCTTTCAAATGTAGAAGCGACTTCAGTGGCTGATTTTGTTTTTAACGGTTCTGCTTCTTTGTATCGACTTGCAATATCAACTACGGTTAAAGCGTATTTGTAACCACGATCATGTGGCAGAAATAATATATCAGCCTGATGAACTTCATTAGGAGCGGTCACATCAAAATGCGAGAATTGAATTTGTTTAGGCGGTGGTAGATAAATTTGCCATAGTGCCTGTTTGGATAACCAATTAGCCGCAGTGGTTTTTTTCACTTTTGCAGCACTAGCGAGTTTATGGACTGCTGATTTACCCCTCCAGTATCCTCTTGGGGAATAATAAATTGATTCCATATTATTAATTACCGGCACCTAACATCAATTTACTTTTCATAGCCGATTTTATCAAAAATGAAGCCAATTTTTCTTTGAATGATTTATCAGGAATAGCATTTAACGCATGAATTAATTTCACATCTGCTAGATGCCTGTGTTGCAAATTGCTGCTTTTATAAGCAACATCATGAAGGTGACAGGCCTTATCAATGGCGTTTATTGGTTCTTCACCGGGGTTGGGTTGATTTTGATTATTGAGTCTGATATCAAGTCTGGTTCCCGGTCCACAGTAGCTATATCCTGGAAGGTGCTTTTCTCCGGGGTACTTTACCCATGGGGTTCCAGGGAGCTTTGCCAATTTGGCTGCGATATCACCTCCTCGTTTTTTTTAAAAACATCTCCGGATTGTAAAATCTTTGATTTTGTAGAAACAAATCTGAACTTTTTAATACCACATGTTGCACATCTACCAGTAAGTGCTGATCTGTTATTTTTAGTTGTAACCATCGTCACATCATTTGTGCTAGTACGCGTTTTACACTTCATACAATATAGATCCATAATTTATGTATAGAGATATGGATATAATTGATTTTTCAGCGACTAAAACAAGAGAACCAGTTAAGCATCATGCAGCGCTACCAAACTCTATCCGGATGATTATAATCGGGCCATCTGGATCCGGTAAAATGCAATTGCTACTCAATTTAATAATGAGATGGATGAAGTGGGATAAGTTGTATTTAATTGCCCCTAGCGTAGATGATCAACGATGTTATGAAATGCTAAAAGATTTTAACGAGAATGCATCAGAAATTAAGGGTGAGAACGCCATTGATTTTATAACCGATATCGATGAAGCACCGAGCATTGATGATATTGATGGAGATATTAACAAATTAGTCGTATACGACGATATAATGTTGGATAAACAAAAGAATCCTGCTAGAATATTTTCCCGTGGGCGTCACAAAAACACTGACGTGATATATGTCACTCAACGCTACACTCAGGTTCCAAAAGTCATCAGAGATAACTGCAATATTCTTTCTGTATTCAACGGAGTTGATACTCATACTCTTAGAAATATTTGGCAGACATGGTGTTCTGATATGGACTTCAATCAATTTCGAGATTTCTTTAGTCATGCTCAGTCGACTCCGCACGGATTCGCAACAATAAATTTGCATGATCCTCGGACACGATATCGTATCGGACTTGATCAAATCTTCGGTTAAAATCATTTATTATTTTTTGTTAACCCAGTGATGAAATCACTAAGCAGCAGAGAGGGTGGATGACAACAAGTTGCGACCAAAATTGATTAAAAAATCGTAAAAATCTCCTTTTTCATTTTTTTAGTTAAAATGAGATTTCGGAGGAAAGGCTCGTTAAGATTTCAATCAATTTTTTGTGTGAAAACATTGTAGGGTTTGCCCCTCAGACATTTTTTTTGGTTAAAATGAGATCGTAGGAAGGCTCGTTTTAATGATTCAATCAAAATTTTGTCTGAAAACATTGTAGGGTTCACCCCCTCTGCTGCTCGTGTTCCAGCCAAAGAAAACAGTTGTAACAATTGAGTTTTTTTTTCTTCTTCTTCACCTAGTGCACTTGATAACGTTGTTTAATAGTATTACTCACTTGTATTAGTAATGCTCACGGCAAAATAAACATGTAAAACGAAGCTTTTTTTTTAATCAAACACGATGAATTACTCTTTACCACTTGAGTGGCATGGACCCTGGGATATAATCTTTTTCTTGTCAAACAGAAATGTATCCTGCAATTTTACAGTGAGAATAAAATTCAGTCAAACCTATGGAAATGGTTGAGAACAGAGGAAATATTTTAATTTATCAGCTCCTTTGTCACTTGTACACTATCTTGAATCGAAATGACTTATTTGTGAGTAATGGTATTAGTTTCTTCTATTTCTGTTTCATGCGTTCTGTGAAGAGAAAAAGAATTAACGCTAGATCTCGGCCTCAGATTCAATTAATTGATTTAGTTTTCCAGTGTAGAAACGGTCGTCATAAAACAATGTATTGACCAAGAAATCATGAGGCTTTACGAGTAAGTTTATGAATTGATTCCAACGAGAGAATAGCAGTAAAATAAATTAATATCAATAAAATCTTTATCCTGGCATTGTAAGAAGACGTCCAAATAAAATGTCATCCAGTACACTTTTCTTTGATTATGAAAAAGGTTTTCATAATTCTATTTCGGCTTAAACATGAAAGAAAATTGAAAACTTACGTCCTATACTGTCCGTCGAAACGTTAGGCTCCTATACTGTCCGTCGAAAAGTTAGGCTTCTATATTGTCCGTCGAAAAGTTAGGCTCCTATACTGTCCATCAAAAAGTTAGGCTCCTATACTGTCCATCGAAAGTTAGGCTCCTATACTGTCCGTCGAAAAGTTAGGCTCCTATACTGTCCGTCGAAATGTTAGGCTCCTATACTGTCCATCGAAAAGTTAGGCTCCTATACTGTAAGTCGAAAAGTTAGGCTCCTATACTGTCCGTCGAAAAGTTAGGCTCCTATACTGTCCGTCGAAAAGTTAGGCTACTATACTGTCCGTCGAAAAGTTAGGCTCCTATACTGTCCATCTAAAAGTTAGGCTCCTATACTGTCCATCGAAAAGTTAGGCTCCTATACTGTCCATCGAAAAGTTAGGATAAGTAGGCCTATACTGTCGATATATAAGTCAGGCTTATACCGTCGATATATATACGAGAGGCCAATACTGTCGATATATATACGTGAGTCCTATACTGTCAACATATATGTGGGGCCCATGTTTTGAATAGATAAATCCGGCAATTGTTGCGGTTACTTTCGCAAGAAAGTCGTGAATTTTGTTTGCATACATAATATTACTTAAAATTAGGTTTAGATCGTTTACACAAGCATTAGGTCAAAACAGTCTTGAAGTTAATAATTCAGAAGGATATCCAATGAATGTGTGATGCAGATGTAAACATTTTCAAAATCACGAGAGAACTTACCAATTTGATTAATACTTTTAAACAGTCATTTCAATGAAGCATATAACCTGCTGTATGGCTGCGTATAAAACGTTTTTTTTTTAAATATTTAACATTGTCACTGAGGGATCGAAGTGGTTGGGTTTATTTGAGAATCTCGAACGCAAATTGAAAACACTAGGCATTCGTTTGGACAAGAGACATGAACTGTGATCAGTGTTCAAATCCATTAATCAGCTTAATCAAACAGGTTTGATCTTTGTGAAAATTTATTGCCAAGTAATTTAGTTTTATTTTCTTTTAATCGCTGCGATGTGGAAAATTGTCGACCTTATGTGCAGAAAAATAAAGCGTCCAAAAGCGTAGAAGATTGTGAGAAATATTGTATGCTAATAACTATGAAAAACACATTATATATATATATATATATATATATATATATATATATATATATATATATATATATATATATATATATATATATATATATATATATATATATATATATATATATATATATATGCGTGTTCCAGCCAAAGAAAACAGTTGTAACAATTGAGTTTTTTTTTCTTCTTCTTCACCTAGTGCACTTGATAACGTTGTTTAATAGTATTACTCACTTGTATTAGTAATGCTCACGGCAAAATAAACATGTAAAACGAAGCTTTTTTTAATCAAACACGATGAATTACTCTTTACCACTTGAGTGGCATGGACCCTGGGATATAATCTTTTTCTTGTCAAACAGAAATGTATCCTGCAATTTTACAGTGAGAATAAAACTCAGTCAAACCTATGGAAATGGTTGAGAACAGAGGAAATATTTTAATTTATCACCTCCTTTGTCACTTGTACACTATCTTGAATCGAAATCACCTATTTGTGAGTAATGGTATTAGTTTCTTCTATTTCTGTTTCATGCGTTCTGTGAAGAGAAAAAGTAACGCTAGATCTCGGCCTCAGATTCAATTAATTGATTTAGTTTTCCAGTGTAGAAACGGTCGTCATAAAACAATGTATTGACCAAAAAATCATGAGGCTTTACGAGTAAGTTTATGAATTGATTCCAACCAGAGAATAGCAGTAAAATAAATTAATATCAATAAAATCTTTATCCTGACATTGGAACAAGACGTCCAAATAAAATGTCATCCAGTACCCTTTTCTTCGATTATGAAAAAGGTTTTCATAATTCTATTTCGGTTTGAACATGAAAGAAAATTGAAAACTTACGTCCTATACTGTCCGTCGAAAAGTTAGGCTCCAATACTGTCCGTCGAAAAGTTAGGCTCCTATACTGTCCGTCGAAAAGTTATGCTCCTATACTGTCTATCGAAAAGTTAGGCTCCTATACTGTCCGTCGAAAAGTTAGGCTCCTATACTGTACGTTGGAAAGTTAGGCTCCTATACTGTCCATCGAAAAGTTAGGCTCCTTTAATGTCCATCGAAAAGTTAGGCTACTATACTGTCCGTCGAAAAGTTAGGCTCCTATACTGTCCGTCGAAAGGTTAGGCTCCTATACTGTCCGTCGAAAAGTTAGGCTCCTATACTGTCCATCGAAAAGTTAGGCTCCTATACTGTCCATCGAAAAGTTAGGCTCCTATACTGTCCATCGAAAAGTTAGGCTCCCATACTGTCCGTCGAAAAGTTAGGCTCCTATACTGTCAGTCGAAATGTTAGGCTCCTATACTGTAAGTCGAAAAGTTAGGCTCCTATACTGTCCATCGACACGTTAGGCTCCTATACTGTCCATGTAAACGTTTGGATCCTATACTGTCCATCGAAACGTTAGGCTCCTATACTGTCCATCGAAAAGTTAGGCTCCTATACTGTCCATTGAAAAGTTAGGCTCCTATACTGTCCATCGAAAAGTTTGGCTGCTATACTGTCCATCGAAAAGTTAGGCTCCTATACTGTGCATCGAAAAGTTAGGATAAGAAGGCCTATACTGTCGATATGTAAGTCAGGCCTATACCGTCGATATATATACGAGATGCCAATACTGTCGATATATCTACGTGAGTCCTATACTGTCAACATATATGTGGGGCCCATGTTTTGAATAGATAAATGCGGCAATTGTTGCGGTTACTTTCGCAAGAAAGTCGTGAATTTTGTTTGCATACATAATATTACTTAAAATTAGGTTTAGATCGTTTACACAAGCATTAGGTCAAAACAGTCTTGAAGTTAATAATTCAGAAGGATATCCAATGAATGTGTGATGCAGATGTAAACATTTTCAAAATCACGAGAGAACTTACCAATATGATTAATACTTTAAAACAGTCATTTCAATGAAGCATATAACCTGCTGTATGGCTGCGTATAAAACGTTTTTTTTAAAATATTTAACATTGTCACTGAGGGATCGAAGTGGTTGGGTTTATTTGAGAATCTCGAACGCAAATTGAAAACACTAGGCATTCGTTTGGACAAGAGACATGAACTGTGATCAGTGTTCAAATCCATTAATCAGCTTAATCAAACAGGTTTGATCTTTGTGAAAATTTATTGCCAAGTAATTTAGTTTTATTTTCTTTTAATCGCTGCGATGTGGAAAATTGTCGACCTTATGTGCAGAAAAATAAAGCGTCCAAAAGCGTAGAAGATTGTGAGAAATATTGTATGCTAATAACTATGAAAAACAAATTATATATATATGCGTGTTCCAGCCAAAGAAAACAGTTGTAACAATTGAGTTTTTTTTTTCTTCTTCTTCACCTAGTGCACTTGATAACGTTGTTTAATAGTATTACTGACTTGTATTAGTAATGCTCACGGCAAAATAAACATGTAAAACGAAGGTTTTTTTTAATCAAACACGATGAATTACTCTTTACCACTTGAGTGGCATGGACCCTGGGATATAATCTTTTTCTTGTCAAACAGAAATGTATCCTGCAATTTTACAGTGAGAATAAAACTCAGTCAAACCTATGGAAATGGTTGAGAACAGAGGAAACATTTTAATTTATCAGCTCCTTTGTCACTTGTACACTATCTTGAATCGAAATCACCTATTTGTGAGTAATGGTATCAGTTTCTTCTATTTCTGTTTCATGCGTTCTGTGAAGAGAAAAAGTAACGCTTGATCTCGGCCTCAGATTCAATTAATTGATTTAGTTTTCCAGTGTAGAAACGGTCGTCATAAAACAATGTATTGACCAAAAAATCAAGAGGCTTTACGAGTAAGTTTATGAATTGATTCCAACCAGAGAATAGCAGTAAAATAAATTAATATCAATAAAATCTTTATCCTCACATTGTAAGAAGACGTCCAAATAAAATGTCATCCAGTACACTTTTCTTCGATTATGAAAAAGGTTTTCATAATTCTATTTCGGTTTGAACATGAAAGAAAATTGAAAACTTACGTCCTATACTGTCCGTCAAAAAGTTAGGCTCCTATACTGTCCGTCGAAAAGTTACGCTCCTATACTGTCCGTCGAAAAGTTAGGGTCCTATACTGTCCGTCGAAAAGTTAGGCTCCTATACTGTCGATCGAAAAGTTAGGCTCCTATACTGTCCGTCAAAATGTTAGGCTCCTTTACTGTCCATCGAAAAGTTAGGCTCCTATACTGTCCGTCGGAAAGTTAGGCTCCTATACTGTCCGTCGAAATGTTAGGCTCCTATACTGTCCATCGAAAAGTTAGGCTCCTATACTGTAAGTAGAAAAGTTAGGCTCCTATATTGTCCGTCGAAAAGTTAGGCTCCTATACTGTCCGTCGAAAAGTTAGGCTCCTATACTGTCCGTCGAAAAGTTAGGCTCCTATACTGTCCGTCGAAAAGTTAGGCTCCTATACTGTCCGTCGAAAAGTTAGGCTCCTATACTGCCCATCGAAAAGTTAGGCTCCTATACTGTCCGTCGAAAAGTTAGGCTCCTATACTGTCCGTCGAAAAGTTAGGCTCCTATACTGTCCATCGAAAAGTTAGGCTCCTATACTGTCCATCGAAAAGTTTGGCTCCTATACTGTCCATCGAAAAGTTAGGATAAGTAGGCCTATACTGTCGATATATTAGTCAGGCCTATACCGTCGATATATATGCGAGAGGCCAATACTGTCGATATTATATACGTGAGTCCTATACTGTCAACATATATGTGGGGCCCATGTTTTGAATTGAGAAATGCGGCAATTGTTGCGGTTACTTTCGCAAAAAAGTCGTGAATTTTGTTTGCATACATAATATTACTTAAAATTAGGTTTAGATCGTTTACACAAGCATTAGGTCAAAACAGTCTTGAAGTTAATAATTCAGAAGGATATCCAATGAATGTGTGATGCAGATGTAAACATTTTCAAAATCACGAGAGAACTTAAAAATATGATTAATACTTTAAAACAGTCATTTCAATGAAGCATATAACCTGCTGTATGGCTGCGTATAAAACGTTTTTTTTAAATATTTAACATTGTCACTGAGGGATCGAAGTGGTTGGGTTTATTTTAGAATCTCGAACGCAAATTGAAAACACTAGGCATTCGTTTGGACAAGAGACATGAATTGTGATCAGTGTTCAAATCCATTAATCAGCCTAATCAAACAGGTTTGATCTTTGTGAAAATTTATTGCCAAGTAATTTAGTTTTATTTTCTTTTAATCGCTGCGATGTGGAAAATTGTCGACCTTATGTGCAGAAAAATAAAGCGTCCAAAAGCGTAGAAGATTGTGAGAAATATTGTATGCTAATAACTATGAAAAACACATTATATATATATATATATATATATATATATATATATATATATATATATATATATATATATATATATATATATATATATATATATATATATATATATATATATATATATGCGTGTTCCAGCCAAAGAAAACAGTTGTAACAATTGAGTTTTTTTTTCTTCTTCTTCACCTAGTGCACTTGATAACGTTGTTTAATAGTATTACTCACCTGTATTAGTAATGCTCACGGCAAAATAAACATGTAAAACGAAGCTTTTTTTAATCAAACACGATGAATTACTCTTTACCACTTGAGTGGCATGGACCCTGGGATATAATCTTTTTCTTGTCAAACAGAAATGTATCCTGCAATTTTACAGTGAGAATAAAACTCAGTCAAACCTATGGAAATGGTTGAGAACAGAGGAAATATTTTAATTTATCACCTCCTTTGTCACTTGTACACTATCTTGAATCGAAATCACCTATTTGTGAGTAATGGTATTAGTTTCTTCTATTTCTGTTTCATGCGTTCTGTGAAGAGAAAAAGTAACGCTAGATCTCGGCCTCAGATTCAATTAATTGATTTAGTTTTCCAGTGTAGAAACGGTCGTCATAAAACAATGTATTGACCAAAAAATCATGAGGCTTTACGAGTAAGTTTATGAATTGATTCCAACCAGAGAATAGCAGTAAAATAAATTAATATCAATAAAATCTTTATCCTGACATTGGAACAAGACGTCCAAATAAAATGTCATCCAGTACCCTTTTCTTCGATTATGAAAAAGGTTTTCATAATTCTATTTCGGTTTGAACATGAAAGAAAATTGAAAACTTACGTCCTATACTGTCCGTCGAAAAGTTAGGCTCCAATACTGTCCGTCGAAAAGTTAGGCTCCTATACTGTCCGTCGAAAAGTTATGCTCCTATACTGTCTATCGAAAAGTTAGGCTCCTATACTGTCCGTCGAAAAGTTAGGCTCCTATACTGTACGTTGGAAAGTTAGGCTCCTATACTGTCCATCGAAAAGTTAGGCTCCTTTAATGTCCATCGAAAAGTTAGGCTACTATACTGTCCGTCGAAAAGTTAGGCTCCTATACTGTCCGTCGAAAGGTTAGGCTCCTATACTGTCCGTCGAAAAGTTAGGCTCCTATACTGTCCATCGAAAAGTTAGGCTCCTATACTGTCCATCGAAAAGTTAGGCTCCTATACTGTCCATCGAAAAGTTAGGCTCCCATACTGTCCGTCGAAAAGTTAGGCTCCTATACTGTCAGTCGAAATGTTAGGCTCCTATACTGTAAGTCGAAAAGTTAGGCTCCTATACTGTCCATCGACACGTTAGGCTCCTATACTGTCTATGTAAACGTTTGGATCCTATACTGTCCATCGAAACGTTAGGCTCCTATACTGTCCATCGAAAAGTTAGGCTCCTATACTGTCCATTGAAAAGTTAGGCTCCTATACTGTCCATCGAAAAGTTTGGCTGCTATACTGTCCATCGAAAAGTTAGGCTCCTATACTGTGCATCGAAAAGTTAGGATAAGAAGGCCTATACTGTCGATATGTAAGTCAGGCCTATACCGTCGATATATATACGAGATGCCAATACTGTCGATATATCTACGTGAGTCCTATACTGTCAACATATATGTGGGGCCCATGTTTTGAATAGATAAATGCGGCAATTGTTGCGGTTACTTTCGCAAGAAAGTCGTGAATTTTGTTTGCATACATAATATTACTTAAAATTAGGTTTAGATCGTTTACACAAGCATTAGGTCAAAACAGTCTTGAAGTTAATAATTCAGAAGGATATCCAATGAATGTGTGATGCAGATGTAAACATTTTCAAAATCACGAGAGAACTTACCAATATGATTAATACTTTAAAACAGTCATTTCAATGAAGCATATAACCTGCTGTATGGCTGCGTATAAAACGTTTTTTTTAAAATATTTAACATTGTCACTGAGGGATCGAAGTGGTTGGGTTTATTTGAGAATCTCGAACGCAAATTGAAAACACTAGGCATTCGTTTGGACAAGAGACATGAACTGTGATCAGTGTTCAAATCCATTAATCAGCTTAATCAAACAGGTTTGATCTTTGTGAAAATTTATTGCCAAGTAATTTAGTTTTATTTTCTTTTAATCGCTGCGATGTGGAAAATTGTCGACCTTATGTGCAGAAAAATAAAGCGTCCAAAAGCGTAGAAGATTGTGAGAAATATTGTATGCTAATAACTATGAAAAACAAATTATATATATATGCGTGTTCCAGCCAAAGAAAACAGTTGTAACAATTGAGTTTTTTTTTTCTTCTTCTTCACCTAGTGCACTTGATAACGTTGTTTAATAGTATTACTGACTTGTATTAGTAATGCTCACGGCAAAATAAACATGTAAAACGAAGGTTTTTTTTAATCAAACACGATGAATTACTCTTTACCACTTGAGTGGCATGGACCCTGGGATATAATCTTTTTCTTGTCAAACAGAAATGTATCCTGCAATTTTACAGTGAGAATAAAACTCAGTCAAACCTATGGAAATGGTTGAGAACAGAGGAAACATTTTAATTTATCAGCTCCTTTGTCACTTGTACACTATCTTGAATCGAAATCACCTATTTGTGAGTAATGGTATCAGTTTCTTCTATTTCTGTTTCATGCGTTCTGTGAAGAGAAAAAGTAACGCTTGATCTCGGCCTCAGATTCAATTAATTGATTTAGTTTTCCAGTGTAGAAACGGTCGTCATAAAACAATGTATTGACCAAAAAATCAAGAGGCTTTACGAGTAAGTTTATGAATTGATTCCAACCAGAGAATAGCAGTAAAATAAATTAATATCAATAAAATCTTTATCCTCACATTGTAAGAAGACGTCCAAATAAAATGTCATCCAGTACACTTTTCTTCGATTATGAAAAAGGTTTTCATAATTCTATTTCGGTTTGAACATGAAAGAAAATTGAAAACTTACGTCCTATACTGTCCGTCAAAAAGTTAGGCTCCTATACTGTCCGTCGAAAAGTTACGCTCCTATACTGTCCGTCGAAAAGTTAGGGTCCTATACTGTCCGTCGAAAAGTTAGGCTCCTATACTGTCGATCGAAAAGTTAGGCTCCTATACTGTCCGTCAAAATGTTAGGCTCCTTTACTGTCCATCGAAAAGTTAGGCTCCTATACTGTCCGTCGGAAAGTTAGGCTCCTATACTGTCCGTCGAAATGTTAGGCTCCTATACTGTCCATCGAAAAGTTAGGCTCCTATACTGTAAGTAGAAAAGTTAGGCTCCTATATTGTCCGTCGAAAAGTTAGGCTCCTATACTGTCCGTCGAAAAGTTAGGCTCCTATACTGTCCGTCGAAAAGTTAGGCTCCTATACTGTCCGTCGAAAAGTTAGGCTCCTATACTGTCCGTCGAAAAGTTAGGCTCCTATACTGCCCATCGAAAAGTTAGGCTCCTATACTGTCCGTCGAAAAGTTAGGCTCCTATACTGTCCGTCGAAAAGTTAGGCTCCTATACTGTCCATCGAAAAGTTTGGCTCCTATACTGTCCATCGAAAAGTTAGGATAAGTAGGCCTATACTGTCGATATATAAGTCAGGCCTATACCGTCGATATATATACGAGAGGCCAATACTGTCGATATTATATACGTGAGTCCTATACTGTCAACATATATGTGGGGCCCATGTTTTGAATTGAGAAATGCGGCAATTGTTGCGGTTACTTTCGCAAAAAAGTCGTGAATTTTGTTTGCATACATAATATTACTTAAAATTAGGTTTAGATCGTTTACACAAGCATTAGGTCAAAACAGTCTTGAAGTTAATAATTCAGAAGGATATCCAATGAATGTGTGATGCAGATGTAAACATTTTCAAAATCACGAGAGAACTTAAAAATATGATTAATACTTTAAAACAGTCATTTCAATGAAGCATATAACCTGCTGTATGGCTGCGTATAAAACGTTTTTTTTAAATATTTAACATTGTCACTGAGGGATCGAAGTGGTTGGGTTTATTTTAGAATCTCGAACGCAAATTGAAAACACTAGGCATTCGTTTGGACAAGAGACATGAATTGTGATCAGTGTTCAAATCCATTAATCAGCCTAATCAAACAGGTTTGATCTTTGTGAAAATTTATTGCCAAGTAATTTAGTTTTATTTTCTTTTAATCGCTGCGATGTGGAAAATTGTCGACCTTATGTGCAGAAAAATAAAGCGTCCAAAAGCGTAGAAGATTGTGAGAAATATTGTATGCTAATAACTATGAAAAACACATTATATATATATATATATATATATATATATATATATATATATATATATATATATATATATATATATATATATATATATATATATATATATATATATATATATATATATACATACATACATACATACATACATACATACATACATACATACATACATACATACATATATATATATATATACATACATACATACATACATACATACATACATACATATATATATATATATATATATATATATATATATATATATATATATATATATATATATATATATATATATATATATATATTTATATATATATATATATGTGTGTGTGTTCCAGCCAAAGAAAACAGTTGTAACAATTGAGGTTTTTTTTTCTTCTTCTTCACCGAGTGCACTTGATAACGTTGTTTAATAGTATTACTCACTTGTATTAGTAATGCTCACGGCAAAATAAACATGTAAAACGAAGCTTTTTTAATCAAACACGATGAATTACTCTTTACCACTTGAGTGGCATGGACCCTGGGATATAATCTTTTTCTTGTCAAACAGAAATGTATCCTGCAATTTTACAGTGGGAATAAAACTCAGTCAAACCTATGGAAATGGTTGAGAACAGAGGAAATATTTTAATTTATCAGCTCCTTTGTCACTTGTACACTATCTTGAATCGAAATCACCTATTTGTGAGTAATGGTATTAGTTTCTTCTATTTCTGTTTCATGCGTTCTGTGAAGAGAAAAAGAAGTAACGCTAGATCTCGGCCTCAGATTCAATTAATTGATTTAGTTTTCGAGTGTAGAAACGGTCGTCATAAAACAATGTATTCACCAAAAATTCACGAGGCTTTACGAGTAAGTTTATGAATTGATTCCAAAAAGAGAATAGCAGTAAAATAAATTAATATCAATAAAATCTTTATCCTGGCATTGTAAGAAGACGTCCAAATAAAATGTCATCCAGTCCACGTCTCTTCGATTATGAAAAAGGTTTTCATAATTCTATTTCGGTTTGAACATGAAAGAAAATTGAAAACTTACGTCCTATACTGTCCGTCGAAAAGTTAGACTCCTATACTGTCCGTCGAAAAGTTAGGCTTCTATACTGTCCGTCGAAAAGTTAGCCTTCTATACTGTCCGTCGAAAAGTTAGGCTCCTATACTGTCCGTCGAAAAGTTAGGCTCCTATACTGTCCGTCGAAAAGTTAGGCTCCTATACTGTCCGTCGAAAAGTTAGGCTCCTATACTGTCCGTCGAAAAGTTAGGCTGCTATACTGTCCGTCGAAAAGTTAGGCTCCTATGCTGTCCGTCGAAAAGTTAGGATCCTATACTGTCCGTCGAAAAGTTAGGCTCCTATACTGTCCATCGAAAAGTTAGGCTCCTATACTGTCCATCGAAAAGTTTGGCTCCTATACTGTCCATCGAAAAGTTAGGATAAGTAGGCCTATGCTGTCGATATATAAGTCATGCCTATACCGTCGATATATATACGAGAGGCCAATACTGTCGATATATATACGTGAGTCCTATACTGTCAACATATATGTGGGGCCCATGTTTTGAATAGATAAATGCGGCAATTGTTGCGGTTACTTTCGCAAGAAAGTCGTGAATTTTGTTTGCATACATAATATTACTTAAAATTAGGTTTAGATCGTTTACACAAGCATTAGGTCAAAACAGTCTTGAAGCTAATAATTCAGAAGGATATCCAATGAATGTGTGATGCAGATGTAAACATTTTCAAAATCACGAGAGAACTTACCAATATGATTAATACTTTAAAACAGTCATTTCAATGAAGCATATAACCTGCTGTATGGCTGCGTATAAAACGTTTTTTTTTTTAATATTTAACATTGTCACTGAGGGATCGAAGTGGTTGGGTTTATTTGAGAATCTCGAACGCAAATTGAAAACACTAGGCATTCGTTTGGACAAGAGACATGAATTGTGATCAGTGTTCAAATCCATTAATCAGCTTAATCAAACAGGTTTGATCTTTGTGAAAATTTATTGCCAAGTAATTTAGTTTTATTTTCTTTTAATCGCTGTGATGTGGAAAATTGTCGACCTTATGTGCAGAAAAATAAAGCGTCCAAAAGCGTAGAAGATTGTGAGAAATATTGTATGCTAATAACTATGAAAAACACATTATATATATGTGTGAGTTCCAGCCAAAGAAAACAGTTGTAACAATTGAGTTTTTTTTTCTTCTTCTTCACCTAGTGCACTTGATAACGTTGATTAATAGTATTACTCACTTGTATTAGTAATGCTCACGGCAAAATAAACATGTAAAACGAAGCATTTTTTAATCACACATGATGAATTACTCTTTACAACTTGAGTGGCATGGACCCTGGGATATAATCTTTTTCTTGTGAAACAGAAATGTATCCTGCAATTTTACAGTGAGAATAAAACTCAGTCAAACCTATGGAAATGGTTGAGAACAGAGGAAATATTTTAATTTATCAGCTCCTTTGTCACTTGTACACTATCTTGAATCGAAATCACCTATTTGTGAGTAATGGTATTAGTTTCTTCTATTTCTGTTTCATGCGTTCTGTGAAGAGAAAAAGAAGTAACGCTAGATCTCGGCCTCAGATTCAATTAATTGATTTAGTTTTCCAGTGTAGAAACGGTCGTCATAAAACAATGCATTGACAACAAAATCATGAGGCTTTACGAGTAAGTTTATGAATTGATTCCAACCAGAGAATATCAGTAAAAAAATTAATATCAATAAAATCTTTATCCTGGCATTGTAAGAAGACGTCCAAATAAAATGTCATCCAGTACACTTTTCTTCGATTATGAAAAAGGTTTTCATAATTCTATTTCGGTTTGAACATGAAAGAAAATTGAAAACTTACGACCTATACTGTCCGTCCAAAACTTACGTTCTATACTGTCCGTCGAAAACATAGGCTCCTATACTGTCCATCGAAAAGTTAGGCTCCTATACTGTCCATCGAAAAGTTAGGCTCCTATACTGTTCATCGAAACGTTAGGCTCCTATACTGTCCGTCGAAAAGTTAGGCTCCTATATTGTCCGTCGAAAAGTTAGGCTCCTATACTGTCCGTCGAATAGTTAGGCTACTATACTGTCCGTCGAAAAGTTAGGCTCCTATACTGTCCGTCGAAAAGTTAGGCTCCTATACTGTCCGTCGAAAAGTTAGGCTCCTATACTGTCTGTCTAAAAGTTAGGCTCCTATACTGTCCGTCGAAAAGTTAGTCTCCTATACTGTCCGTCGAAAAGTTAGGCTCCTATACTGTCCGTCAAAAAGTTAGACTCCTATACTGTCCGTCAAAACGTTAGGCTCCTATACTGTCCGTCGAAAAGTTAGGCTCCTATACTGTCCGTCGAAAAGTTAGGCTCCTATACTGTCCGTCGAAAAGTTAGGCTCCTATACTGTCCATCGAAAAGTTAGGCTCCTATACTGTTTGTCGAAAAGTTAGGCTCCTATACTGTCCGTCGAAAAGTTAGGCTCCTATACTGTCCATCGAAAAGTTAGGCTCCTATACTGTCCATCGAAAAGTTTGGCTCCTATACTGTCCATCGAAAAGTTAGGATAAGTAGGCCTATACTGTCGATATATAAGTCATGCCTATACCGTCGATATATATACGTGAGTCCTATACTGTCAACATATATGTGGGGCCCATGTTTTGAATAGATAAATGCGGCAATTGTTGCGGTTACTTTCGCAAGAAAGTCGTGAATTTTGTTTGCATACATAATATTACTTAAAATTATGTTTAGATCGTTTACACAAGCATTAGGTCAAAACAGTCTTGAAGTTAATAATTCAGAAGGATATCCAATGAATGTGTGATGCAGATGTAAACATTTTCAAAATCACGAGAGAACTTACCAATATGATTAATACTTTAAAACAGTCATTTCAATGAAGCATATAACCTGCTGAATAACTGCGTATAAAACGTTTTTTTTTTTTTAATATTTAACATTGTCACTGAGGGATCGAAGTGGTTGGGTTTATTTGAGAATCTCGAACGCAAATTGAAAACACTAGGCATTCGTTTGGACAAGAGACATGAATTGTGATCAGTGTTCAAATCCATTAATCAGCTTAATCAAACAGGTTTGATCTTTGTGAAAATTTATTGCCAAGTAATTTAGTTTTATTTTCTTTAAATCGCTGTGATGTGGAAAATTGTCGACCTTATGTGCAGAAAAATAAAGCGTCCAAAAGCGTAGAAGATTGTGAGAAATATTGTACGCTAATAACTATGAAAAACACATTATATATATATGTGTGAGTTCCAGCCAAAGAAAACAGTTGTAACAATTGAGTTTTTTTTTCTTCTTCTTCACCTAGTGCACTTGATAACGTTGTTTAATAGTATTACTCACTTGTATTAGTAATGCTCACGGCAAAATAAACATGTAAAACGAAGCATTTTTTAATCACACATGATGAATTACTCTTTACCACTTGAGTGGCATGGACCCTGGGATATAATCTTTTTCTTGTCAAACAGAAATGTATCCTGCAATTTTACAGTGAGAATAAAACTCAGTAAAACCTATGGAAATGGTTGAGAACAGAGGAAATATTTTAATTTATCAGCTCCTTTGTCACTTGTACACTATCTTGAATCGAAATGACCTATTTGTGAGTAATGGTATTAGTTTCTTCTATTTCTGTTTCATGCGTTCTGTGAAGAGAAAAAGAAGTAACGCTAGATCTCGGCCTCAGATTCAATTAATTGATTTAGTTTTCCAGTGTAGAAACGGTCGTCATAAAACAATGCATTGACAACAAAATCATGAGACTTTACGAGTAAGTTTATGAATTGATTCCAACCAGAGAATAGCAGTAAAAAAATTAATATCAATAAAATCTTTATCCTGGCATTGTAAGAAGACGTCCAAATAAAATGTCATCTAGTACACTTTTCTTCGATTATGAAAAAGGTTTTCATAATTCTATTTCGGTTTGAACATGAAAGAAAATTGAAAACTTACGACCTATACTGTCCGTCCAAAACTTACGATCTATACTGTCCGTCGAGAACATAGGCTCCTATACTGTCCATCGAAAAGTTAGGCTCCTATTCTGTCCATCGAAAAGTTAGGCTCCTATACTGTTCATCGAAACGTTAGGCTCCTATACTGTCCGTCGAAAAGTTAGGCTCCTATATTGTCCGTCGAAAAGTTAGGCTCCTATACTGTCCGTCGAATAGTTAGGATACTATACTGTCCGTCGAAAAGTTAGGCTCCTATACTGTCCGTCGAAAAGTTAGGCTCCTATACTGTCCGTCGAGAAGTTAGGCTCCTATATTGTCCGTCGAAAAGTTAGGCTCCTATACTGTCAGTCGAATAGTTAGGCTACTATACTGTCCGTCGAAAAGTTAGGCTCCTATACTGTCCGTCAAAAAGTTAGGCTCTTATACTGTCCGTCGAAAAGTTAGGCTCCTATTCTGTCCATCGAAAAGTTAGGCTCCTATACTGTCCGTCGAAAAGTTAGGCTCCTATACTGTCCATCGAAAAGTTAGGCTCCTATACTGTCCGTCGAGAAGGTAGGCTCCTATACTGTCCGTCGAAAAGTTAGGCTCCTATACTGTCCGTCGAAAAGTTAGGTTCCTATACTGTCGATCGAAAAGTTAGGCTCCTATACTGTCCGTCGAATAGTTAGGCTACTATACTGTCCGTCGAAAAGTTAGGCTCCTATACTGTCCGTCGAAAAGTTAGGCTCCTATACTGTCCGTCGAAAAGTTAGGCTCCTATACTGTCCATCGAAAAGTTAGGCTCCTATACTGTCCGTCGAAAAGTGAGGCTCCTATACTGTCCATCGAAAAGTTAGGCTCCTATACTGCCCGTCGAGAAGGTAGGCTCCTATACTGTCCGTCGAAAAGTTAGGCTCCTATACTGTCCGTCGAAAAGTTAGGCTCCTATACTGTCGATCGAAAAGTTAGGCTCCTATACTGTCCGTCGAAAAGTTAGGCTCCTATACTGTCCGTCAAAAAGTTAGGCTCCTATACTGTTCATCGAAACGTTAGGCTCCTATACTGTCCGTCGAAAAGTTAGGCTCTTATACTGTCCATCGAAAAGTTAGGCTCCTATACTGTCCATCGAAAAATTAGGCTCCTATACTGTCCATCGAAAAGTTAGGATAAGTAGGCCTATACTGTCGATATTTAAGTCAGGCCTATACCGTCGATATATATCCGAGAGGCCAATACTGTCGATATATATACGTGAGTCCTATACTGTCAACATATATGTGGGGCCCATGTTTTTGAATAGATAAATGCGGCAATTGTTGTGCTTACTTTTGCAAGAAAGTCGTGAATTTTGTTTGCATACATAATATTACTTAAAATTAGGTTTAGATCGTTTACACAAGCATTAGCTCAAAACAGTCTTGAAGTTAATAATTCAGAAGGATATCCAATGAATGTGTGATGCAGATGTAAACATTTTCAAAATCACGAGAGAACTTACCAATATGATTAATACTTTAAAATAGTCATTTCAATGAAGCATATAACCTGCTGTATGGCTGCGTATAAAACGTTTTTTTTTAATATTTAACATTGTCACTGAGGGATCGAAGTGGTTGGGTTTATTTGAGAATCTCGAACGCAAATTGAAAACACTAGGCATTCGTTTCGACAAGAGACATGAATTGTGATCAGTGTTCAAATCCATTAATCAGCTTAATCAAACAGGTTTGATCTTTGTGAAAATTTATTGACAAGTAATTTAGTTTTATTTTCTTTTAATCGCTGCGATGTGGAAAATTGTCGACCTTATGTGCAGAAAAATAAAGCGTCCAAAAGCGTAGAAGATTGTGAGAAATATTGTATGCCAATAACTATGAAAAACACATTATATATATGTGTGTGTTCCAGCCAAAGAAAACAGTTGTAACAATTGAGTTGTTTTTTCTTCTTCTTCACCTAGTGCACTTGATAACGTTGTTTAATAGTATTACTCACTTGTATTAGTAATGCTCACGGCAAAATAAACATGTAAAACGAAGCTTTTTTTAATCACACATGATGAATTACTCTTTACCACTTGAGTGGCATGGACCCTGGGATATAATCTTTTTCTTGTCAAACAGAAATGTATCCTGCAATTTTACAGTGAGAATAAAACTCAGTCAAACCTATGGAAATGGTTGAGAACAGAGGAAATATTTTAATTTATCAGCTCCTTTGTCACTTGTACACTATATTGAATCGAAATGACCTATTTGTGAGTAATGGTATTAGTTTCTTCTATTTCTGTTTCATGCGTTCTGTGAAGAGAAAAAGAAGTAACGCTAGATCTCGGCCTCAGATTCAATTAATTGATTTAGTTTTCCAGTGTAGAAACGGTCGTCATAAAACAATGCATTGACAACAAAATCATGAGACTTTACGAGTGAGTTTATGAATTGATTCCAACCAGAGAATAGCAGTAAAATAAATTGAAGCAGCAGAGAGGGTGAACAGACCACGTTTACGAGCAAAAATAAGGCTTCCAGATCACGTTTTCGAGCAAAATAAGGCTTACAGACCACGTTTTCGAACAAAATATAAGGCTTCCAACGAAATCTCATTTAACCAAAAAAAAAAGTCTCCATTTTTGCAAAAACGGAAATTTTACGATTTTGCTCGCAACGATGTGGTCATCACCCTCTCTGCTGCTACAGGTTAACAAAAAATAAGAAATGATTTTAACCGAATATTTGATCAAGTCCGATACGATATCGTGTCCGAGGATCATGCAAATTTATTGTTGCGTATCCGTGCGGAGTCGACTGAGCATCACTAAAGAAATTTTTAAATTGATTGAAGTCCATATCAGAGCACCATGTCTGCCATATATTTCTAAGAGTATGAGTATCAACTCCGTTGAATACAGCAAGAATATTGCAGTTATCTCTGATGACTTTTGGAACCTGAGTTTAGCGTTGAGTGACATTTATCACGTCAGTGTTTTTATGCCTGCCTCTGGAAAAGATCCTAGCAGGATTTTTTTGTTTATCTAACATTATATCGTCGTATACGACTAAATTGTTAATATCTCCATCAATATCATCAATACTCGGTGCTTCATCGATATCGGTTATAAATTCAATGGCGTTCTCACCCTTAATTTCTAATGCATTCTCGTTAAAATCCTTTAACACTTCATAACATCGTTGATCATCTACGCTTGGGGCAACTAAATACAACTTATCCCACGTCATCCATCTCATTATTAAATTGAGCAACAATTGCGTTTAACCGGATCCAGATTGCCCGATTATAATCATCCGGATAGAGTTTGGTAGCGCTGCATGATGCTTAACTGGTTCTCTTGTTTTAGTCGCTGAAAAATCAATTATATCCATATCTCTATACATAAATTATGGATCTATATTGTATGAAGTGTAAAACGCGTACTAGCACAAATGATGTGACGACGGTTACAACTAAAAATAACAGATCAGCACTTACTGGTAGATGTGCAACATGTGGTATTAAAAAGTTCAGATTTGTTTCTACAAAATCAAAGATTTTACAATTCGGAGATGTTTTAAAAAAAACGAGGAGGTGATATCGCAGCCAAATTGGCAAAGCTCCCTGGAACCCCATGGGCAAAGTACCCCGGAGAAAAGCACCTTCCAGGATATAGCTACTGTGGACCGGGAACCAGACTTGATATCAGACTCAATAATCAAAATCAACCCAACACCGGTGAAGAACCAATAAACGCCATTGATAAGGCCTGTCACCTTCATGATGCTGCTTATAAAAGCAGCAATCTGCAAAACAGGCATCTCGCGGATGTGAAATTAATTCATGCGTTAAATGCTATTCCCGATAAATCCTTCAAAGAAAAATTGGCTTCCTTTTTAATAAAATCGGCTATGAAAAGTAAATTGATGTTAGGTGCCGGTAATTAATAATATGGAATCAATTTATTATTCCCCAAGAGGATACTGGAGGGGTAAATCAGCAGTCCATAAACTCGCTAGCGCTGCAAAAGTGAAAAAAAACCACTGCGGTTAATTGGTTATCCAAACAGGCACTATGGCAAATGTATCTACCACCGCCTAAACAGATTAATTTCTCGCATTTTGATGTGACCGCTCCTAATGAAGTTCATCAGGCTGATATATTATTTCTGCCACATGATCGTGGTTACAAATACGCTTTAACCGTAGTTGATATTGCAAGTCGATACAAAGAAGCAGAACCGTTAAAAACAAAATCAGCCACTGAAGTCGCTTCTGCATTTGAGAGGATTTATCGACGAGGTCCTCTGCACTGGCCAAATCTATTGCAGGTTGATCCTGGCAAGGAATTTCAGGGTGCAGTGTTATCTACAATGAAACATCATAATGTCACCATACGACGAGGGCATACTGCGCTACATCGCGATCAGGCCATTGTAGAACGATTTAATCGGACGATTGCTGAGCGGTTATTTGGATATCAATACGCAAAAGAATTAATTCAAGAAAAGCGATCCCGTGAATGGGTCAAAAGGTTACCAGCTGTGATTACCGCACTGAATAATGAGATTACTAGAACAATCAACATGAAACCTAGCAACGCTATTAAAAAGAAGTCAATACCCGTACAACCACAAAAAGATTTCAAAGAACCAATTCTTGGTAGTAATGTCACTGTTAGGTACTTATACGAACCAGGAGAGCTTGAGGGTGGTAAAAAAAGGGCTACTGATCCTATTTGGAGTGTTACTGCACACAAGATATCTAGTATAACACGATCTACGGGTAGACCTCCAGTCTATAAACTGGATTCAACTGCCCCTCAACGAGGATTTACTCGACAACAACTACAGGTAATTCCCGAGGATACTCAATTGCCACCGCATGGTCTTAACTAGCGCCGTTGCGTCTATTGCACTCAAGACAAGTCAACATCACATTGTTTCTGACATGACCGAGACTGTTATTTTTTCTGTCTACGGTAAATTGGCGAGGATCTTTATCCGAATACTGCCAACGCATTATACAATTGCAACTCGCGCAGTGATTATTCTGTTGTTGTTTCAGCGTAATTATTAATTTAGCATCAATATCAAATTCTCGTTGTTTTCTTTTTGTCCTGTTGTTTGTAACCGGAGAGTTTTTTATTAATGATGCTAACATCAATATCACTTATTGTTGTGTCATTATCATCGAAAACAACTCTTCGAAGTTGATTTATATTTCGTACTCTGGATACTGCGAGATAGACTAAATTCGACCATTCGATGCGATTATCTACGATCCAAACAATTGTATCCGATATAGTCAATCCCTGTGAAGAGTGTATTGTTGCTGCGTATCCTAGCGTCCACGGGGATTTATTAGCACGCAATGCATCTTCAACGACATTGATATCAACCAGCACAATATCATTTAATACGAGAATTTGTTTTTCACTCTGTCCTGGAATATCAACTTCAATGTTCTGTTTTCGTGTATCCGATGGCCTATAACAAAGGGGTACTGGAAGCGTTGCAAATTTTTCTTTATGCAATTCAAATAACTTCATCTGAAGTGTGTCCCTGACTATTTTTCTACTTGCAATTATCAAATCATTTGGTCTCCATGTTTCCCAGAAATCATTCATTGGAGTTTCTGAAATCACTTCACGCGCTATTTCGCATTGGATTCTATCCGGTTGTAATCTAATTAGCGCTTTGAATTCTCGTAATCGTTCATCAAGTGATCTATAATCAGTGGTGATTTCTTCATAATAGTCTACAAAACCCCTTAGCCATTCATGTGGAGATGCACCGACAAATGGTGGTGGTTGGCCGTGATCACCGCACATGACGACTTTTGTGTTTTTGTTTAACAACCACTCGAGAAATGTTTGTAATACATCTAATGACACTGTGCATATTTCATCCCAAATTATGATTTCAGGAATGAATTTATCACCCATACGCTCAGGAGTCCATTTGTCACCCTTCCATCGAAAGAAACTATGGTAAGTACAGGCATTTACCCCTCGCTGTATCATCTCTCTGGCGAGTCTGTGAGTCGGTGTTAACACAATCATGGTTGACCGACGAAATAATTCAATTGCACGAGTTGTCTTTCCTGACCCACCACAACCGTTTAAATAAACTGTCTTGTACCTACATACTGGATCAGATACCGGTGGTGCATTAGAAAATTCTGATTGAATTTCAATACGGTTACAACAAAGATATTTACCATCCATGGCAACGTCTGCCGATTCACAATATTCATGTAGCATCTCCTTTTTAAATCGCCAACGCCCCCAATTTTCTTCGGGATCTGTGAATGCCGCTACAGCTGATTTGTACTTATTGTGTATATACATCGAATCAGTGGCCACTCTAACCGCGGTATTAGCAAATCTATTTATCATCGAAAATAGATTAATAGAAGCATAGGCTAGCATTGAACTTCTCAAATGTGTATACTGGGAATTATATCCATCACAGTAGGTAACAACCGTACCCATTTTCTCACGATCGGATAGAAAAGCATCCTTACGGGATACAAGTTTTCCCTGTTTCATTAAATCCGTTACAATAAAATCGTATTCAGCGATATCTATGATCAACCGCGAAGAATATTTTGCATTGTCGTATCGTCCACCCTGGGTAAATTTACAGATTATTCTTCGTCCAAAATCTTTTGCTTGTTCTTTTTTAATTTCAAATAACTTCTTAGACCGATTCATGATTGGTTCTTCATTGAAATCAGGGAATTGTTTTCGCTGTTCGCTGATTATTCTATCTAGATCGGGTTGTGGTAGCCAAACTTTTTTCTGAGCTCGATAGCATATAATAGCCTCGGAAACAATCAACGATATTAGCATACCACAATCAATCATATATCTCAATAGCACTATTGGCATCCAGTGTTTTTCAGATAGGTGTCTACCGAGCCAAACATAACTACACGGATGTAATCCTGATGCTAATTCAAATGATATCACACGAGCGAATCCGGTTAAATCAAAATCAGGCAATGGTCCATTAATCGCAACACGAGTCATTTCATGCGTGGGGTGTCCAAATCGTTTGAAGTACTCAGCACATTCTCCATACCCGAGAAAACTTCCGGGATAACACGCGGATATATCAATTGAAATTATACCATCACGTGAGTATTTCGTATTCCACAGTCCTCCATGACCAAATTTGACGCAACTCAATTTAACATCCTCGAGAAAATCACTTCGTGTTGGACGCCATGAGTTTTTTCTCTTGCGAAGTTAGCTACCACTGATGGAATAGTAAAACTATCCGTGAGTAGTTTTTCATGGAAACTCTCCGGTGAAAAATCACTAGCGATTTTTCTCATTCTGTTATCTAATTCTTCAACGCGATATAATTCACCATTTGGTCTTACAAATTGATCGAATCCTATTTCGGGATCTTCATCACTTCTAAGTAACCAAACTGACACAGGATCATCTTTACACAACGCATGAATATCATCGAATAATTTCTCTTCATAGAAAACATCCCCGGAAAATTCCGGGGGGATATATTTCACGGTTCGTTCTCGTGGAAATACTGTTACCGCAGGTGTCCACGCGTGTTTGTTATGATCAATAATCTGTATTGGAGCTCCTCGCGATTGATATTTCGGTTCGTATAAAACCTCTCCGGTTATTGTTGTTACTGATATTGGGAATTTTAATGATGCTTCTAATTTAGCTATATCAGAAATCTATGCACCATGCTATTTCACTGTCAGTTCCCATTCGGTTATTTTCCTACGTCGCAGATCAGTTAGTTTATTTCCTCGGGATGCATTTGTGAAGTGTTCCATTACCCGTGTTGCCACGCAATTCAGTGAACTAGAATATTTCATAGGAGCTAGTTTTGCGATATCGGGTTTATCATTTAACGGATATATCCCATAAACCATTGCTGTTACGGGATAAGATCTTTCGTAGTATGGTTTGTCAATGCCGGTTAGAATTCCTGGTTTGGAATCTCTACTCACAATGACAGCTTTTTTATTCTTGAGAATTGGTTCAAATTTATCCCTAATAATCCATTTGCCATCGACTTCAATAATGAATTTTATTCGGAAAAAATACCTTTTTTCCCCAACACGTGAAATTATTACTGCTGCTTTTTCATCAGTCATGGTAGCATCAACAACACCATCAATTCGAAATGTTGAACAACAATAAGATGCTCCATCACGCTTGAATTCATTAAAACAGTCTCTGATTTTACTAATCATGGCTTTATCAAGAATTTTATTCTTTGGTGTATTAGAAACTATATCAAGATTGAATTGAGCATTTTTCCAGGGTAATCTCTTGTTACCGTCTATTAAACGTTTTTTTGGTTTATCGAGATTAAATTTAGGATTAATTTTCAATAATCTCTTAAATTCCTTCATATTTCTGTCTATTAAACGTTTTTTTGGTTTATCGAGATTAAATTTAGGATTAATTTTCAATAATCTCTTAAACTCCTTCATGTTTCTGTCTATTAAACGTTTTTTTAGTTTATTGAGATTAAATTTAGGATTAATTTTCAATAATCTCTTAAGCTCCTTCATGTTTCCGTCTCTTGGACGTTTTTTTGGTTTATCGAGATTAATTTTCAATAATCTTTTGTTACTGTCTCTTGGACGTTTTTTTTGGTTTATCGAGATTAAATTTAGGATTAATTTTCAATAATCTCTTAAACTCCTTCATGTTTCCGTCTCTTGGACGTTTTTTGGGTTTATCGAGATTAAATTTAGGATTAATTTTTAATAATCTCTTAAACTCTTTCATGTTTCCGTCTAATAAACGTTTTTTTGGTTTATCGAGATTAAATTTAGGATTAATTTTGATACGTTTTTTTGGTTTATAGAGATTAAATTTAGGATTAATTTTTAATAATTTCTTAAACTCTTTCATGTTTCCGTCTATTAAACGTTTTTTGGGTTTATCGAGATTAAATTTAGGATTAATTTTTAATAATCTCTTAAACTCTTTCATGTTTCCGTCTCTTGGACGTTTGAGATTAATTTTGTTACGTTTTTTTGGTTTATCGAGATTAAATTTAGGATTAATTTTTAATAATCTCTTAAACTCTTTCATGTTTCCGTCTCTTGGACGTTTGAGATTAATTTTTAATAATCTCTTGTTACGTTTTTTGGGTTTATCGAGATTAAATTTAGGATTAATCTTCAATAATCTCTTAAACTCTTTCATGTTTCCGTCTATTGGACGTTTTTTGGGTTTATCGAGATTAAATTTAGGATTAATTTTCAATAATCTTTTAAACTCTTTATCAGTATTGAATTCAGCATTTTTCGAAGGCGTTCTCCTTAATTCCCTCATGCTATAATTAAAACAAGCATTTAAATGAAGAATTTATATATAATGAATCACTGCAAGTGGCTTATGATTGGATCAGTAACCCCGTGTAACAAATCATGCAGAAATGAGTTTTGTGGGTATCATATGCAAAGCTTTCGACGTTGAAGCCTTGGCCCGTTACCCTGCATACGATGTGAGGTTGGGGCTAGGGGAATATCTCAGTTGTGTTTGAATTGCGGTAAAAAGTGATACAGGGAGTTGAAGCGTTATTATGATAAAAGAATAAAAAATGGACAATCAATCAGAAATTATGACCCTGAAAAAGTCCCTGACACTGACAACGTCCCTGACAAAATCATAAGAACTCCTCAAGACTACATCGAAAGATTTATCATTAAACCAAACAATGAATTAGACAAACAATAGTATTATGTATACGAATGAACCAAGAATTCAGACACCATCCCTTGATTACAAATTATGAAGCATCCAGTGATGGTGTTGTAAGACACTGTAGACTGAAGAAATCAGTTGGTGCTGTGAATAATCAAGGGTACTTGATGTTTACTGTTGGGAAGAAAACTTATCTCAATCATCGTTTCGCATTTGAATGTTTTTATGGATTGATCGAGGATGATTCTGTCATTGATCACAAGGATTCTAATCCGAAAAACAATTCTTTATCAAATCTGCAGGCTGTTACTCAAAGTGAGAATACCAAACGAGGAAAGACTGGAAAATGCAAAACGGTTGGGAAGAGACCTGTGAAATCTTTGAATACGATAACTAACGAAGAAAAAATATTTCAATCAATAACCAGCGCCAGTAGGCATTTCGATATTTGTTCACCCTCAGTACGATTTGTTGCAGAGGGGATTTATCGATCGGCTATTTCAAAAAGGACGGGACAAAAAGTTCAATTTAGTTATGTCTGATGCGTCATATTTTTCATTTAGAAATATATCATTATTATAGAATAATGAATTCTGAAAACATAAATAGCATTTTATCCGAGATTTCAAAATTGAAAAGTTGGGATATTGAACTATCAGATGGGTTAAATCCTGATCAAATCATGTCTGATTTTCAGGATATAGAATACGGAGTTAGCACTAACAAGTATATGCTACCAAAGAAGTATGCGCTAATCAAGAAAATTCAGAATTCTATTCGGGACTCTCTCGCATTTTCCAGTGACGTAAGTGTGTTTGCTCCGTTGTATACCATCGTAGAACGAATACGAAAAGAATTGGGGTACGAATACGAATTGAAAAAGGAGGTTAATTCTAAAATAAGAAACCTACGGGCGTTAATTCAAGAAAATGAACAATTTTGATTGACCATTTATCATTATTTGATTGTGACCGTCCCTCATAGAGATTTTAATTTTTTTTTAGCATTTTTTGATTGATAATGTCAAAAACAGTGAAAATATTTCACACTGAATAAAAATTGATGGACGGTTCAGATTGATCAATGGAAAAGTGGAGAAAGTGTGGAAATCCTTATAAAAAATAAATAATATCACACTTTCCCCATCAATGATAGAGATGTTAAAACACTTCCACGATGGTGTTAGATCGGATTGAAAAATTGTTTTGCAATTGAAAAATTGTTTCTGATTTCAAATAATGGTCAAGAAAGCATTAACAACCCGATTGGCTCGTGAACGACTGGATGCAATTAAGAGATTTGTACCAATTCGCGACTCTGTACGAAATAAACTGCAACAACGACAACAAGCGCAGACTGACTTTTCTGTGTCAAGTGAACAACTGTTTACTCCGATAACAAGTGCGACCAAAGATGTGAAAAAGTTAACTGAAGCAGCGATATACGGAGATATTCCTGAGCGAGAACGAGTAAAGAAGGCGCCGCTGCTTGATACGCTTGAAAAGATAGCAGTAGAGACCGGACAAACACGCGCAGGGATACAACAGTTATCCAGTGATATAAAAACTCAGCGCGAGTATGAACGATTAGCTGATATTGATGATTCTGCGCCTGATCCACAACCTGTTGATGTCACCCCAAGAGGTGTTTCCTTTATAGACAAACTCACCGAAGAAGCTATAACACAAATCAAACGACCTCAATTAATAAAAATCGAAGATTATTCGACATTTGGTGATTTTGCCGCCAAAAGCTTTCATTCTAGAAAGGACTTTTTAAAAGACGAGTATAAAAACAGTAGAATAATCCGAGATGAATGGGTTAATTGGTTGTATAAAACGAATAAGGGGATTACTGGTAATTTGAAAAAGGATACAGTTGAGTATAGATCTTTTAAAGTAGGAGTTGATAGCTATGGTATACAAAAACAACAAGAACGAGAAAAACAAAGTCGAGGCCGACAAAGGCAATTACTTGATGATAGTGAGGGCGCAACTGGTACAACTGAGGAAAGAAGCGGAAAAGGATATTCGATTGGAAATCCAAAGGATTTCAACGCTGGAGTCTTTGACTCTACCATGACATGTCCTGGTAGTGTTCTCAGTGATATATCACGGTTAGAGGTTCTCATCGGAGGGAAACGAGCCGGAAATAATTAATGAAGCAGCTGATATCTGCAGGCGGTTATTTCAGGGTGGTATCATGGATATGAGCACATATCGAGATTTCATTGGCGAGTTAGTGGAAAGTGGGTATCATAGTGACTGAATTGAAAAGTCAATTGATTAGATAAATAACAATTGAAAAATTGTTTCTGATTTCAAATAATGATCATACACTACAATCATGATAAACCAACCCCCGTCTACGTAGTTAATTCACGGTTTCCGGTTTATAGAGCATACTACGGAGATGGTTTAGGTAATACCATTGCAGGGTTATTTGCGAGAATGGCTCCAAAAGTGATGCCGTTGGCTAAACAATTAGGAATGAAAGCAATTGATGTTATTCGTGATAAGGGTATTGGTGCTGTTGGAGATCTTGCTGGAAAAGCGTTTTCAACTGCGAAGAATAAATTAACATCATTAGTGAAATCACGGATGAAATCCAAAGGATTTTCAAAACCGTTACCGTCTACAGCGGAAATGCCTGCAAGTGTTAGTAGAATTATAAATAACGCAGTAGATGAAAAATTAGCGTCGATGGTTTTAACCCCCGACCAAAGCAATATTGCAAATATGATAGCAGGAAGTGGCTTTAAAAAACTACGACAATGAAAATGGAAAATCGCAATTTAGACTGATAAATAGAATAAAATGTTCAAAAAGTAACCTGATCCAGCGTTTGATATAGACGCCCCAGTCCCCAAGAATGATTCTGTACGCGATTATCAATATTACGCCTATCATGCCATAGACTCAAATAGTCGAGCAAGAATCGATCTTCAAGTCCATGATACCAGTAAATACTTTTTGCCCTGTGAAGCGTTTATTGAAGTAGAAGGAGAAATTGTAACAGCTGCTGATACTCCTGCTGTACCAGCACCGTATCCAGCTGGTACTCAAGTCGGTTTTGTCAATAATGGTATCATGGCGTTATTTGAGAGTGCAAAATATCTCATTGATGGAAAAGAAATTGAGGCGATAGATCGCGATGTTGATATGGCTACAACAATAATCGGGTTAGCGAGATATTCCGATGATTATACAAGATCAGCAGGACCTTCTATGATGTTTGCAAAAGATGCTACAAATACCGCTGGAGGAAAACAATTTGTTGTAAGACGACCAAAGAATAATGCTGGCACCGCTAATATTGATGCCGAAGATATGATTATAAACAACGATGTTAATTTCAGTCTAGGAGCTGCAACACGTATTTCAATGTTGCAAGGAGCGCGTAAATCATTTTCATGCGCGATTCCACTGCATCATATATTTGGATTCTGTAGAAACGTCCGAAAAGTTATTTATGGAGCGAAGCATACAGTATCGCTTGTACGAAAGAGTGATGATAGTGACGCAATCTGGAGGATTCCAGCAGACAATGCAAATCCAAATGCTGATGCTAGTAAAGTCAATTTAACAAAAATATCATTGTGGATGCCAGTGTTGACTCCAGCAATCACCGCAGAAGAACGATTACTATCATTTATGGACCAAGGAGGAAAGTCGTTGTTGAGTTGGCTAACCGTGAGTACAGATGTTAAACAATCAAATATCAACGGGTTATTCACTTGGAACCTAGCATCAAAACAAGGTGTTGCTGCGCCACGTCATATATTTATTGCGTTACAAGATAACGCACGAGTTGGCGATCAACGTTTCAGTCATATGATATTTGATCAATTAGGTGTGAAAGACGTCTCACTGAGAATAAACGGCCAACAGGAACCATCCAAGGATATACAACTTAATTACACAGAAAATCATATTGCACGAGTTTATCATCGTCTGTTGTCATTTATGGCACGCGATCAAAATGTGGATACTGGTTTGCAAATATCACAATATGATTTTAAAAATCTGTATCCTATCTATTACTTCTCACTGGAACATCTCGATTTGATGAGACAATCTGTTGTTGATATACATTTTAGAGCTAATGTGACTCGTGGTGCTATTGCTGATTATAGAGCGGTTGCTGTCATTCTCAGTGATAAATCAATGCTACTTGAAGGTGTTGGTGGAAGAATGAGAGTGGTAGATGCACCAGTGGAAAACATGTAATTGAAATTGTAAACGATTTAGAATCAATCAATTATGTATAATGTCATATAGTAATATTAGTGTTGCGTTAACTCCCGGTCAATTAAAAAAATTGCAATCGGAATCAGCTAAAAAATGTGGAACCACAATCACGTTGAAACCCAACCAAATGACTGGTGGTGCAAATAAAGTATCGCTGACAACTCGTCAGGTGAAACATTTCAATGATGCACTAGTAGCGAAAAAGGGTGTTCAGATTACTCTCTGCGGCTGCTATCAAAATATGATTAAAACAGGCGGTATATTTCCGTTGTTAGCTGCGATTCCAGCATTGATTGCAGCAGCAGCCCCAGCGGTGGCTAAAGCGGCAGCGTTAGGAGCCGTTGGTACTGCAGCAGGAATGGCACTAAAGAAGGCAACTGGGAAAGGATATAAAAAAAGGGAAAGGGTCTAAGACTACCAGGAACCCCGTATTCGTGGTACAGCGGAAAGGGTCTAAGACTAGGACCGGTTTATTAATTGGAGAGTCTATGACTCAGGAACCTACGGTTCCCATGTCCAATTTTGATTTACTCGATGCTGCTAAAAAACTCGCGATTAAAAACTTCAGAGGTGTCTTTATGAAAGATCAATTACCACATCAACCAAACAGCGTTGAAACCGGAATCATTAATTTAGATAACAGCACCGGACCCGGAACTCACTGGGTTGCATACGCTATTGATCCACGTGGGATTGTCTATTTTGATTCATATGGATTAGCCCCACCAAAAGAGTTTATGCGTTATATAAAAACCCTTCCAATGAAGACTTGGTATTCTACGCTACCAACACAACAAATGAATGACCCACCAATATGTGGCAGCGAAGTATTAAATGTCCTTAACGCTATTTCTAACTCCTTGAGTAACCCAAGCGGAAAACCACCACATGTTGTCGTGAATGAATACACTAGTAATCGCTGGAGAAAATCGAAGATTTTTCAACGAAGTCGTCAAAAACGATTTTAGAGAGAGAAAGAGTTTTACAATAACATGATTGATATTTGGGGGAGATCTTTGAAAAGTTAGGCTCCTATACTGTCCATCGAAAAGTTAGGATAAGTAGGCCTATACTGTCGATATATAAGTCGATGGTAAGATATCAGATAGATAAAATCGTTTACGATTGTTGTAAATATCCTGATACAGATCATTATTACAATCACTACCTGGAATTTTATAAACAAACGTATCTGTGTCTGTAAATATTAATCGTGCATTATGCCATTTCCTTTTTGCAAACCCGTAGAGATAATCAAACATCATCCATTTAGAAAAATCCTTTACGGCTGCACCCATTTATACCGGCTTGTTTAGAAACAGGTTGATCTTTTTTCATGATTAAGACGTGATTTTCATTAATGTCTGTCATACCCGAATAATTGTTCGACCTAATTAGTTTGTTACATTGTTGAATGTTGTTAACGATTTCAATATCAATTCGTTTACGGATATTCTTCATGGTTTTACCAAGCACAGAGTTGTCCATTAGTTTTTAAAAGTTTTTTTCAAAATCTGATTTTGATGCCACTCGGCGAGCTGTGCTATTGTCAATATAGTCTTTCATCCATGTTGATTGATTAACCTTAAGACCTTATGGACTTGTTTAACAATCAATTTAGCATCAGCAGCTTGTTTTAACAACGCATAATGACAGACATGATTTTGTTTGATGGACAGATTAGGCACTAGTTAGATTACTTAAAAAAGACGGGTTGTTCGCAATGCTAGTGGTTCTGGTGAGATCATATCGTCAGTGATCAACATTCGTTAGGCTAAGTACGGATAATCGTTGTGCAGATCATGGAGCGACTCTGGGTAATCAATATCAGTCTCAACAAAATAACTAAAATCATTGCGCATTTCCACAGACAGATTATTAGTCTCAGTGAGAAATTCCTCTGGAGTGATCCATTGGAATTCCCCTTACGGCATTGGCATACACATTGCTCCACCATAAAGGATGTTTATGCCCTGATATGTGATGCATGCATTTGGTATAGATGGATCATACGACGACATGTATCTATTATTCGTAACAGTGTTTTTTTCCTAATAATTACGTTAACACAACCGTGAATTTCTCGTTTGATAAATATACACATATCAGGATCGGTCAACGGTTCAAGTTTGATCGATGTCAGCTTCAGTAAATCATTCCAGGAAAGACCCGGTGCTAAGAATTAATGAACATAATCTAGACCGTATTGGCTAGACGCGGTTTTTCGAAATTGTTCGAAAGCATCTGTCAACAACAACACATCAACACGTAAATACAGATTAGGATAATCGCCAAAATGTTTACAATTAATTTCTGCCCAAACTGCATTATCATGATTGTACTCAGCGCCAGTTATGTGTTTATTGTTCAACGATGTCCAATATTTGTCTTTATCCGGTAGTGATGTTTCAGCAATTGTTTCTAAATCGTTAAAGTACTCGTAAGTGAAAATTCCTTTGCGGGTTAAATATTCAATATCATCTTCATTGCAGCATTTCTTCATCAATGGAAAGCTTGAACAATTTTTGCTAGTACATCTAACGATGATTTCATCAACTGATAACTATCAATAAATCTCAACTGACCAATCGTAATCGAAATACATTTCTCATCGTTGTTTGGTATTCCTCCTAGTTTGATATTATTATTTCACAGTAATTAATGATTTCAATATGACCAAGTGCGCGAGGTATAAAATGAACAGCATATCCGCGAAGGTTGTGAAAAAACACTGGAATGAATTTTGGGTATTCTGAGCATCACGACATTTTTTGTTTGCCGCTCCATGATATTTATTTGTTAATGCGTTGCAATATGGCACTTTTGTCAGATCGTTTGTTGAAAAATCTTTTTTACACACAACACTTTGTACGGCTTTTTGATAGATGGGTAAATTGGTAAGTGGCTTTAAGAAAGCATCACTCCTGGCAAATTCAAACAGTTGCTGTATTCGTGTTTGTTCTTCAAATAAATAATTCGATATATGCACTTAGGTGGATGATTGTTGAATTTATTAACGCGATAAATCGGAGACAACTTAGAATGTTTGTCTTCGGGACAAAACAGTGTGTAAACAGTATGAGGCTGGAACATGATGTTCACGGATGGTCTTTAACGATAAAATATTCAAAATCATCATAAATTTTAAAGGGTAAATTGACAATTCGTTCCCACTTGTTAAATGATAGTATGTTCAATCCCTTATCCGACGATGTCATTGTAATCTTTTGCACTTCGTCGCAATATTTGCTGTGATCGATAAGTTTTTCTTTAGTTTAAAATCCACTAAAGCAACAATAACAGAAGAAAACTCTTCCCTTGTGTTTCGACAATTAGCTGCTAATAAACGCAAGTAATTTCTTTTTCAAAACATAATGAACACGATACAAAATAAGTTTATTGTAGCATCAGCAGTGTTATGTATAGCTCGTGGCGATATCCTAAGTGAAAACGGTTTGTTTAATGAATCAACTGAAAATATGTTTATACCACCTGGAAATAATTCGGAGTTTTGTCGTTCCACTTTAATGATGTATTTGACAGGAGTTGGAAACTTAATTCCTGTAATATACTCTATCTGCGTGGTCTTCAGCATGAATTTATGCTGATAATAATGCCTATAACACGCATTTGTTGTCTTGATTTTTCACATTAATGCACGATGTTGTCAACGCGCTATTGCTGGTGGAAGAACGATATAAAATCCTCCAGCATTCATCTCGAAAGCGTGAGTAAAAACTATTATGGAATTAGTTATATCCGATACCCAACCTGACCCGTAGAATGTATGTTGTTCAACTATCTTTGCTATTTGTTGGTAAATTTCTTTAGATAGATCGTCTAAATCCGCGTCAGTAAAAACAATCTTTGGTGAGGACCTAAAATCACGATATTGTGTAACTGTAGGATCAGTCGCTTTAACCATTACAGCATCGTAAACAACACTGACTTTTATCGTAGGATGATTAGTCAATATTTTTGGAATAATCTGATTAATAATATTTGCTAAATAGTAAAAAGTAAATCGAATATATTTCCAGTTTGATCGTGGAATAAACTGATTTTATTTATCAAGTCTATTAAATATTTCATTAGAGATAATTAATGGCTCAAAACTAGCGCCTCCTTGTTTTCGTTCTTGTAAAAGGGATTTTGTTATCAGGTATCAGTCTTTGATCATTTGTAACCTGACTAGCTAACTCCTCGAGTTGAATATTTGATCGGGGCCATTTTGGGTTAGCACTGGTAAGTTTTTTTTTAAATTGGTTTCCGAGATGGATTTGGCAACCTTTTGACGATTTTTTTGGTTTTGGTTGCTCAACAGTGCGGTTTAAGTAATCTGTTAACTCGATCTTGTAAATGACAAATAGTTTAACATTCCTTTCCTGAATCTTTTCTAATTCAGTTTTAATGGGTCATGATTAGACCGAACTAGTTTGGTAGCTAGATTAAACAGATCCATATTTGATCGTGACCATTTTAGACATTCATGAAAAATCTCTTTAAGAAATCTTCGTAATAACAAAGCGACATTTTGTCGTTGTGGAATTAAAGCATTTCGAGTTGATATTTCCAACGCTGGTATTTGTGTCCTCTGTTGTGACATCTTATACTTTACCACATCTTTAATTGTTTTTACCATGTGTTTTTAGCAAAATTAAAAATCAATTAAACAGAAAAAAATGTTATAATAAATGTTCAACCTAAATAAATGCCAGTGATTGTTAGAAGGTAGTACTGGTGGATGTAGTAAAAGATGTATAAGAAAACAATGTGGGGTTTCATGCTCACCTGTTGCAAAACAAACAAACAAGCTGCAAATGGAACATATCCGTGTCGTTGTTGTGGTAGAGGTATGCGAGGTAAAATTCCGATTTGTAGCAATTGTGGAGGCAGAAGCTATCGTTGCCTGTTCACTTATTGCATAAACCGACTCAAAAAATATTTACTAATTGAGAATCCACTATCACGTGATGAATTTCTTAAACGTTGTGGTTAATGAGACAGTATCTTCAAAAAACTTCGAAGCAGCATTAGCATCATTAATTGAATAAATAGTATGCATATAAAAGCATTTGCTCTCGTGATAGCCCCGTGGTTAATGCTTCATTAAAATAATTTTTTCCACCGATAAAAGAATAATTTTTTTAATGATAATTTTTGTTTTAATTCAATTGTGTTTTTTTATATAGTAAAAATCACCAACTCGCGGAAAACACTGCGATTTTAAATGTCGTTTTGACAAACTGACGCCTTTAGAGGCTGATGGTCCAGAGCCCGCTTTTCCCCATACTATTGGCGCCGTTGCGGACAAAAGCTGATCAAATCAGAACATTGTCATATGTCCAGAATTCCAATTTCACGCGTTGTATCAAAATGCTTGTCCTTAAAGTTCCATTTTCTAGGTCGAGATTGTACGATTTAATATGTTGAATTTAAAGTGATATTTTGTATGTCGAGGGTTTAGGTTGTGTCGTTTGAATTACACGGTGGTGGCTAAATGTTCAATGTCATACGTCGAGAATTCCTAATTTACATATTGGTTCAAAGAGTTTATGTTGAAAGTTTGTCAGGTGCCAAATTTTTCGTCAGTGACATCCAGTAATTAATTCGTAGGCTAGCCGACAATTAACTGTCTTGAACTAGAGTTGAACGGAAAGAATGTTTACTTAACATGGTCAGGCTTGGTACAATAATTAAAGTGGAAACGGACTAAGTGGTTGACACGTAAAATTATGGGATTACTCACGTAGAACTTTCAAAAATGATTAAGACAAATGATAAGGTGACATTTCGATCCTAAGTGGCATTTTTGACATCGTGAGAGACGGTTTCCATAAGGTCAGTAAGAATAGCGTTTATGCCGATTGGTCAAATGTACAGGACAGAGGGTTGGGTCGAAACCCAGAATCGGGAAATATATAGTTCGTATCAAACGATGTTAGACAGTCTAAGAAGACGTCTGCAAGAGACGGTCAGAATAATTGATTCCAATCCCGGAGAAGACTCCGTACGTCTTTGAAAGAAAGACGTTCGTAAATTAATTGTGGTTCCAGGGAACTGAATGTGGAACGTTTGTAAGACGCCAGAAACACAAAAGGTATTTAGCTCAAATTCACCTTTATTATGATGTAATGTATATGCTGTTTATCTTTGTCTTAGATGCATAATGTATCGATACTACGCTACAAATAGTTCAGTATTACATTGATTTAATAACGTACTTTGAGATGTTTCTTTGTTACAGATGCATGATGTGTTCATATTTTGTATGGATAATCGGTTTTACAGTGATTTAATAATGTATTTTGAATTCTGAATTAGCATTTTACCTTATATACTTACGTAGGTAAATGGGTAGTGTAGAAAACCCGCCGTGTATATTTATGATTGGAAAGTGTTACATTAATTTGAATTTATCATATTAGTAAATATGGATTGTATGTTATGTTATATTGCCTCACTTTACGTAATGATTTACGGGAATATGACTTTCCCGAATTCTGATGTTGATAATTAGCAGTATAGCTTTATTGATCTGAAAACATGTATAGAATTTGTTAGCCATATGAATGATAACACTGATAGTAAGATCTGATTGTTCGAACATGAAGACGGACGAACAATCGCAACTCTGAAAGTAACGAGATACTTAGGGCGTTTTACCCTTTTCTTTTACAAGGAAAAATAGTTTACTTTGGCAAGAGTGGGAATCAGCGAGAAGTCAAAAGCAATCGTTTTTTTTGGGCAAGAGTGAGAATCAGCGAGAAGTCAAAAGGAAAGAAATAAGAAGTCAGTGTGGAATTCCCGTTCAATTAAAGGGCAAGCTGGAGACGGACGCACGCAGGGAAGAGAAAGAAAAACCAGTCGACGGAAAAGGTAATGTTGAATCACTCAACAGTCCAATGTTAAATGAACATTCGATTCCTTGATGAAATTTACTCTCAGTATTAATGGCTAACTTCATTTATTTTCATTAATGTTTGAATTCTTATGAATGTATCCAGTATTTTAAAGCTTCGGCATTTCTATTTTTTTCTGAACTAAGTGTATTCAGAAAGAGAGAAAGTGTAATTCACAGTGTCATTCTTTTCGTAATTGTATTTTTAATTAAATTCATATTTTATCTTTACGGGGGCTCGTGTATTGTCTTGTTCAAAGTACCATCTCAGATTACTATATTCACTGACCGGGCAGATTACACCGTAGCGATCATCTTCTAGATAACGCCAATTAGTGGGAGGCGGTCTTCAAGTGTTGTTTCCAAGTTGCGCAATACCTCTGACCAGGCCTTGTGCAATATTGTCTTAATAACACTTTGATCACCCGCCAGCGCAGCCACGTTACAAAGTTCCATTTGATATGTTGAGTATTTTGATTTCATATTTGAAATACACTGCGCTGGTTGAAAATTGGATGTTCGATGTCGAATTTTTAGATTGCATCTTCTGAATTACACGGCGGTTGTTGAAATTTTAATGTCATATGTAGAGATTTCATTTAGCATGTTGAATCATATTGATTGTGCTGAAAGTTCCATCTGTTGAATTACACAGCGGTGGTTGGACATTTTATTGTACTTGTCAGAATTGCTATTTTTATATGGTGAAATGATGTGTTGGTATTAAAACTAATATGACACAATGTCCACTTTAACAATTAAAAATAATATCGATTATTAAGATACATCATACAAGTATTCAATTATGAGGCGCCATTGCATTTCATGCATTTACAGTTTGAAAATTACGACTCACAGGTCGAGAATTACTATGAATTTCATCGCTAGAGGAGGTTGCTTTCGTGCTTCGTTTCAAATAAGGAGGCTGCTATCACAAACAGCTGCATACAACGTGTGATGTAGGGATTCTCGGCATATGATACTGGAATTTCAACCACCGCTGTGTAATTCAAAATATACACTGTAAAACGTCGATATAGGAAAAAGAATTTTAAACTACCACTGTATAAATTCAACACATAAAATCTAAAATTTCGATCTAGAAAATGGAACTTTAAGGACATGCAATTTCATCAAACACGTGATATTGGATTTCTCGACATTCGACATCGAAATTTCAACTGTACTTGTCTGACTGGAACAGCTTTTGTCCGCTACGGTACATTCTTAATCAGACTTGTACTAGTTAGTCATCGATGTTTATTATTAGTTTCCCTTCCAGCTTTCGGGCGTTTTCGTTTTCCTGGCTTTGGACCAGCATAATATTTCGGTCTCATTTTGTGCATAGAACATAACGGGCACTTTTTATTTCTGTACAGAGCCTGACATGTAGAAATTTTGGAAAAACGAGATTTTTTCTTATCTTTTTCGTCAGCAATCTTTTCGTGTAAAGTGTTGTTGTTCATCTAGAAACAAACCGATTATTCAAGTAATTTATACTTATCTGATGTAATTGTTTTGTTTTGTTTGGGTTTGTTGTTGTTGTTTTGTACATAATGAGCCTTGATATAACGAATTGAAGATAGCGGCGTCTTAATAAAATATGAAAGTCATAATTTATGAAACCTTTGACAATCTGCCATGGTAGACCAACCAGTTTCTTGATAAATCTCTCAGTGCAAGAAACAATTGTTAAAATAGTATTGCTAACACGTGTTAATGAAATACATCTCTGATTATCTCTAACCGCATGCATTAAGATTGTACAAGTTTCGCGGCATCAATATAGTGTTCTTTCTTCACGTGATCCTGCTATTAATCCCCCGATTCATATATAGAATAAGGTTTGGCTTTGACATCTAGATTTGGGTAACCTAATTGCAACGGGGTTTTCGGTATCAAGCGTTATTGGTACAATATTGCACAAGCCCTGGTCAGAGGTATTGCGCAACTTGGAAAACAACACTCGAATCCGCCTCCCGATAATACTCGCTATCTAAGGAATGACCTCTACGGTGTGATTTGCCCGGTTATAAAATGGATGTGTCAATCTGAGTCGATATCTTGAACAAAGACAACACACGAGCCCCCGTAAAGATAAATAAAGAATTTAATCAAAATAATCAAGAAAAAAAGACACAGTAAATTACAATTTTCTTTCCTTTTGAATACTCTTAGTTCATAAGCACTCTAAACCCGAAGTTTAAAATAATAGATACATTAATTAAATTTCAAACACTAATAAAATAGACTAATCTAGCCGTTAATGGCTGATAGCAAATTTTATCACGAAATCGAGTGTTCATTAACATTGGACCGCTTGGTAAATTCACATGACCTGCTCGACGACTGTTTTTTTTTTCCCCCTCCTGCTTGCGTCTCGACTTTAACTTGCCCTCTGGGTGAATGTGGGATTCTCACAACCCTGACTTCTAAATTCTTTTTCCTCCTTTGTATCTCGATCTCATCGCTATTTCTCTTTCTCCAAACAAACTATTTTCCTTGTGTTTTTTGGCGTCTTACAATAGTTCCAAATTCAGTTTTCCCTGGAACCCGATTTTACGGACGTCTTTCCTTTAAAGTACCGTCCGGAGTCTTTACTACGTATTTTTCCTTCTGATTTTCCTCTCTCTCAGGGAACTTCAAGACTGCCAAAAATTCATTAGATCTCAGAGTATATTCAAGGATCGACCCACCCTTATTCCACATTTGACCAATCGGAACAAACGCTATTCCTACAGACATTTGGAAAACTGCTTAACAATGTGCCAAAAATGCCACCTGGGGTTGTAATAACACCCCACCATTTGTCTCAAATCACTTTTGACAGCTTTAAGTGTGAATTTCGCCTTTTCTAACCTGTCATACACCTAGTTCGTTTTTACTATAAACATAGGACCAGTGTGACCTGAGTTAGGAAAACATTACTCCGTGCAACTCTACCACAAAATAACAGTTAATTGTCGGCTAAAAATTAATTAATGGATTTCACTGACGAAAAATTTGGCACTTGACACTAATTGTAATCTGGTTTATATTTGTAACAATTTTGTGTAATTTGGGGTATTTCATGCTGCCCTGTTCCCCCCTCCTGACTCCTTTTTTTGAAAACATTTCTGCGGGCGACCATGGGCACGCCAGGTCGCCAAGTGGTCTAAAGCGCTTGCCTGAACCGATCACTGCCATGGCATATCTGTTCGTGTGGGTTCGATTCTCGGCCTCGGCCAATGTATGTGATAAAACTGCCAGTAGTTCCTGTGAGTTTGTGGACCCTGCTGTGGTTTTCCTCGGGTTGTAGCCTACCTTGCTCTGAAGGGTGCTGTTAAAGCCCAAAACAACAACAACAAGAACCAACTACACTATATTAATTCGGAAGTAATAGAATCATTCATACATGGGTAACCGATTCGAGTATGACTCATTTATAGTCTTGTAATCAATTTCATTATTTACTATTTTGTTTCTAAATATTTCTGCAACTTAACGTTATTTGTTTGTCGCCGAACTGACAGTTAGCAGACGAAACTCAGACCACATGTTTCTATTTATATCTGTTCGACCTTCCCGTTAACCAGCCAATGTGAATCCTGTGCTTGTATTGAAATTTGTTTATATTATACCTTAACGCACTGGCACGTCACGTTGGGGCTGGACAGTACTACTAAACACTGACGGAAGGAATTAAAGATACGTGCATCGTGAGATCTTTAATGCTATTTTTGTTCAAAGGTGACCAAGTGATCTCATAAATGGAGAATCAAGGATCGAGGGCCTGGTATAGCTTTGATGTAGCAATAATTTTCCTTTTTGCAGTATTAGTGGGAATATACGCACAAGACGAGTCAACCGTGAGTTTTGATTTCTGTGACTAAAGTGCATGCTTATCGGTATTTAGGACGTGTTAAGCTACCGTCTTCACCACGAAATAAATAGCACATCTAGGTTGTCTTACTGACATGTTGCTACAATATAGCAACCTAGTCATCATGTCTTAGCAATCATGTCCAAGAAAAACTTTAATCGGTAACTAGCCAGGTTGGTCTAAACGATGTAGTCGTCCTTACGTATTTAATGAACATATAGGTAAATTAAATTACTTCCTAGATAGAGTAAACTGTACAGTATATATGCACAAAACCAGTGATGGAACCTGGGTGTAGTGTTAAATAAAAGAAAATGAGGGAGTGCAATAAAGACGGGAGGGAACGCATATTACCCAGATGCAGGGGGTGGGAGGGAAGGCGATTTCGAGCGCAAAAACCAAGTGAGACTGAGACGCTATCTTACAGCACCCCTCAGAATATGGAGGGAGATTACCGCCATAATTCTATGCATGTATTTTGTAATCTTCCTTGATGCATTATTGTAAATTGCTGTTTGCAAGAGCTACTTTTATAATTCTAGCCATGTACATTGTTATCTTTATTGATGCAAACTGTACGTGATAACTTGCAAGAGCTACTTTCATAATTCTATCCATGTATATTGTTATCTTTATTGATGCAAATTGTACGTGGTAACTTGCAAGTACTACTTTCCTTTTGCATTATTGTAAATGGCTGCTTGCAAGTGCTACATTCCTAATTCCATCCATGTATATTGTATTCTTCATTGATGTAAACGGTAAAGGGCTAGTTGCAAGTGCTTAGATCTACTTTCCTTCTGCGTCATTGTATCTAGCTTTTTCCCAAACGCTAACTTCATACTGTAGTTTGTCGTATGGCAAATGCTATGTCAGTTATTACGAGTTGTATATTCTATTTATATAAACTTGCCATATTACAAATTACATCATTCCAACTCCTGATTTCATTGAGAGTTGGCCTTGCAACAATCTAATTTTGTCATGATCATCTTTCTTTTCCAACTCGTGTCGCCATCTGTTGTCATAATGGGATGCTACATGGCATTATGACAACAGATGGCGCTCTAAATTTTCAAGTTTTTCCTCAATGAAAATAACAAATGCTCCCCAGGGGAAGTTAGATTGCTTTACGGCACTAATTTTGTGCGGCAAAAAGAACATAATAGATAGATCTACGTGTGAAAAAAAAACCAACCTTTTATTTCTTTCAGTCCCGTCTTTTTTAGGTGTAAGGTAGCGAAGAATTTTTAATTGTTCTATAAAACCATATGCTTTATCGAAGCTCTAAGTGATTTTATACCTTAAGAAAACAAAAAACGCCATCACAACATCAGGGTGGATTTAGTAACTTAGTGTTATCGGCTATTGGTCAATTCGGCCTAGACCAGCTTGTTGGTCTCTAAGCCTTTCTTAACAGCCGTCAAGTAAAAAAAAAAAAAAGGCTTAGAGACCAACTATCTGGTCTAAATTCGGCCCAACTTGGACCAACTCGAAAGATAATTCGACCCAATTTTAAAATACAACAGACAATAGTTTTAACAAGTACTTATTTTCAACATATATGTTGACAATTCTTATATAATATGTTTTAGAATATATTTTGAAACATTTGGTGAACAAGATAAATGTTTTCCGAAGTGATAATGGTTAGGAGCTTTATGATATCTTTAGGAAAAACCGTCCCAAAGCCAAATATTACTGTGGAGAAAAAAAAAAGAAGTATAGTAGAGATGGACGTGGTGCTTTGGGAGTTACGTAGACACAAATGAGATGCATCATATCTCCTGTGAAAGAAGTCGATTGGATTTCAAAAACTTCATTCTCAAGCAAAATACATACGTTACAAGATATCTTCTCGTATTTGAACGTATTTGTTACAACTAAAATTATACAGGGAAAATGGTTGAAAATTGCATAATTATGTATTTTGCGATAATTTTACATAAATTGCATACATTTAATTCAGAACATTATTGTGTTTGCTAAGTTACGAAAAAGACAGATAAATGTGCACAACATAAAATGCATCTTTACCAAAATTTCTCATATTTTAAATTTCATTTAAATTGATAATGAATATTATAAACACCAAAAACATTTTAAGTTGTCAAATTAATACCATTCTAATCATAATAGTTTCTGATTCAAAATATAAACGCAAAAGTTTACAACGTGTATGCCTTTTTAGTCACTCCAAACATATAATGTATGTATTAGATACATATGACAAGAGACTTCATTAAATCTGTAATCGTTTTCAACAAGTAAGTATTCATTAAAAGGTAAGAAAGCCTTTGAAGTATCCCTCTCAAAGTAGGAGTAGTGTTTTCAAGAGGTATGCATGGCCTCTACTCTTGTCGCTAATTTGTAACAATACATTGTTTCTATTTTATAAAGCTATGTGCAATTGAGTGTCTCATATATGAAGCCGTGTTACAATCTGAAGTCTAATATCAAATATATTAGTATAATATCTCGCGTACGGTGTCGCTAATCTTAGAAAAATGTAAACGTGTTCTGTAGAATGTTATCTGGTAAGTATTGTTATTTGATGAATCAATATAGATAATTTGACCAAACGACTTAAATTCAGAATGCCGTTGTGCAGATGCATATATTTTTCTTGAGCATGAAAAATAGATGTATTGAAATATTTTAATTAGAAAGTGCAATATATGTTAGTTTACGTTCTCTCTCTCTCTCTCTCTCTCTCTCTCTCTCTCTCTCTCTCTCTCTCTCACACACACACACACACACACACACACACACACACACATATATATATATATATATATATATATATATATATATATATATATATATATATATATATATAATCTTAGTATCTACTTGCTGTATGAAAAAAATATCTTTATACAACTATCGCATAGTTGGGCCGAATTGTCTGTAAGGTGTCTTGTCACAAGTGCTCGACGCGAGCTTGATGTGGAAAAAAAACTTAAATAATCTAAAGGAACAAAATCATACAGAGAGACAAAAATACCCATTCTGACATAGGACCCACTCTATCATACTATATACAAAGAGAAGGTACGTAACATTCAAATACTTACACATGTAAGACCTGTCGCTAATATTTATGTTTTGTGCGTCTAAACAAAACCAACATGTGCTATGTCTTACATGTAAACCTAGGTTACACCGCTGACCCTCCATTTTCTTTTTGCTATTTCCGTATTTAAAAGCACATGACCATTATCTTTGGCTTGTTTTACTCCTGAGATATTTTTCTATTCATCAATTTATCATTGACTTTTCTACGTTGTACCAAACTGAAGTTACGGCTTCCGAAACGTGCGATTTTCAAGAATTTTTCATCTTGGGACAAGTGCGAACTCATGTGACAACCGATGAAAAGAGCTGTAGTCATTTAACATATTTAATATGACCCAGAACTTAACTTGACAATGAATTAAAAAAATGTATTTAGTAGGAAATGTTTCACATGTTTTTTTCTGGTTTAGGCACAAGAATACATGGTGACCTGCAATTACTTTTACATGGTTCTATGGTCTATGTAATCATTCTCCAGTAAATGTGAATTTCCTTTTACAAATATTCCTGCTTGAGAGGATTCTTCCTGTAAGACTGTTGCTTCACAGATTAATCAACAACATCAATGTCCTGATAGAATATACATTGTGATAAAACTCTGCAAATAAATGCGACTGCTAATGCCAAAAAAAGAAGAAATTCCATGACATAAAAATGTCAAAACTTTTCAAGGCTCTTTAAATACTTTTCTGTTATTTGCAAACTTTTCCAAGATTTCAATGACTGCAGGAACTCTGGTATAAGGACCATAATATTTAGCCTGAAGATGATATTGAGGTATGGGCAAAACAGAACTTTACCACCAGGCTTAAAGTTCCCTGCGTAGTTTTGTCACACCTACATTTCATTTTTGATTGTGACAATTAGTTCTTGCTACTTTACAAGTGTTTAATATATTAAATTTAAAATAAGAAAGATAGTCAAAAAGAATAATCTTGGAATCTTCATTTCAAAGTAGTTTCAATTTTAATAACTGATCCACAGACTTTATGTCCAAAAGATCTAAAATCCAATGATTATTAAACTGAATATCTAGCAGCAAATAACAGAATATGAAATCATTCCAATCCATTTCTTTATTAAAGTAATATGACAGTACTTTTCTTCAAAATGTGATGAAATCTTTCCATATCCCTTTGACTTTAAGTGATAGGCAGAAAAATTAAACTTGAGTGTTTAAAAAAAGGCATCTCATAATTGTTTGGAAGGGTTCTTTATGTTTTAGATACAGAAAATAGATCCATATTCTTAGAATTTATTTTCTTTATAATAAGGCTATTGCAACTTTGTATAATTGATTATATAACACTGTATATTGATTGTTAGGAAAGTATAAACATAATGTAACAATGAACCATATTCCTGTAAGTTACTTGATGCAAGTTTAGTTTCAAGGTTTTCATACAGCCAAATTTCTTTTTCTCTCTCACTCCAAATTTCTGTGTATGATGTCCCTTATGTATGAGTGGAGTGGCAAACAAAATAACGGATTGCAATGAAATTGTGTACCATGTTAAATTCAATTAGAAAATGGGAATTACGTCATTAATGAATAAAGAGCGGAAATTCATATATATATATATATATATATATATATATATATATATATATATATATATATATATATATATATATATATATATATATAATTGCACCATGGGCGGATCACAATTTGATATACCAATAGTATTAGTATATCAAATTGCTTTATGCCAATAGTTTAAAAGACATTATATATATATATATATATATATATATATAATTGAGCTAAAAATATTTAATATTTTCCTTTCAGTTAAAAAAAAAGGCACGAATAATATCGGAAAACTAAATCACATAGCATGTCCAAAATTAGTCATAGTTTCCTCTGACCCTTGCCACCCCATTTTTTAAATTTATGTTGTGATACACCCAAAATCAACTTCTACAACAATTTAGGCCATATAATTCTCAACATATTTATTTTGAGAACGATCGGAAAGATGTCTCAGCAACTTGGAGTTCATGCAGGTATGACAGACAGTATGTAATATCGTTTTAATTTTGTTTGTATGCTGTTATACCCTATCATCCTATAATACAGGTTGCGGTAAATTATACGTACAATATTTTAAAATAGACGCCCAGCAATACCGTAAAATGGTATAACCTTGTGTCGCTATAGTCAGGGGAGTAGTCGTTTTGTAACAAATTGACATTTCACAGCGCCATCTGTTGTCATAATGAGGCATTATTTTATGCTAACTTGCAACATGCGTGATGCTACGTTATGATCATCATTTTACATGATGCCGTTTGTCATAATGCATGGGCGAAGAGAACATTTTGGAGTTACGGTGTTGCAAAGCAAAATCTTTAAAATGAAGAACAAAATCAACAGCTGGAACGATGTAATTTGCGATATAGCAAATTTATAAATAGAATATTAAGACTTGTAATAACTGACCCAGATTTTGCCATACGCCAAACTACAGGATGAATTCAGCGTTTGGTAAAAAGCAAGATACAATGACGCAGAAGGAAAGTAGATCTAAGCACTTGCAACAAGCCCTTTACCGTTTGCATCAATGAAGAATACAATATACATGGATGGAATTAGGAATGTAGCACTTGCAAGCAGCCATTTACAATAATGCAGAAGGAAAGTAGCACTTGCAAGTTACCACGTACAGTTTGCATCAATAAAGATAACAATATACATGGATAGAATTATGAAAGTAGCTCTTGCAAACAGCAATTTACAATAATGCACCAAGGAAGATTACAAAATACATGCATAGAATTATGGCGGTAATCCCCCTCCATATCAGTAGGATCACTCACTCGTACCCGCGGTTTACTGACCGAATTAGGAACATATATCTGTTTTAATGAGTCGTTGCCTTAGTGTATATCTGAGAAGAAAAAATAAGAATAAGAAAGAAAGAATATATATATATTAGGAAAAAGACGGTCTTCCGCGATGACATACATATACGCGGAATTAGCATATTAATGCGGGGTTTTAAAAGGGTGCGGATCAAAGTTTTTATAATTTTTAGTCAATATTTTCTTGATTTGTGCGGGGTGGGGGTGGGGGTGATGAGACTCGAGAGCAAATTATTTAAACGATTCTGGTTTTAGTGATTAGATTTATTTTAAATTAGCTATCGAGTGTGTGGCATGTGTGCGATGTGAATTTTAGCGTATCTTTAACAATTTTACACTTATCGCTACGATGTATGCACGCTTGGCGCTCAGCATTAAGAGGTTAGTGTTAGGACTGGTCGGCCTTATGTCAGGATAATATGACTGGGTGGGACATCATGCTACATGTCTGCGGCATGATGCCCCAGTGCTACACATCACTATAAACTGCCCCACTGCAGACATCGTAGCGATGTGACTGAAAAATTGTTAAAACTACGTTAAAAATCAAAATCACTCACTCACTGGGGCCCTGAGTGGCCGAGTGGTCTAAAGCGCTCTCCACTACGGATCACTGCCATCTCATCTCTGTCTGCGAGGGTTAGAGTATCAGATTCGGCCAATGTGGTTATGTAAGAAAGCTTGACAGTAGCTTCTTGTGGGTCGGTGGTTCTTTTCGGAGGTTTTCCCGGGTTGTTCCTCTACCAGTAATACTGGTCGCCATATATAGTCTATCGTGTGCTGAAAAATTGCGTTAAACCCTGCAACAACAACACTCACTCACGATGTCTGCAGTGTGACAGTTTATAATGATGTTTCGTACATGATCATCATGCTGCAGACATGTAAAAACATCTCTCATCCAGTCACATTATCCTGACACCAGGCCGACTAATGTCTAACCTCTTAATGCTGAACACCAAGTGAGTCAGTTTTTATTAGCAGTCTTTGGAATGAATCCTCCAGCATCTGAGGCGGACGATCTAAACCACTAGGCCACAGAAGTGTTGCAATTTGCAAGTGTGTAGTAAATGTATATACTAATAGTTTGCAAGTAAAGGAAATTATTATTATTATTATTATTATTATTATTATTATTATTATTATTATTATTATTATTGTTGTTGTTGTTGTTAGAGCAAAATTCAATTTTTGTTTATAGATTTGTTTTGGAATTTTGGTCGAACATTAAGGGGATATTTCGTAAAACTTTTCTTGTCACCTTTGATTTGTTTTCTTTTAAATTTCTTTTTAAATGTCATAATTTTGCCTAGGCGAAAGCTGGCGAAATTTGCATGAATACTTTTTGCGATATTTTATTACATCAATGCCTACGGTTCTGTGTTGTAATTATCATTGCTAGGTTTGAAAAGCTTTTATGTGGAAATTTCTGGTAACTTCTCAATCCTTGTCAGCCAAAATTTAAACCTGAACGGACGACCTTGACCTAGAGTTTTAAATGGCTAAAACTTGATATAAAACTGGCCATTCAAAACCCTTAAGTCTAGTCTTTGATCGCCTTAGATCATACAGCTATTGGTGTTTCCCATTTACGGGATAGAAATTTTAATGTATGTATGTATGTATGTATGTATGTATGTATGTATGTATGTATGTATGTATGTATGTATGTATAATCGGTCAACTAGTAAAAGTTTATCAAAGAAAAGATCTACATTGTGATGGGTGGTGTTTGGTTTAATACCGGACATGTGCATAAAAATGCATATTCTTTTGAGGAAAATACTATTTTAAACAGTGTAATTTTTTTTTTCCCGATTGGCGATTGGCCTTTAAAAAGATTGTGTTGTAGATAAGTGACTCAAAACGTCATGGTTTCAGTACTCATTGGTTACGTTTTATCTCATATTCTATTACTTTCATTTTTTATTCATTTCAATCGCAATTGCTGGTCGTATGGGCGGTTCTGATGACTTGCAACAGTATTTTTCCATTTAGCCTTGTTCTCCACTGCTCTTTGGGAATTAGCAAAGTTCATGGCTGCCGACTCTTTGATGCTCTCTTCCCAGTTCATCTTATGTCTGATTTGTTTTCTATTTCCTCTAACTGTAACCTATATGGTTTTCTTAAACATGCCAGAGGAGTGTTAGACGCAACTGTACGATCTTATTTTGCGTTTCTTTACAGTGGTGAGCAGTCCTGTTCTTTGGGCACATGCAAATTGCAAAACTCCGTTAGTGGTCAGATTCTAAAGAAATATTCTTACCGTTAAATACGTGCTGATTTGCAATATATTTAAAATCCGGCTTCAAAATAACATCAGATATAACACAAATTTCAAGATTATTAAGAATTGTCTCCGTCATTTAATTTTTGGTACACAAGTCATTCATCTGTAAAAAAAAAATAACAACAACAAAAAGACAACAGAAACAACTTGCAAAAATATGGACGCTTCCTTAAAATGTCTTCTTTTCTATCTACAGAAGTTTCGTTTTAAAGAACAGCATGTGCAGTTGTAAGGTGCTGCGTCGGTTATCAAAGTGTTATTAGTACAATATCGCACAAGGGCCTGGTCAGAGGTATTGCGCAACTTGGAAAAACAACACTTGAAAAAACCGCCTCCCGCTAATTCTCGTTATCTAGAAGATGACCTCTACGGTATAATTTGCCCGGTTAATGGATATGGTAATCTGAGATGGTATCTTGAACAAGACAACACACGAGCCCCCGTAAAGATAAAATAAGGATTTAATTACAATACAATCAAGAGAAGAATGACACAGTAAATTACACTTTTCTTTCCTTCTGAATATTCTTCATTCAGAAGCACTTCAAAACCGAAGCTTTAAAATAATGGATACATTAAGTAAAAATTCAAAACACTAATAAAATGAGTGAATTTAGCCGTTAATGGCTGATAGTAAACTTCATCACGAAACGAGTGTTCATTAACATCGGACTGCTCGGGAAATTTACAATGACCTTGTTCGTCGACTGGTTTTTTTCTTCTGCGTGCGTCACGACTCTAGCTTGCACTGTTTGGTTGAACGTGGGATTTCACAACTCTGACTTCTGACTTCTTTTCGTCTTTTCGTGACTCCTTTTCTAGACTTCTCGCTAATTCTCACTCTTTCCAAACAAACTATTTTCCTTGTGTTTTTGTCGTGCTTCTGCCGTTTGATTTCCGGCGGACTTTCCTGCTCTTATTGTTACGAAGGCACTGCTCTAAAAATACCCCCGGAGTCTTTATTCCAGAATTAATGATAGTAGTTCAACACTGCTTTCTTGCAAAGGACCTTCCAGAAGACCGATTTAAACTCATGCGCTCAGAGGATATATTTCCCCGATTCCGGGGTTCGACACACCCCCTTCCCTCTACATTTGACCAATCGGGATAAATGCTATTCCTACGGACTTTTTGAAAACCGTCTATCAAGATGCCAAAAAAAAATGTAACTTAAGGTCGAAATATCACCCTATCATTTGGTTCAAATCATTTTGACAGCTTTACGTGAGGAATCACCTCTTTTAAGCGTGTCAAACACTCAGTCCGCTTGTACTATAAACAGTTCTAACAGCGTGACCCAGTTAAATAAACATTCCTTCATCCAAACTCTCCCACAAGATAACAGTTAATTGTCGGCTAGACTAAGAATTAATTAATGAATTTCACTGACTAAAAATTTGACACTTGACAGCAGTACGTGCATACGTGCATGCTGGAACATTACTTGCGATACTTAATAACAGTTATTTTAGGGGTGATCTTTTAAAGCAATTTCTCTGACAGGGGATAATTTTTTTTTAACTGTATGCTAAAACATCTGGCTATAAAAAGGACTTTAATCTAATAATCTTTCCATCAGCCACAACAAAGTAGGTACAAATTCAAATGTGAAATACTTTCCTTTCCTCTTTACCTGTATAGGCTTTTCATATTACTCATAAGTTGTTTTAAGCAAAACACAACTACTTCATGCTGAAGGTTGGCGCCATTCTTTCAATAATAATAATAATAATAATAATAATAATAATAATAATAATAATAATAATAATAATAATAAGTTTAATTTTTTTTTCTTTTTTACAAATTCTACCTTTTGTCCAGTATGGTCATTTGACATGAATAACTGGAATAATGAAACCAGAAACTAGGGGGAAAAATAGTTCATCACAAAAAATAATTATTCATGTAGTCGGAAATATGTGCTTGTTGCATCTAAGCAGTAATGTTTATAACTTTATTCTCTGGCACATTTTATGGGAAATTTCATGAAAAACCTATTTTAAGAAAGCGTGTTTTGAGAATAAAGCTTACTCTCTCATGTATTATTCCACACCTCGTTTGATTTTATGGAAACTTTGTCGGCTAGATGGATGATCAGTGTAAATGCACGATAGGATGTCGCTTTTTTTCCTCGGCCCGATTTTGGGAATAGATTTATGAGAAAATGTTCGAAAATGAGTTCTTGTGTGTGTGTGTGTGTGTGTGTGTGTGTGTGTGTGTGTGTGTGTGTGTGTGAGAGAGAGAGAGAGAGAGAGAGAGAGAGAGAGAGAGAGAGAGAGAGAGAGAGAGAGAGTTTTGTTTGCCATATATTCAAAACATTGCAAAAAATATGCAGGAAGTGAGGGTTAATGTATGATCACATGTTTTATCCACTCCAGACCAGATTTGTAATTACTTTGATTTTTTTTGCATTAATTAAACGCAAGACGTAACTGGTTTTGCCCCATAAGACGACTTGTACATGGTTGAAAGCCCGGCACACTAACCACTAGCCATCGCGGTTCCTGAGAGAAATAGACAAAGACAGACAGAGAGAATTTTGTAACTTATTCTAAATTCAGTCAAGTTATAAATTTAGCTTTCTTTTGTATATTTATGGGGAATTTCAAATTCAGAAAGGGTACTATGTTTGGGTAATGCTACAGGATTATTCGCACTAATGCGGTATTGAAAAACTGGAAATTTGATCAGGAAATCCTGTTTATATAACACGTTTCCTTGACAACGTCTTTATGCTTTGAGATTTACATTCCTTTTCATCTTCCTGCATAAGAAACACCACAGATTCTCATTGCTTGTAATAGGCAATTAAGTTGGACCAGATGTTGATGGGGTCCTTTAATCTCTGTGTTTTTTTTTTGTTTGTAAAATAAGTTATCTTTAGTTGTTTTCTTCTTCTATACTAATAATTGAAATCTAAAGTGGATATCAAATGCGGTCGTGTATGCGCATTTATTCAAATTATATTAAATATTATTTGTTCTCAACTTTAATACTAAAATACTTTACTAACGTCAATTCAGTCCTGGTTGTTGAAATGATCGATGCTATAAATGTTATCAAAGAACTTCGAGACCAAAATTATTTTTCACTATGGACTTTGACAGGGATAGCTTGGTACTCAAAACTGGGCCATTAAAAGAGTAAGCGCGATTTCTCGCACAAAATGACAGAATTGTACGATGAAGTGTCCAAAACATGTTGCTTTCGTTGTGACAACAGCTCATGACATTCAGTCCAGTTTGTACTGGATCACACTTTAAGGCGACCTCGTCCGATAATATTGAAGTAATTTAACATTTGTTGTGTTGCATATACTTCTCGTGGTGTGTAAACAATAATCTAAAATAAATATGGGTCTATGAGGATCCAAATAAAGTGCCATTTAAAGGTATGTGTAATCAAAGTCTAAAAATGTCCCTTTTTACTGAATTGTTGGTTCTGAATGCCAACATGAAGTTCACTATCCATGAACCTATTGGATGGCCTGGTGTCGGTAGTTCGTCCGGCGTCACTCGTTTATCCAGTGTCTGTCGCCAGACCTACGTCCTGCACACGGCATTAGTCGTTCATCCTGTACACGGCATCAGTCGTTCATCCTGTACACGGCATCAGTCGTTTGTCCAGTACCCGTCATCGTTCGTCCTTGCTGTATATTCTCATTTCTTCCTCTAATCCACTGGGAGGGTATCCATACACTTTTACCGTAGTGTGATTTTTTGGGGGGGTTGGGGAGATACCAAAGCGTCTATGAAAATATCGCTTTTATCTTAATCCCAATTAGTAATGATTGTTTTATAGTTATCCAATATGATATGCGAGACACAAAACACACAGGAATCGAAACTATAAGCAATATTGTCCTTAGTACAAAGGTTAGAATTCACCCATAATAAATCTTTGTTAAAAAATCTACTTTTACAATTGTAAATAACTGTTTCCCTCCTCCTCAGTTCTTATCGCCACCCCAACCCTCGAGTGGCCGAGTAATCTAAGGCGGCCGACAGTACCAATCACTGACATTTCGCCTTTGCGCACGTGCGTTCGAGTCTCGGGATCGGTCAAAACTATATCGTACATCTAAAATATGTTAATAATACGCTAATCTACAACTTTGAATCTTTACAACTGTAGCCTTGTGCAATAAATTAGTCAACAAGAAACATCACTCTAAGCATCTAAGTTAAACTCAGAGGAACCCTACAGTCTACTCAAATATATTTGGCTTAGTGCACTAGACTGTCCTAAAATTTAAATCGCGGGAAAAGTACAGGACAAGTCTAACTTTTATTTGATTAGTAAGTATATACTTTGACCTGGACATTTTGCAATTTTTGTAATTTCATATTTTCAAGGACCATATTTGTACAACATTGACAATACTGGTTGACAGAACGCGAGGAACAGCAAATAACAGGAAGCATCTGGCTTAATACTAGTAAATTAACAGCATTTTTGTGGTCAACTTAGTGCCGTGCTAAAAGCCAGTCTTGGAATCACTCGTATGGAGGTTTGTCATATCGTATGCATTTGCTCTCAAATTTACTGAGGTGACCGTGGTGGCAATAGCATTTACATATCAACGTGATCTAACCCTCTGTCCGCATTAGTTCGAAACAGAAGACCGGATAATCTGGGCATGTCAGACGACCTTTGAGTAACCTCTCGTCAATATGCGGTTCTTCTGGGATTATTCCATGTGTGTCCGTCCGCTGTATGATAAGAGCCTGTCATGTGGCGAAAAATGAAAAACTGCAAATCTGCTGAATAACAATTATTTTGCTGTTCCTCCAAATGCTTGTTTGCGATGTGTTGAGATAAATTGCAAATGTTTAAATACTTAGGGGTGGTGGTGGTATATTTTTAACGTAATTTGAAAACATTTTTAGTCATGCTACCATATCTGCAGTGCGGCAGTTCATTTTGATATCTAGCACTGGGGCATCATGCCGTAGACATTTAGTATGATGTCCAACCCAGGCACATTATTCTGACACCAGGCTGACCAGTCCTAACACTGACCTTTTAAATCTACCCGCATAGAAACACAGCTGTTTGTACCATTTTTATAAGTCTTTGGTATGACTCAACCGGGGGTCCAAAGTCGCATCCAAGGTGGACGCTCTAACCACTAGGTCACCAAAAGCACGAAAACAATTATGCAGGCTAATGTTCAAGAATAACATTAAAGTTTAGTTAGAGTCATGACTGTAAACCTTGGAAAATATTTTAATTGTCACAGTCAATAAATACCAATTGTGGTATATGCCACGGCGAAACGAAACGTATCCAAGCGATAATGAACAATTTAGTCGGATCAAATAACCGCTTGTTTCCACCAAAAGCACGTGGAAACATGCCAGACTAATTTTGAGATAATATAGAATATTTATTATTACATTATCAGGCTCTTTTAGGCGTCCAGCTTTCGTTTCCTATCTAATCATATTTAAGTTAGAAGGTAATAAATGGCATGTATTCTAAAAAAAATCCGTATATTAGATGGGTTCCAAATTTCAAGTTTTCGTGTTTTGATTTGATTCAAGACCGTAACCGTAACAGCTGGCGAAGGATGGGAAGTATGTGGAAACAAATCTGAACTTTACATTCAGGACTCTTTTTATATAGATGACGCGGAAACTATACTTTTTGAGAGGGCACAAAGGTTGACGTCTGAATACCATAGACACCTTTACTTTGAATAAGGGTTGAGACAGTATCCTTTAAACGGCATAAAAAGGAATTATTAAACAGAGCGGATACCGTCAGTCAGAAGATTACACTCAGCGTATAAGAGAGGAGAAGAAATTTATCTACGAATTTATTGCTAAAGAAAAGAAGAGGGATGAGTTAGCGACAAGTTCATATAATAAACCGATTCTCGGAGGAAGATTTAGATGTATGATTTGGAAAAAAAGCAGAGATTTGTTCGGTTGGAATGGCGCAAACATCAGAGCGATGAAAATTACCACTGTACACAGTGCATACGGTGAATCAACATGCTTGAATGTTATATATGAATGGGAACTAGTATAATCGGCGAGGAACAGGATTGGGAGGCATCTCAAGGCTGCAATAATGTCAATAACGGCCATGTGTTGCATAGTTCTTGTGCAGGAATAATGAAGGAGTTATTTAAATTAAAAAAAAAACATAAATAAAGCTTTACAAAATTTGCCTCATACTGTATGCGTTTCGATATAGTAGGTTTTTGCACAACATGTGTTATGCAGGACGCTGAGTTTCTTGAATTTTTCAGGAAATTAACGTTATCACTTTGTGCGTAAAAAGACAAACAGATGTGTGTTGTTGTTGTTGTGGTAGGGTTTAATGCCATTTTTCAGCACACGATAGGCTATACATGGCTGCCAGCATTAATGGTGGAGCAAGAACCCGGGAAAACCACCGGACAGAACCACCAACCCACGAGATGCTATTGGCAAGCTTTCTTACATATCCACATTGGCAGAATCTGAGACTCAAACCTATGCAGAGGTGAGATGGCAGTGATCCGTAACGGAGAGCGCTTTTGACCACTCAGTGTGTGTGTGTGTGTGTGTGTGTTTCCAAGTGGTGAGAGCGTCCGTCTTGGATGCGGGAGGCTGCGGGTTTGAACTCGGACTGAGTCATACCAAAGACTTATAAAACAGGTACTAGCAGGTGCATCGCTTGGGGCTCAGCATTACGAGGTTAGATGTCGATGGTTACTATTTATTTAACATATGTCCACATGATTGAGGATGGCTTGTGAGATTTAACACAAGAGTTTTGGCAATTTGATTTATCCACTAAAGACGGGGAAATTGATAGTCGGCAAGGGCGGGGTGGGTGGGTGGGTGGAACATTTACAACTTAGAATGGTATGGGTACTTAATACATGTCCACACATTTCTATTATTTAAACGCTTCTTTCTTTTTTTATTCAGAAACCCAGAATTTACTCCCTGCACATCATGTCAGACATAAAGTTCAGGTTTGCCACAACACTGGTGACAAGTAGAGTGGTCAACCCAGGGAGAAACTCCAAGGAAGCAGTCTTTGACATCATTCTCCCGAACGAAGCTTATATATCAAATTTTACACTGTGAGTATAAGCCGACTAATTCCAATATGGCGGTTTCGCTTCTTTCGAAATGCCACTGCAACCAATGCATATCTGCAAACGCCGGTTCTTGTTCTAACTCCCTCATTTTTATGCATTTTTGAAACCATTGTTAGATGAAGAAAATGAACAATCCGAAAAATTAAAGTTTCAAGGCATAAAGCAGTTCCTGTTAACTTTTAGCCTTATTTCAAGGAACTTCAGTTTGTTAAACGATTGACGACTGAAAACTAGACCGACCCTGGGATAAAAATGGTGGGAGCTGGCATTGGCGTTAACTGGTTACGTCGATGCAGAGCAGTTTGATTATAGCACTGCACAACATTTGGATTAACCTCGATTCTTTCCAATCGCACGTTTGGACGTAAAAGGCAGGGGATGTTCAGATTGCACGTTTAAGGCAAACTTATGTCTTCTTGCGAAAATTTCATTTTCATGAACCTGTGTACCAATGGGCGCTTTCTAAACAATGTAACCAAACTTCATTGCAACCACTTGTTAACAATGGAGTGGCATATTGAGTTCAATTTGTATGTACATTTTTAATTATGTACCAGAAAATAGAAGCTACCCATCAATTAAAACATTTTCTGTAAGCCAGACTGTAGTTAACTTGAGACAGATTTGATTGTACGATCGAATTAGCTCCTGTTACTTCTTTCTTAGAACTTTCTATAATAATTCGAGATTTTCCTGCAAAGGTATGCACAATACTTCAACACCAATGTGGATTATACATTAAACGTTTACAAAGTTTTTGCGAAACGTTGTAAAGTTTCAAATATCTACTGTTCAAGCTCGATTCATCCCAAACCACTCGAATCCATCCAAAACCTGCCAAAAGCCGGCCCATATCTACCCAAATATGCGTGGCAGATAAAATGATCAATGAACACATACATACAAACGAAAAATAATGACATCGAAACAGAACATGGGTTGGTTCGAACTAAACTACTACATGCTGTGGCAAAGCGGCGGTCCACTCAAGTTACAGAATGCGGTAAAAAAAAGAAGTGAGCAAATGCAATATCTGAGTATGTTCTAAAATGAATGAGAATGGTGATATTATATTGTAATTATGTTCCGTTTTGCTCGGACTCGGACAAACAACTGGCATATGGCTGTTGAGACGATAATTCCCCTATAGCCAGATGTCCGTCATAATTTTTTGTTTGATTAGGATTTTTAACGTAGCTTTAACAATTATTCAGTCATATCCCTACGGTGTCTGCAGTGAGGCAGTTTATAGTGATGTCTAGCACTGGTTTCATTATGCCGCAGACATGTAGCATGATGTCCCACCGAGTCACATTACCCTGACACCAGGCCGACCAGTCCTAACACTGACCACTTAATGCCGAGCGCCAAGCGAGGGAGCTGTTTGTACCATTTTTTAAAAAAGATGTCGTTGGTATGACTCGGCGGGGGATCGAACCCACAACTTCCTGCTTCTGCGGCGGACGCTCTAACCACTAGAAAACCGGTGCGGTCAGACAAAATTTTAAGTAAACCAAAACCTAAGGACAACAAAGATATGAAGTGTTTCATTTTTACAGAAAAATCATACATTAAGACCGTAGCTGACTGCTACAACGTATCAAATACAAATATAAACGGTTATAACCTGTCTTCAACAACTCTTCCTGAAATTTTAAGAATGCATTCAACATTTATTTTCACACACACACACACACACACACACACACACACACATACAGATGATAATATACATGATATTTTAATGAGTGGACATGCTTATCTTTGTTCTGGCTATAGATGTCACGTGGATCACTGTCTGGTCAAATATTCCCTTAGTCACCGCCATGTACTAGGTGGTTGACAGTTTTAAACGATCAATTAGTCTATTAGTCCGTGATGGGCTATCTCACAGCCATACTTACCTTAAGTTATCTACGAAACTTTCTCATACATGTTATCTTTTTTGTTTAATATTTGCTAGTAAACCTAGATGAACAATAACAAAATATATCCATGATAATTTGTTGACAAATAAGATAATCCTATTATCAACGGAACATGTAAGAACACATTTGGTTGAAGTGTTCTAGTTGTAACGATCAATAATATACTGATACTTCTCTTGCATGCATCTTAATTTCATTTTAAGACCGCTTCGGTGGCATATGCGGTTAGAGCATCACTTCGGATGCGGTAGGTCACTGGTTCGAACCCTAGCCGAGTCATATAAAAGACGCCTAAAATTATACTATCAGCTGCCTCGCTTGGCGCTCAGCATTAAGAGGTTAGTTTTAGGACTGATCGGCCTGGTGTCAGGATAATGTGACGGTTGGTATATCATCCTGCATGTGTGCGGAATGATGCCCTAGTGCTAGATATCACTATAAATTGTCACACTGCAGGAATCGTAGCGATATGACCGAAAAATTGTTACAGCTACGGTAAACATCTAAATCACACACACACACACACACACACACACACACACCTGCTTCAAAATGATCTTAAATTACCTAATAAAGAAAACCAAAATAAAGGAACAAACTCGCGAGGATCTTGTCTTTACCGTACGAAGTTGTAACCTAATACACAACACATTTTTATGGTCTTTTAATCTGTTATCTTTAACTTGTATGATTAGAGCGAAATTACAGTAATATATTAAAGAAACTTTCAAAAGCAAGTCTTGCTTTTGTCTATTTTTAGCTGTTTGATACTCGTTTGAGTTGTCTGTAATTACAGTAAAACGGCTAAAGTTGTTCCTCTTCTTTTTAACAGAGAAATCGGTGGCAAAGTATACACTGGACAAATTAAAACGAAGGAGCAGGCAAAGAAAGAATACGACAAGGCCAAGGAACGGGGTCAGAGTGCAGGACATGTCAGTCAGAAGTAAGTAGTTCCAAAGTGTGTTTCATAAGAAACTCGCTCGGTCACTAGTGTAGTTCATCACTCATTCTTTCAGCCATTAAATCGAAATATTAATGAATGACTAATAAAAATAATAATACGGAATTTATATAGTAAAGAGCGAGCACTGAACGAAACAACGAATTTAATATATCGCCTGATGGTTAAATGAATTAGTCCATCGGCTAATCAATTAGTCAGCAAATCAATAAACTAATTTACGTTTTAACTAATTTAGCTATAATTAAATACTAATAAACTGATCAATCAATCCGACGGAATAGAATGTAACATTGCATTGTACTGAAGGAATGGAACAATTTTATGACAGTAAGGTAAGTAATAAATGGTTTTCTTTGCAATCTTTTTTCTTCTTTCATAAATTCTTTCCTCTGCAATCATTGTGAAGTCGTGACTAAAGTTGTATCATTTTATGCTCAAATTTAAAGACGATTTTTAAATACTTTCAACAATCTTTATTTACCTTAAAACTATTTCTTATCTTGAATGGATGAATTCAAGACGTTATTTGTGTATTTTACACATTGTAATAATCTTTCCACTCTCTTTACATTTAAATAAATTAAAGTACAAGACGTATTGAAATCCAAAAGTATTAAATTTAATTACATCAATCACTCTGTAAATCTATTCAAAGTTAGTGTTCTGTTGATTTTCGATTTTAACTTACAAATTTAGGCCAAGGGAGACAAACAGCTTCAAAGTAGAGGTAAATGTCGCAGCACAAGACAAAGTGACCTTTAATCTCACTTACCAAGAATTGTTAAAGCGTAACAAAGGAACATACACCCACACAGTCTACATTAATCCCGGTCAACCAGTAGCAGACATGCGGGTAGATGTCGCCATATTGGAATCAAGGGAGATAACCAAGCTCAGAGTTCCGCCGATTAGGAACGATCTTCTTACTGATATAGATATAACAGGTGCGTTATTGTTAAGATGTTTTTCATCAGACTTTCTCAAATTACAAAAAGCATCCTTATTATCGCTTGTCCTACTTTTCTAAGAGTATGAAGCAGTTATTCGAAAACTCCAAGATAGTTACCACTTCAAGCTTGAATACATTTCTTTTTTGCAGTATTGAATAGGTCCCCGAGATGCCGAGTGGTAAAAAGCACTCAGGTGGCGCACATTTCTATTATGTACTTTTGAGTTTGGAGAGAGTGACGTGTGTAAGGTGAAGTTGTTTAAATTTGAAACATGTACAGTGGAGAGAATGCTGACATACCTCTATGCTACTTTGATGTAATGTGGCTGACATTTCGTTGAATATTGTAGTTATCGAAATTGTCCATGATCTAAGCACACTATTAAATAAAATGACTACTCCCTTGTGTAAGACAAATCAGCCTGAATTAATCAAAGTACATTATCTTTAACACCTATCAAAATAGGGAAAATTATTTTTTTTCAACTGGACAATACCAGTTTCTGAAAGTGCAAGGAATGAATTACCAAGTATATAAAATGTCAAAAAAAACTATCGGCTCTTTTTTAAATACAATTTACCTTTGAAGTCCAGGAAGTGAAAATGACCAAGTGGAGCTAGCAGTTTTTTGAAAGGTGCACATCTGAAGTAAGGCCAAGCTGTATACCCTATAACCCATATTACACACATCAGTCATATACCAAAATAAATGAAATTAAAGATTCTTTAACATTACATAGAATATACAAGGTATTTTTTAAATAGCCAGTATAATCAGTGATGACACCCGGGGAAGTTCTTTTTCTTTAAAATTCTAACCCTATTCAAAATTCGAAATTGTAGAGCGCCAACTCACTGTTCCAATAAACTGCCATCTGACCTGTCTGCGTGGGTTCGAGTCTGGGGCAAGGCTGAATGTAGGTACGTGATGTGGGTTGGTGGTTCTCCCTGAGGTTTTCTACGTTTTTTCTCCACCATTTATGCTGGACGCCATGTATGGCCTATATTATGCTGAAAAATGGCGTTTAACCTCACAACATCAACAAAAGGTGCTGGACAGAGCTATTTTCTCAACGATGCATTACTCCTCATTTCCAGTAACTAGACAGATGATTACTTCTCATAGATAAATTCTTCTTTCATAAGCGATGGCCAGAGTATAACTTTCTCATTGATACACGCGTCTTTTACAGTTCTAGAGAGAATACTACCTTCTCATTGACACATTCCTCTTTGACAATTGCTGGGGAGAGTGCTTCTTTCTCACTGATACGTTCCTCTTTCACGTTGCTGGTCTGAGTACTACTTTCTCACTGATACATTCCTCTTTCACGTTGCTGGTCTGAGTACTACTTTCTCACTGATACATTCCTCTTTCACGGTACTGGTATGAGTACTACTTTCTCACTGATACATTCCTTTTTCACGGTACTGGTATGAGTACTACATTCTCACTGTACTGGTACTGGTACATTGTAGAGTTGTTCAAAGTTAGCATACTGATAAAATGGTAGATAGTAGAGTTGGTCGACGTCAATCTTTAAATACTTCCCCTACATAAAGGCTATCTTTTAGAAACTTTATACTCTAAAACTAATGGGCCCCCAGTGGCCGAGTGGTCTAAAGCGCTCTCCGTTATAGATCACTGCCATCTTATCTCCTTTCTGCGTGGGTTCGAGTCTTAGATTCGGCCAATGTGGGTATGTGAGAAAGCTTGCCAGTAGCTTCTCGTGGGCCGGTGGTTCTTTCCGGGAGTTTTCCCTGGTTGTTCCTCCACCATTAATACTGACCGCTTAGCATAGCCTATCGTGTGCTGAAAAATGGCGTTAAACCCTACAAGAACATTACTCTATTACTAGCAAAATGTTTCCTAATTCGTTGTAAATTTGCAAAACTCTTGTTAATATATATATATATATATATATATATATATATATATATATATATATATATATATATATATATATATATATATATATATATATATATATATATATATAAACTTCAACCACAGGGACGAACGATATCGCCATTATCCAGCGGCCCACTGAGAAAAGTGTCTATATTACATATATTCCCAGCATGCAGCAGCAAATGGCAAAATCCGCCGACGGAATTTCTGGTCAATTTGTCGTGGAATATGACATTGCCCATGGCTTGGATGCAGGGGATCTTTTGGTGAGTATATATTTTATGTGTTATATCAACTAGGCTTACGTTTGTGTTCTATTTGCTATTTACAGTTTGGTGAAAGTGATAGAAAAGGATGTCGTATCATACTGGTGAATTTCTGAGAAAAGTATCGTTTGCATATGGGATCGTTCAGTTTTACAGTAGGAAAAAAAAGATTTTTTTCTTCATAATCGGCAACATTTTGAACGTGTAAAATTTTTTTATTTTATTTTATTATCCAATCGACTAACCAACCATCCAACTAACCATCCGTCCATCCAAGAACCAACCAAATATGTAATCCAACAACAACACAATCAACAACTAAAACAACTGAATGATCAATGAACCAGCAGACCATGGTTATATTTTGGCATTCTAATACAATGTAGTTATGTCAGAGCGCGACTGTCAAGTAATGCAATGGGAGTGTATTTCCGAAGGTATGTAATGCAATGTATCGACTAACTTCAAAATCTAGCATTTTAGTGATAACGGACATTGGTACAAGAGATCCCTGGCTCATTTCAAGGCATCTACTGTGCCTTTTTCTGTACTGTCACTAATCCAGGAATGAGGAGTTCACATGTCTTTATATACACCATTTCTTCGTAAGTGTAGTGTATAATGGATAGCTTTTATAGACATCTTATTGCCAAATACATGGTGGACATACCTTTCCCATCGCAGAAACGAAATTCCAGAATATCATTTTTGGTGCAAACCATGTAGAAGATACATTGCATGCAAATCACTTTTTGGCACATTTGTTGATATTATTGTTGTCAATACTTTATAATAATAATAATTGTACGTCATGTATAGTAAAACCTGGAATACATCAGATTACGTACTATCAGCGTCTCGGTCATGAAACGTAATGATCTTTGGTGTTGATCTTTCAGAAAAACCTGGAGAAAATAACCAAACCGGAAAGGAGGAGGTAACGTGGCACGTATTGGAAACAAACAGGAACCGGAAGTGTAATTCAAAACAGTAATGATGCAAACCATTTATGTTGCCGTTGCTCTATTTACAAATTGTCGGTGGTTTCCCCCAGATATTATGTCTTTTTCAGTGGGTTGTAGGTTTTGGAGTTCATTACATAACGTTTCCTCGGCAGCTGATAGTCGTTCATGTGCTGATGTGCAGTTAAACGTGGATCCATTCATCCTTCAGTCATCTGAATTCAGCAGAAATAATCAATTTCAGAGCTAATGTCTCAAAGTTAAGGAAAATTTATCAAATTTTAGAAGTGTAATTAAAGCAAAATAATTAACCATTGTTATTCTTATTGACAGGTTGTCAATGGATATTTCGTGCACTTTTTCGCCCCACAAGATATTAATCCCCTACCGAAGGACGTACTGTTCGTGCTGGACACAAGCGGCTCCATGTCTGGTACGAAAATTTTGCAGTTAAAGCAGGCCATGTTACGAATGTTGAACGAGCTTCATGAGGGAGATCGATTTAATATATTGCGATTTGACAGTGACAACAAATTATGGCAGAAAACCATGCAACGAATTATGTCCAAACACCACGATTCTAAAGAATCCAGCAGTAGGCGGGCGGCAGAAGATTTTATCACACAGCTTACAGCTGGTGGATGTAAGTAGATTTGAGCCTATTTCAGTTACGATTAGTATAATCTTATAAGCAAAATTTGCGAGTCAAAATAAATTCCTGAGAACAGTATTTTTTTTAAGTTTAAGATACAGTTATATTGAATTTCGTTTATTAGCTTATTATGTCGTAAATATGCAGAAACAACCCAAAAACTTTCCACTGTGCGAAAATGAAACTTAAGTAAAAATTTATGACATTGAAGATTTCATTGCAAGTATAATACTACGTATGAGACCAGTCTAATGTTAATAGAGTATGCGACCAGTCTAATGTTAATAGAGTATAGTATATTCTAATTGTATCCTGTTCATTTGAATGGTATCCAATCTTTTTGAAATGGTATCCGGTCTATTTCAATGGTATCAGGTATATTTTAATGGTGTCTGGTCTATTATAATGATATCCAATCTAGTGTTAATAGGTATACAGATCCGAATATTAGCATAACAAAGAGGGTGAAATTTGTGTAGATAATGCTGCCACTTCCAAATTAATGCAATAAGTACATTTTGTCAGGGTACTATTAATATACGTAATCATGATAGTCATCTACCCTGCAAAGCCAGCTAAGATCATCATAGCATTTCAGTAATAAGGAATGCAAATAAAGTTAACCAGTCGTTTTTGTATTATTGCTTTCTTATATTGAGATATGTGTAGATTCAAATTCACATTTTAATAGCATCCTAGGCCGGTGAAATTGAAATACAAGCTACAATATGTCTTACCCTAGAATTTTATAGATAAATAAGTGCTGTATTGTGTATATAGTCACATGGTGCAGGCAAAGTATAGAATTTGAAGGCGAAAGGTCGGTGGTTCAAAAGTTTGCTTTGAATTACACACAAAACTTGTCAGATAAATCAGAAATTGCTTAGGTCTGTGTCACATGATGTGTCACATAGATCCAGAAGTGTCCAATTATTGTCAAAATATGTGTCACATAGATCCGGAACTGTTGGATTATTGTCACATGATGTGTTACATAGATCAAAAAGTGTTGGATTATTGTCATACGATATGTTACGTAGATCCAAAAGTGTTGGCTTATTGTCACACGATGCGTCACATAGATCCAAAAGTGTTGGATTCTTGTCACACTGTGTCACACTGATCCAGAAGTTTCGGATTATTAGTCAATTACGAGACACAGTAACATTCATTACAGATGAGACGACATGACAGGTTGAAGCAATAAGGAAAGGAAACACACGAAAAATATGGATCAATTTAATCAGTTACTTAACTGATACATGTCGATACCAAATAAAGGGCATCTACAAATTTGATAGATATTATTCTCACATAGACAGGTCATGTACAAAGTTGATAGATATCAATCTCACATAGGAAGGTCATGTATAAACTTGACATATATCAATCTCACATAGGAAAGTCATGTATAAACTTGACAGATATCACTCACATAGAAAGGTCATGTATAAAGTTGATAGATATCAATCTCACATAGGAAGGTCATGTATACAGTTGATAGATATCAATCTCACATAGGAAGGTCATGTATAAAGTTGATAGATATCAATGTCACATAGGAAGGTCATGTATAAATTTGATAGATATCAATCTCACAGAGGAAAGTCATGTATACAGTTGATATATATCAATCTCACATAGGAAGGTCATGTATAAATTTGATAGATATTATTCTCACATAGACAGGTCATGTACAAAGTTGATAGATATGAATCTCACATAGGAAGGTCATGTATAAACTTGACATATATCAATCTCACATAGGAAAGTCGTGTATAAACTTCACAGATATCACTCACATAGAAAGGTCATGTATAAAGTTGATAGATATCAATCTCACATAGGAAGGTCATGTATACAGTTGATAGATATCAATCTCACATAGGAAGGTCATGTATAAAGTTGATAGATATCAATGTCACATAGGAAGGTCATGTATAAATTTGATAGATATCAATCTCACAGAGGAAAGTCATGTATACAGTTGATATATATCAATCTCACATAGGAAGGTCATGTATAAATTTGATAGATATTATTCTCACATAGAAAGGTCATGTATAAAGTTGATAGATATCAATCTCACATAGGAAGGTTATGTATAAATTTGGTAGATATCAATTTCACAGAGGAAGGTCATATGTAAAGTTGATAGATATCAGACTTTCAGAGGAAGGTCATGTGTAAAGTTGATAGATATCAGACTTTCAGAGGAAGGTCATGTGTAAAGTCGATAGAAATCAGACTTTCAGAGGAAGGTCATGTGTAAAGTTGATAGATATCAGACTTTCAGAGGAAGGTCATGTGTAAAGTTGATAGCTATCAGACTCTCTTAGGAAGGTGTGTAAAGTTGATAGATATCAGACTCTCTTAGGAAGGTCATATGTAAAGTTGATAGATATCAGTCTCTCTTAGGAAGGTCATATGTAAAGTTGATATATATCAGTCTCTCTTAGGACAGTCATATATCAAGTTGCCAGATTCGGATGATAACTTAAATGGTTGTATTTTCTGTTAGCAGAATAATATGGATAATAAACGTGTTTTTCATGCTATGCAATATTTGTTAAATACGCCAAAGGGTCGCTTCATACATTGTACTAGCTCTCATAAAAACAATTGTTGACTTTGTTTGTTATTGAAACTTTATACTAATATTGATTCTCACTACCATACATTCTCTGCTTAATTACATTTCTCTTAAAGGAATATCAAGTATTTTATTGATAATTCTGTTTGAATTTTGTCGGGTGTCACTGTAAAACGAAACAACCAAAATAACCAGCATGTTTTTCACAAGATAAGGCTACAATTGATAAGGTAATTATTACACCATTTAATTTCCTCACTGTGTATCTGCTTGTATTCATATTTTCTCTACAATTGTCAGGCAGGTATATGATCGAAGGAAGAACCACTGTAATTATCAGGTAGGTATAGGGTCGAAGGAAGAACCACTGTCATTTTCAGGTGGAAGGAACCACTGTCATTATCAAGTAGGTATAGGATCAAAGGAATATCAACTGTGATTATCAGGTAGGTTTTGTTTGATTGGGATTTTTAAGGTAGTTTTAACCATTTTTCAGTCATATCGCTACGATGTCTGCAGTGAGGCAGTTTATAGTGATATCTAGCACTGGGGCATCTTGCCGCAGACATATAGCATGATGTCCCACCCAGTCACATTATCTTTACACCAGGCTGACCAGTCCTAACACTAACCTTTTAATGCTGAGCGCCAAGCGATGCAGCTGTTAGTACCACTTTTGTAAGTCTTTGGTATGACTCGGCCGGGTATTGAACCCACGACCTCCCGCTTCCGCGGCGGACGCTCTAACCACTAGGCCACCGGAGCGGTATCAGATAGGTATTAGATCAAAGCTATATCCATTGTGCTTGACATGTAGGTATAGGATGAAAGGAAGATCCACTGTCATTGCCAGGTATTTATATAATCGTATAAAGATTCAGTATTATTTTGTATGGAAGTTGTGATTTGTATCGCTCATGTTCTCATTTCCATGCGTGCCGCTTAGTTTACGAAAATCAACCTCCAGAATTCCTGTTAATCGTACGTATGGGTTTTTGGGGATGTATTTTTTAAAAGCTAAGATTGAATATATTAACGGTACCTAATGCTGAAAAAAGGATCGTTTAAATAAAATTTTGTTTTATTCGGCCACTTGAATCCACAACATACACTTACTAGTTCATAATATCAAAACGTCTAGTTAATTTTCTTTTTAAAGGGACTGATATAAACTCCGCACTGCTGAAATCCATCGAGGTTTTAAAGACATCACAAATCGAGGGGGAGCGGTCTCCACTAATCTTGTTCCTGACAGATGGGGAGGCAACCAGCGGGGTACAAAACAAAGACGATATTCTTGCTAACGTCAGACAGGCCAACGAAGGAGGAATTTCTATCTTCAGTCTTGCGTTTGGACAATCTGCTGACTACGACCTTGTGAAGCGGGTAGCAGTTGAAAATAATGGTATCGGTAGGAAAATATACGAGGACTCCGATGCCGCTTTACAGATATCCGGTTTCTATGACGAAATAGCTATTACTCTCATGAAAAATGTATCCTTCCAATATTTGAGTGATGAGGTCAATTCGTCATCTGTGACAAAATCTATCTTCAGCAACTATTTTAGAGGTTCTGAAATGGTAGTCACTGGAAAGCTAGAAGATTCATCGGCTGACACGGTTACCTTGGAGATTCTTGGTAACAGTATAGATGGCGCTATAACACTTAAGAATATATCTCGCATCAAAACCCCTGATTTCAGACAAGTCGAGGGATTGACGTCTTTATCTGATATTGAAGAAATATCTGAGAAGATATGGGCATACCTTACAATCAAGCAGATTTTGGAGAAATCTCTTATCGAAAAGGATCCATTGCAAAAAGATCAGATGAAATTTAGAGCTCTTCAACTATCTTTGAAGGTTGATTTTAATTTTTTTCTTTCTCTTACTGATCTAGATAATAGTGTGAAACGAATGTATAATGCAGTGGCTCAGATGTAAATCATTACGACGTGCATATGTGACGACATAACAATTGTCCATATATCCGTTCAGACGTTCAGAATTTGTCGAAATTGACCGTATCATAACATGATTTTTTATGTTAATACGTCTGCATACTGTCCTAATGTGGGTTACGATGACCTGTGTAACATTGATTGATGTACTATGACCTGTTTTATCGTTTTAGCCAGTTTCTTGTTTGGGTATGTCATTGTGAAGAAAGAACCCTCTTTCCTAAAGTTTGGCTTGCAGTTCACGTTTCGTTTATTTTGGATTGGTGAGGTTGTCCACAAGATCATTTTGTGTTAGTTGTAATTTAAGTTACAAATGTCTTCGTATGTGTCAGTATGCTGTTTATTGTGTAAGGACCCTTTTAAATTTGCACATCAGCAAAGTAAATTAGAAATTTGAAACATCGGGATGTTTTGGGTGACTTTCTGTGTGTGTGTGTGATTAGCATTTGTAACGTAGGTTTAACGTTTAGTAAGATTTAGTAAGATTGCTACGATTTCTACAGTGAAGCAGTTTTATACTTGTGTCTAGCACTGGGGCATCATGTCGCATACACGTAGCATGATGTGCCACCCAGTCACATTATCCTGACACCAGGCCGACCAGTCCTAACACTAACCTCTTAATGCTGAACGACAATGTTAGTACCATTTTTGTGAGTCTTTGATATGACTCGGCCGGGGATCGAACCCACGACCTCCTGCTCCGCGGCAGACGCTTTAACCACTAGGCCACCGGTGCGGATTGTGAATTTGTCTTTTTCTCGAAAAACAAGTCTTGAAATCCAGATGAGAGGTTGAATCTCCATGCGATAGCTTATCAATAATTTGGTTAAGTAATTGTAGAGAAATAGTGAAGATGGTATTTTTAACATTAAATTGGGAATCGAAAACATTTCGTAATCACTCTTTCTGCCCACGTGACGTCACGTAAAAAAATGGGGATAATTTTTTGTTGTTGTTGTTGATTTGTATAGCTTTTAGCTTAAACCCGTGAGTTGATGCAGAAATGAATTTCAGATAAAATTGATTATATAAATCGTAAGCATTTAATCAGACATTTCATTAGACCAAATCCATTAACCCAAAATGTATTTGCTAACATATAGTTAGAGACGGTGAAGATGGATGAGAAAGGTGTGCGGTTTTCTCTCCATTATTTTCTATCAAAAATACTTTGTATGATCAGCTTTACAGTTTTACATATATCTTCCATACTGGGCAGCGAAAAGCATTACCTGTCCTTGACAAGGTGGGAAACATCCCTCACCCGATCAAGTTATCGGTACCTAATGAATAATAATGTACAATAATACAGTAGTTATATTAACCGCTTGAAGAGACATGTACTGGATAAGAGGCACGTACTGAAGAGACATGTGGTTGAAGAGATGTGTCCTGGAGAGACATGCTCTTTAAGAGACATGTACTGGATAAGAGACATCTACTGTATAAGAGACATGTGCTGATGAGACATGCGTTGAAAAAGCGTTGATGTATTGGATTTCATCAGTACTTCTTCTTCCAGACATTGCTTAGACATTAGCCACAATGAAATTGATCCATTAAGTCATAAGAAAAGATTGATTTAGTTAGATGGCATTCCTGCAAGGAAGGCAAGGCTATGACTCAGAAATAAAGACTTTCAAAAAGTAGGTACAATGCAAGCCTTTGACTCAAGACAATACAAAATCCTTGAAAAAGAAGATACACTGCAAGACTTTGGCTAAAAAAAAACATTCAAAGTCCTTTGTTGGTACGCTGCAAGGCTTTGATTCAGGACCATACCAAGTCCTTCAAAAAGAAGGTACACTGCAATACTTTGACTCATGGCCATATACAGTCCTTGAAAAAGAAGGTACACTGCAAGGCTTTGACTCAGGACCTCAGAAAGACCTTCACAAAGAAGGTACACTGCAAGTCTTTATCTCAGGACAATACAAAGTTCTTCACAAAGAAGATACACTGCAAGCCTTTGACTCAAGACCATACAGAGTCCTTGAAAAAGAAGGTACACTGCAAGTCTTTGACTCAAGACCATACAAAGTCCTTCAAAAAGGAGATACACTGCAAGGCTTTGGCCCAGGACTACACAAAGTCCTTCAAAAAGGAGGTACACTACAAGGTTATGACTCAAGACTATAAAAAAAATCCTTCAAAAAATTAGTACACTGCAAGGCTTCGACTCATGACCATATGAAGTCCTTATAAAGGTGTTACACTGCAAGGCTTTGACGCAGGAACACACAAAGTCCTTCATTAATAATATACAGTGCAAGGCTATGAATCAGGACCGTAAATAGCCCTTAAAAATAGGTACAATGGAGTTTATGATAAATTCTTTAAAATCAGTTTATTCACTTTTAAATTGGCTTTTGCTGCATATCGACTATTTGTGATAGAGGAAGTTGAGAAACGGAAAGTTTAGCAGGTAAGGTCAAATACGTTTTTTGTTTTAAACATAACGACACGCGAAGCTAGGAAACATTGCATGCGCAGTATAAATAAATATATCATCAAAGCGAAAACCAGAATATGTCATAATAACCGTTATATAAAGACTTTATGAAATTATCCCAAGAGAACAAAACTAAATAAGCAATCTTAACGAGATCGCGGATAGTAGTAAACACGTTCGTATTCCAAAATTGTTACTTGATTACCTAATGTTAGGAAGAAAAGATTCACTCTTGTCTAAAACCTTTCGTATCCGTAATCATTAACATAAGTACTGTTATATACCTTTTAACGAATATAAAGTCATAAAGAATCATTGGTGAATCTTTAAAGAAACAATGATACTAAGTATACCCGTTTTACAAGTCTCTGGAAGCCCTCACACTAAGGATGTTCAAACTGGACGAGTCTTTACATGCCGTGGCACTAAAGATGATCAATTTGAACAAAGTCCTTTCATCGCATCAAATTCATACACGTTTAACAAATATGTGTATGCCATAACATCCAAGACGTATAAGTTAGACAGCTCTTTTCATGCCCTCGCACTAAAATGTTAAAGTCGGACAAGTCCTTTCATCCTATCATACTGTAGATATTCAAACTGGATAGGTATTTACATGTCCTTAAATTTAAGATGATCAGGTTAAACGAGTCTTTTCACGTTATCGACTCAAAGTCGTACAAGTTCGGCAAATCTTGTCATCCCCTCACATGAGAGACGGACAAGTTGGACCAGTCCCGGATTACCCATTAGGCAGAGTAGGCAACTGCCTATGGGCCCCGCGACTTGTATGGGCCCCATCAGGGGCCCCTAGGGTCCCCCATGAGACCATGACCGTGGGTCTGGGGCCCCAAAAGTTTGACTGCCTATGGGCCTCCACGGTGCTTAGTCCGGCGCTGAGTTGGACAAGTCTTTACATGCTCTCATACTAAGATTTGCAAGCTGAACAAGTATTTAATTGCCCTCACATTAAAGACTCGTATTGTAGACAAGTTTCCCCATGCCCTCACTCCAAAGACGTTGATTAAGAAAGTCAATAGTACTGAAGTCCACTGATTGATTTAGGGACAATTCAGTTTAAAACTAAAATTGCTCCTAAACGCACCTGATAATTTGTGACAAATTACAACATTTTCATTAAGCACCAAAATGGTAACTAACTGAATCAATATTTTTGAAGTTTACTGATATAGAGAAATTTAATTGTAAACGCGAAATGGCTCTTAAGCGCTCCTGATAAATTTGAGACAATTTGCAATAGTTCCATTTCACATCAGAATGCGGAATAAAATCCACATTTCAGCAAATAAAATGCTATGGGGTTTTTTTGGTCTCAAAAAGGTCTACAAATATAATAAGTGGGTTGTTTTCCCCTATGTCACTCGTACGTCATTTGCACACGTTCACGATCATCTGACCCAGATGAGTTGATATTGGTATGCATGACAACATCAACAGTTTGGAAATAAATCCAAGTGGTGCTTTGGGATGTACCTGTTGAAGTTTGACAGATTTAGAAAGTCCTGTATAGTTTGACTGACAGATTTTGAATGCCCCGGATAGTCCATACTCACGTTGGTCACAGGTGCTGTAATATCGATCATTCGTATCGAGGGTATCTTGTATTTTGTTTTTCTGCAGCTTCGTTAGAGATCCAAACTTCTCCTGGAGGTATTATATCGTTTATACCCTATTTTGCCAGATGGAATCGTCTTCTTTAGATGAAGCTGAAATTTTGAATGTCATTGAAGAAGTCTATTACTTTTGTAATTTTCTCTTTGTTTTTCTGTGTATTGAGTTACAGTTTGTTTTTGTTGGTTTTAACGGCACTTTTAACGCATTATTGTCAATATGATGTCCAGGCGATGTGAACTTCGTGCAAGTACTTTCCAATGGACAAAACAAAGCAGTTGACTTGATGGGCATCGAATCCGTGACCCTTGGATTACGAGTCTGACATTCTACCAACTTAGCTAATGCAGCTTGTGGGGGACAAGGAAGACACCGACACAAGCTAATACTCCTCCTTAATTAGGCGCAGTTCTATTCCGGTAAAAAAAAGGGTAAACGATTGAGAGCAGATATCGGTCTAGATGTCTCGCCTGCTTATCTAGATGTGTCGCGGAGTTAACTTGATGTATTGCCGACATAACTTAACGTATCGCTTCTTTGCTAATTCCAACAAATCAAAAGCGTTGCTTCTGCTCTTCTCTCTTCAGTTTGTATACTTTTCTCTTAGGACTGATGCTAATGAGGGAATACACAACAAAAAAGTGGAAAACATCAAATTCCTGCGTCCTGTTAGATGAAATACATTTGCTTGAAACATTGTTGTAAACGTCAAGGTAGAAAAAGGTTGACAAGAATCAGCATATGGCAATAAGTACCAACCTTGTCAATTATTCATCCTTTACAACAGAAAATATTTAAACGTGCATTTAAGATAATTACCTACTGTACGACATTAATAGTTTTATTTTTGTCTGGGCTTAATAAGGAAGAATTCACTATAAAAAAAGTAATATTGTGTTTAAATTTCACTTTAAGAAAATATTATGTTTTTTAGTACACGTAAGTTTCATAACAAGGGATGGGGTCTCAATTATTAAAGGTTGATAACAAATAATACATAACAGATGATGTATTAAGGTATGTATTCAAGCTGACGCCAAAATGACCGTTGGACTAAACTGACACGACTCGTAACAATGATAATCCATATTCCATTATGGCTTTTATTATTTCCTCACAAATATTATGAATAATTACTATTTTTCTCACTGTCCACCTTAGAAACTAGTTTGAAGGAAGCATACGACAATGTTTATGTTTAGATTCCTGGGACAAAGCATGGCAGTTAATGCATGTTGTATGTGGCTACTTTGTTAAGAAACGATCAGAAATATTACATTCGTGTGCAAAGTGAATGATAACTACTCGAACAGAGAGTCCCAGCTCTGTATAACATTGTTATGTGTAATGATAGCTCAACACTGCGTCCGTTCTCAGACAACTAAGTTGCATGGTACATTCTTTTAAGTCATAAATACATGCATTGGCTCATATATTGTTGTGAAAAGGCCCATTTCCAAAATGGCAACGATTATCTGAAAATGTGCCCAATATAAACTCGTACAAAACAGTGGCATATAAATCTGTAGACCAGCGAAAGTTGGTCTCTAAACCTTTTTTTTATTTTGACTTTGCGGCTTAGAGACCAACAATGTAATGCATCTTTACGAACTGCTAGTATGAGTCCGCTTCTCAAAAAACGCGGATGCACGATATTAATTAATAAATGTATTAAACACACTAACCTTTGTACCCAGACGGTAAGTATAATCCCTCTTCTAATGATCCACTGCGTTAAATCCTTTAGAACACTCACTTTTTTTAGTATAAATCCCTGTCAGAACAGAACACCTGTGTATTTATCGGATCGTGACCTCAGATTTAAATTACCGACGCATGCGTGTAAAGCAGCATCACCAGATGGCAAGAGTAACGCGATGAAACCGTCCAGCGAGGCATATATCATTGGGAACTTACTAATGCTTGAGTGGGAGCTGTGTCGTTACGGCATATCAGAAATAGAGTGAATGATAAATAAAATGTATAAAGACCACACTGTATTCAGATGTGAAAATATGCTATACAATAAGAACAATAATAATATAAATTTATTATTATTAATATTGGCAGTATTTTCAATCATATTTAATAACATTTACAATGGTATAAACGGAAAGTTGACACACACACACACATGTGTATATATATATATATATATATATATATATATATATATATATATATATATATATATATATATATATATATATATATATATATATGTTAATACTCTACATATAAGAAAAACATTATTAAAAATTCTTGACGCCTTGTCGATCACCGAAATGGATAAACTTCCAGCTGAACTAAACGAATGTTCCACGGGAAGTTGCACTATATGCTCTTGCGACAAATGTAATTGTTGTGCAAATTGTCGTAACACTTGTCAATGCAATAGACAAAAAGGAAGAAAATATTGTTTTTAATTTAAATATTATGGTGTAAAATTATAACACATATGTAGCGAATTATGCTTGAGGATCTTCGAAATTCCTTGATAATTCTGTCATGTATGTATGTATGTATGTCAAGTGCCAAATTTTTCGTCAGTGAAATTCAGTAATTAATTCGTAGGCTCGCCGACAATTAACTCTCTTGGAGTAGAGTGTTGAACAAAAAGAATGTTAGTTTACCTCGGTCAGACTATTACAATATTTAGAGTGAAAGCGGGCTGAGTGTTTGACACGCGTAAAATATTTGATCCCTCACGCAGAGCTGTCAGAGCGATTGGAAACAAATTATAAGGTGACATTTCGACCCTAAGTGGCATTTTTGGCATCTTGATAGACGGGTTTCAAAAGGTCCATAGGAATAGCATTTATTCCGATCGGGCGAATGTATAGGGAAGGGGGGTGGGGTGGGGTGTCGGACCCCAGAATCAGAGAAATATATACTACGTATATAACCTCTGACCAGCGGCTTGTGCAATATTGTACTAATAACCTTTGTTAACCGGCGGCACTTTACAATGTATGTATGTATGTATGTATGTATGTATGTATGTATGTATGTATGTATGTATGTATGTATGTATGTGTGTGTGTGTGTGTGTGTGTGTGTGTGTGTGCGTGTGTGCGTGCGTGTCATAAATACCATTGGAAATGTTATCAATAATGTTCACTATAATAATCATGTTTTTCTTATAAGTAATGTAGAGTATTAACATGTGTGTGTGTGGGTTTTTTTCTCCATAAATACCATTGCAAATGTTATTAATAATGTTCACTATAATAATGTTTTTCTTATATGTAGAGTATTAACATATATATATATATATATATATATATATATATATATATATATATATATATATATATATATATATATATATATATATACACATGTGTGTGTGTGTGTCAACTTTCCGTTTATACCATAGTAAATGTTATTAAATATGATTGAAAATACTGCCAATATTAATAATAATAAATTTATATTATTATTGTTCTTATTGTATAGCATATTTTCACATCTGAATACAGTGTGGTCTTTATACATTTTATTTATCATTCACTCTATTTCTGATATGCCGTAACGACACAGCTCCCACTCAAGCATTAGTAAGTTCCCAATGATATATGCCTCGCTGGACGGTTTCATCGCGTTACTCTTGCCATCTGGTGATGCTGCTTTACACGCATGCGTCGGTAATTTAAATCTGAGGTCACGATCCGATAAATACACAGGTGTTCTGTTCTGACAGGGATTTATACTAAAAAAGTGAGTGTTCTAAAGGATTTAACGCAGTGGATCATTAGAAGAGGGATTATACTTACCGTCTGGGTACAAAGGTTAGTGTGTTTAATACATTTATTAATTAATATCGTGCATCCGCGTTTTTTGAGAAGCGGACTCATACTAGCAGTTCGTAAAGATGCATTACATTGTTGGTCTCTAAGCCGCAAAGTCAAAATAAAAAAAAGGTTTAGAGACCAACTTTCGCTGGTCTAATAAATCTGAATACAAGTATTGAGATTAAGCGTCTGAATGACTTTGAACGTATTTGTTGTTTTTTTTAAAAATAAATATATATTATCAGAAGTTGCTTATTTTGGAAAATGGTCATATATTGTCCTGGTTTGTAATGCGAAATTCAGTATCACAGAAAAGAATATTAGTTGAATATTATATTGCTTGATGACGTTTTGGGTTAGTTTTTTACCTCCAGAATTTGAGAGGAAGATGAAATTCTTCTATGATTATGGATGCATTTTGTACGCCAGGTTAATGTTGAACAGTAGCAGTGGGCATTGGAAAAATGTACGGACAATCAAATTAGTATTAGGAAAGAACATAATATGATAATCCACAGTACTAGTAAATTATCCTGCTAGTAAGAAACACGATTATAATGAGCTGTTTGAACAATGATCTTCAAATTGTGTGTGCATATATTTAAAAAAAAATGTGTGTGTGTGTGTGTGTGTAACCATTCATCAATAATGTGTGCGTGTGTGTAAATACTAACATTTGTGTTTGTAAAGATTCATTGATAATGTATGCTTGTGTGTAAATACTATAATCAGAACCATGCTTGACTCCCTCAGAGCCAATATGGTGATTATAAATTATAAGTATTTTTATTTAAAAAAAATGGAACTCGTAAGAGGTAAGGCTGTACTGAAAAAAATAAGAACGTGTGATAAAACTGTCAAAATAGAGTTCAGCAGTGTATTATTAGTTAATACAATATGGTAGATATAATTTGATTTCTTAAGGTGGTAAATAGTTTGTAAACAAGCTAACTTATGTTCGAATTTGAAACTTAATACGTCATATTCAAGAAAACAAACTAATAATTTTTTGCAGTATAATTTTGTCACACCACTGACGTCAATGGTAGTGACAAAACCGGATATAGGATACGTTAGTGATACAGAAGAAGATAGCAAACCATGGCAAGGTAATTTATTTAGGCATCTTTAAAAAAATTTAAACTGCCAGCTGTATTGTATAGCAAATTACATATTCATTGAACGGAAAATACATTCTTTTTAAAATCTTTTCAAGGTTTATGTTTAGATTCCAAGTCTTTTCAAGGATTAGACATGTCGAATGCTGCCGTTTATTATGCATTAATTGTAATTGTTAAACAAAATAGCGAAGTTTAGTTTCGATAACAATTTGGTGAATCTCAAGGTACAAAAACAAGAAATATTCGTGTTTTTCATTATAAACTACGAAAATGTCCACTTTGATCAGCTGCTCCACCACCTCTATTTTATTAGCTGTTCCACCACCTGTATTTAATCATCTGTTCCACCACCTGTATTTTATCAACTGCTCCACCACCTGTATTTTATCAGCTGCTCCACCACCAGTATTTTATCATCTGTTCCACCACCTGTTCATTCTCCCATGCTTGGGTTACTGATATGGACACAGAGGCGGTGATCTAAGAAGTTGTTATGGTCTATAGAAGGGTTTGGGTGAAATTTGTTTCATTAAATTGATCTCATAAAGAGCATTGTAACGAGTCTATTTCTTAAAATAATTAATAAAAAAAAAGAGTAAAATGTAAAAGTCTTTGTAAAATTCTTCAAATAATGTATTTCTCTAAAATACAAAGTGAAAATGAGAAAAACGAACTAACGTTATTTCAGATTAAATCCCAAAATAAGTCCTAATAATCAAAGTGCCGAATAAAATTTAGTAGAAGTCCAAATTAACTCCAAAGCTGAAGGTGTCGATGTGTTATAAACTGTACAATGCTGTTATCTCAATAATCTTTTGTTGAATCACAGTAATATAAAGTCGGGTTTTAATTCACTATAAATTCCAATGAATGTTTCTGTCCAAGAATGTTATTAAAGCACTCCAGAGAAAATCACTTGAATATAATAATTTGAAGAAATAGATTCCAGCCCGAAATGAAATACTGGATACAACATATATTACAACTTGATTGTACTAGATCTTAAAGCGTCAATTAATATCCCCTTCAGTGACAAGTTTATATTGTCTTCTGCATGATCTCATGTCACAATTAGCATTTTCTAAATATACAAAATATTACCTAATGGAAAGTAATCATCTTCTAGAATGATCCTAATGTTTTCAAACTTAAACAAAAATCCTGCCATACCTCGCTGACCATGGTTCGAATGTCAGTTGGGACGATTGTGAATTCTACAACTGCTATGCCAAACTTAGCATTCAAAGTTTATGTGTGTATAAGAATGTCATAAAAAAAAAACTTGAGCTACGTATAGATGTGTTTTACCTTTTTGAAATGTGAATTACATTCCTTTTGAAACAAGAAATATACAAATATAGTGTTGTCTTTTATTACGTTATCATTTAAACTTATAAAATAATAAATACTCTTAATAGCTTGGGTTTTGATTACAGTTTGGGAAATCTCAAGATTCAAACTGAATAAAATATGATTTTTTTTAAAGATTTAAAGTTGATTCTTGTTTGCGTGTGTGTGAGTGTGGGTGCACTGGATTATAATAATTGTGTATTCCGATATTAAATGCGAAGTTGTTTACTTTTACCAGCTCCCTCTACCACGCAACGCAAGACAAGTAAACTACATGCCGGCAGAGGCTATGGGGGAGGTGGAGGTATGTATCTTCATTTTATTTTTAAAAAATTCTTGTTATAATGCATTGTAATTATTGGGATCCTTCAATAGTTACTCTTTGTTCAAGAGTGAATAATGAAAGAAATGAAACCAGAACAATAATAAGATTAAAGCGAAAATGGAATTGAAAGAAAACAATTTTTTAAAAAAATACAACTAAAGAAAGAAAGATATTAAATGCGAAGTTGTTTACTTTTACCAGCTCCCTCTACCACGCAACGCAAGACGAGTAAACTACATGCCGGCAGAGGCTATGGGGGAGGTGGAGGTATGCATCTTCATTTTATTTTTAAAAAATTCTTGTTATAATGCATTGTAATTATTGGGATCCTTCAATAGTTACTCTTTGTTCAAGAGTGAATAATGAAAGAAATGAAACCAGAACAATAATAAGATTAAAGCGAAAATGGAATTGAAAGAAAACAATTTTAAAAAAAAATACAACTCAAAAAAGAAAGAAATATAATATATTGAACTATCACGAATAGAATAATGAAAATGAGGTAAATTAAAATTGAGAGAGAGATAGAAATATGGATTGCTGTCATTAATCCTGACGTTACTTGAACGGGGAAGATATAGATAATATATTTAGAAGCAAATATCAACTATAGTATTATATTTTAGGCGGAGACCCGCACTTCATGGTACGAATTATTGGCATCAGTCATCCTTTCTGCTTTGACGTTCGGTCTAAACCCGGCGAGGTATACCGCCTTCTTCAGGATCCGATCAAAGGTTTGATCCCGTTTTTATTCCTCATACTTTTTCTTTCTTTCCTTTTTTGCTCGCAAATAGTGCGCATATTGGACTACTGAATCAATCATAGTTTTGCAATTATAATTGTTGTATCCATACGTGAGAACATTTTTGGAACAATAATATTTTTCAAAATATCTATTATGTCACTGCAATGTATTATATATTAATGCTCTCTCACCCAATCCAATTGATAGGCATAACATATGATTAAAAGTCTTTTTCTGATTGTATATCACGCATCACCTTTTACGAAAATATTTCTGGACCAGTCCTATTTCTTAACAAAAGAAATATCGTCTGGTCCCTGGACCGTAAGATTTAATGGTGATGTCTTTCACAATGATATGCAACAGAACTATCATCCAGTCCCTGGACGAAGATGAAATCGTGATGTCTTTCACAATGATATGCAACAGAAATATCATCCAGTCCCTGGACGAAGATGAAATGGTGATGTCTTTCACAATGATATGCAACATAAATATCATCCAGTCCCTGGACTAAGATGAAATCTTGATGTCTTTCACAATGATATGTAGACTACATCATATTGTAAATAAAATACCACCAGGTCCTTGGATTGTAGTGTATAATGATATGCACTGGATATTGAGACAATTAGCAAAGAACAGTACTAATTTTATATTGTTATGACATACAAGTGCCACGAAGCTAAATTTGATATAATTTAACAGTCTACAGTACAGCCGAAAGCAATGCCTATTTTAATGCGTTGAATGTATTCAGGAAGGATTCGAATACTAGTACTTATCTGCGTTAATGCAAGTTTAAAATCCACCATGATTTCCTTGTCTACTTTGGTATATATTGGAACCTTCACCACTCTCCGTCAAGTCGTGTTGAAAACACTATGAACTCAGTCAACTTATTCTAATTAACGACGGGAATGATTTTTTGAACACCTATAAAACGGAACATTATGTCAAGGCAAGAAAACTCATATGCAAACTTCATACAAAATTATAACGGAAACCAATATTGACTTCATCGTATATGTCAGATGAAGATTATTAATAATTAAGACAAGGCATTTTGATATATGTAAACTTAATAAATTCACTCTACCAGGGACAGAAAGCATGAAAGTAGCTGTCTGCCTGTATCAAATTTAGGAGTAAATCATTCGGTTTCATGAGTTGAGATGGTTTCCCATAAGATATTTAACTCATGTTTGAAAAAAGGCCCAGGAAATATATACGGCTCGGTACTAATCTACAGAAAAACCAGACTGTAGTAAACTTTACCGTAACAGCAAGCTCCTCGAATCTATAACTTAAATGGTTCTGTTCCAAAGTCAAGTCAACTGGCCCATGTAAAACCTGAGTGGTATGAAGTTGAGATCTGCATTACTGACGTGTAATAAATTGAAGAAAAGGATAATGTCCGACTTAAAGAATATGGATAACTCCATGGTTCGGTAAATTGTATCACAACTTGAATTAAAGACCCAGTTTGGAAATATGTATTATTTCTTTTGAGTTCTTGTTCATTGATAGGTATATAATTTTGGTGAGATTATAAAACCCTTATGAGAAGGAGTTTGAATAGCAGGTGATATTTTTGGAAGTATTAATATTGCAATCTAATTCAACGTTGCAGAGATATAAAGGGTTCTGTGGGCGTTATTCTGCTGTTTTAAATGATGTACCGAATACCGAAGATACATACCTCATTCAGAGAAAACAAATAAAGAACAATAGAGCTTATGTTCACGTCACCGACAATTTCTAGAAGAATCTGACAAAATTAAGTTTAGATGAGAAATTGGCATGTTCTACGTACACGAATTATCTCTACATGACGTACAAGAGTTATCTCTACACGACAAACAAGACAAACAGTGCCAAAGACTACAAGCTATGATATTTTAGCAAAATAAGAGGTCATAAAAATCAGTTAAATGTTCTAGTAATCACAAAGACGCTTAAACTTCCAATTGTATTCAAAGATAAAGTATGTACGCCGAAAAAAATACTTCTTTGTGGGAGTTTTTATATGTGTAAACACACTTTTACAACTTTCAATCATATCGAATGACCTCACAATTAAACCAAAACCAGCTGATACAGAGTGAGTCTGACACTACATGGATAAAATTAAATTCGGTAAATCTTTGACGGTGTGTAGATATTGAGATCTCGAAGATAGAATTTTCTCATAACTTGTATTTGGCATCTAATATAAACTGGAATTATGGAAATCAATGTATGACAGTTATTCCAACTGATATTGCTATATCAGACTTTATTACATATTTCTCTGTGAATAATATTTCAGACTAGTAGCAAATAATAATTTTTCTTTAACTTTTGTAATCATTTCAGCATATTATCCGAAATCTCTCTTCAATTGTGTTAGTTTTCTCACTTCATGAACTTTTATTGTTTCATCACTTTTCTTACTGCTTCTCTAATGTATTTTTTGGGGGTGATGTGTCAGGTTACTTGCCAATCTAAATTTTTAAGTCTTCGATCGGCTTATCGTACACTTCGTCATCAGATCGCGTCGATTATTTTTTTTAACTTTTTGCAGCTTCCACAGCATTTGGACAATTTTTTCTTGTTAAATTTTATTTTCAAACATTTGTTCACTTTAATATGGAAGAGACGTTTGCACTCGTTTGTAATATGGAGCATGCGTTTCGAAAAGGTTTATAATAGCCCTTCGTTCTTTAAAACGCACATATGCGTTTCTCTTCTCCATATTATGAAAATATCATGAAATAAATCTTATTTAATAAGCAGTTAGATTTGAAACTAATTTGAACGTTTCCAAATAACATAATAAGTCAAATAAACAGTTTAATCTCTTGAAGTACGCTAACATAAACATTCTAAATTGCCTGGTAAATTAAAGATACAATTGCGAACGCAAAGATGAAACTAAAAATCAAAGTAAGCAAATAACCATAAAAAGTTAATCTACAAAAGTCAAAAGATACACGTACAATTTAACTGAGTAAACAGTTTGCGAAATATCGCGAGATTTTTCTTTAAAGCCAAAGTTGACCATTTGGAAAAGAACAACAATATTCGAAAATGCATTGACATTAAGTGAAGTAAAAAGGATACAAAGTTACATAGGTCAAACAATACGATCTGTTGTTTGCTAAGTGGCATTATATAAGTTTCATTATGTCAGAAAGTAATTTGTTGCGGAGGACGCTCCCTTTGTAAATAGATGCTGCTTCTAACAAAGAACAAGGAACCAAATTATGCTGAAGGCATTATGAACCGGATGTACAATCAAAGCATAAGATAAAAGTTATTTATGTATCTCAAAACTACAAAGCATAAGCTATATCCAACCCAAGTGCACAACATTATTCCTTCTCTTTTGAGTCTGAACTCGACTAATGTGGGTATGTAAGTAGGCTCACCAGTATTTTTTTTGTTGGTCTGTAGTTCTTCACTTGGTCCTCTTAGGTTCTTCTGCCACCAGATATATTGGTAGTTATGTAGAACCCATCATGTGCTGCAACATGGCGTTAAACCCAACAAAACAACCAAGATACGTTACGTTCTTGATCAATAAACACTAACTTAAGTGTCTTATATTTGTTCTAATTTTTAAGACGATGATGTACATTTTGCAAACATTTTGTGAAGCAACATAGCCTTATCCAGCTAAACTAAGAAATTTATGGGGTGAAACCTGGGAGGTTTTCGATAGTTCATTGTTGAGTCTGACATCCTGAAGAAGACAGAATTAAATACAGTAGACAATGATTATATATGATATAGAAGTATAATGGCATTCTAAACTTCTTTATGCACACAAAATCCTCCTTTCGTTCCTTCCATATGATAAATGATGCAGTCGAAATCGCAGTCAGCAACTGATCTTCTTAGCCAGTTGAACGTGGGGCGAGTCTTCTTATCCAGTTGAACGTGGGGCGAGCCGGTCGTTGGGTAATTCGTGCGTTTTTAACGAAAGTTTTTACCTTTTTCAGAATGAGCATAAAGTATTTTTCTAGCTTGAAAAGTAATGTGTTTAAAGACACCAGTAGATTTTGCTACCCGATCATGTGACAATCCAAACAGTAATTAAATCTTGCACTACAACTGAGTTAAACCAGGTACAAAATATAACGTACAAGTAAGTTACCAATTATCCTGGATTATCTTAATTGCAAAAACAAAATGTAGTAAGAGAATACCGATGTCATTTCAATGAATGGGCTTGGAATTGGGTTATAGAATGTTTATTTATTATATTTGGTGTTAAAGGTTGCGAAAACCATCAGTGCATGTCGCCACTCGTGTATTGCGTATTGGTGAGCTCGAAAGTGTTGCGGGCAGCGTAACTGATAGCGTATCGACACCACTGCCATGTATAGCCAATTGGTGACACTGCGTCGGAAGTTAAATACAGACTGTTAAAAATCTTTGCTCCTAATAGGATACGATTACGTCTGAAGACTGTAATACAACAACTGGAAAACCTCCATATTGAATACAGTAATGCAACAACTGAAAAAAAGCCTCTTTATTGAAGTGTAACAAGATAACCAGGTTGGGGTCGGATTATGACAGAATACTTTTGATTGTGACACAAATACAATATTTTATTAATAAATAATTCAATGAAAAAGACTATGCTTGATTTGTGCGCTAACAAAATCCAACTATTGGATATTTAAGAAAATATTCACGAACCAGATAATTATGCGATTTAAATTAAATTGGTCCTGATATTCAAGGCAAAAACATAAATAGTAAAAAGATAAAATGATTAATGATTCAAAGTAATTGCACACAAACAATGGAAGAAATCGTTCACGCAAACATTCACAATTTCCACGCAAAAATGATATATATATATAGTTCACTCAAATAATGAAAGATAGTCTTCGCTCAAATAGTGAAATATGATTAATTTTCACTCAAAAAGTGACATACGATTGATGAATTTTCACTCAAATAGTTTAATATATTTAGTTTTCACTCAAATTATGAAATGTGATTAGTGAGTTTTCACTCAGATAGTGAAATATGTTATGAAACATTGGGACATGTATCCTGCGGAGTTGAACAAATCCGAAAGGTCTTCTCAGCCCCAACACTGTCGAATGGTTGATGTGCCACTACTAACAGCCAGTCCCTCCTGGCCTACATAAAGATATGTAGAATATCTTGTTCTCTGCAGACCCGATGGTGCAGAAGCTTTGTTTTTTTTTTACCACGTGATGACCTTTATCTTCTTCTGGGTCAACGTCACCCACTGACAGCAGCACACTGAGTATAACACAACCCAAATTAGCACAACGGACGGCTAAACAACACCTACAATACAGTGCATTATGGAGATAAAACATAACTATTACTCTATCCCTCCTTCACTCCTTCAGCACTACACTCAACATTTACCAGTTACCAATTAACAAATCACTAATCAGTCACCATTCAGTCATCAATGATCAATCAATCAGTCAGCTGAAAATATAATATCCGAATCCGTGTACTACAAATAGCACAGTCATGTATATCAGCACGTAATGACGTTATGTACTCTAAACTTGAGTTGAATATTTTATACAAATTCTATTATCGGGACTACTGTACAAGGTGATAATCAGGTTCAGAAGTGAAATGAGTCTGACAAGAATTGTACAGTGCTTAACGTAACACCTTCTCTTCCTTAATAAATTCAATATTTGTGCTAATATACAGCTGGAGATCGCGTGTCATAAAGTAGACTGCTCATTGACAAGATTCTTCGTAATGTGAGTCGAAGAGGAGAAATTGGAAAGGGGCAGTCAAGGAGGAGAAGGAGTTAGGAGGGAAGTTAGAAGGAGAGAAAGAATTGGCGGGATAGGAGAGATACAAATGAGTAGAAAACAAGGACAGGTGGAAACGCTCTCTCACACTATAAACCAAATGATGCAATAGGCTATCACTTGGTCGAGAGGAAGAAGAGTGATTGGGGAATTATTATCATTTGACTTCTGAATTGTATTAAATTGTTATTCATTTGAATTTCACTTTTTGTGTCCTCAAGAACGTACCTGTTGGAATTGCTGATTGGGGCTCGAAGCTTTACCTATCTCTATCACTAATTTCACTTCCTACATAATCAAGCCTATGTGGGACTTCTGTAATTAAATAAAATATTGGGAGCACCCCATCCTAACCATAACACGATTTCCACAGTGGCAGCATAATAAACTCTTCACACCTCACCTAATATATCTATCCAATACCTATTTAAGTTGTATTTAATGTATTCATCAATTACCTACCTAAATTTGTATCTAATGTATTCATCAATTACCTACCTAATATGTATCTGTATCTAATATATTCATCCAATGCCTAACTAATTTGTTATTTTGTTGGGGTTACCGGTTGTTATTTGCTAATGACTCAAAATAAAGAGTGTTATGATCTAGGTACACACGTATAACTTTCACCCTGACCTTTCATATTCGTCATTTTTTTGTATCTGACCATTTTTCCCCAGTTAGCATTCGTGATTACCTCCAACGTATATCCGATTAATATTGCTAATTCTACCGCTAGGTCTCTTGTCAATCACCCATTCACCAGGAACATTACATTGTATTTCAGTGTTCGGATTCTATACCCGATACGTTTAATGAGGCAGCGATCCAAGGTACATTGCAATCAGGGGCGTATTAACCATTACGCAGATTAAGCACATGCTTAGGGCACCAGGGCCAAAGGGGGCACCACAAAGTTGAGAAAAAGGGGAATATATTTTAAAAAATTAAAATGAAGATCTGTAAAAAAATTTTATTAAACTGGTGCAAATTGATCATAATGTTATGTTTCTTGATCATGGTGCACCCTAGGGTTATCTTCCCAGGTGTACCACAAGGGGCACTGCTGGCTCAGTGCACTGTGACCTCTGTCGGTCAGTAAGATCATTGACATTTTCACATTTTTCCTCTTGTGCAATATTCCCGACTGACCTCTGTGCCTCAGACATAATGTGCGCGATATCCTTGGAAATCTAAGACCACTGCACTGATAAGATGTCATACAACTTCAATGATCCTTTATTTAATTAGTATAAACAGTTGTCTTTTATCTGCCAATCTTTTTTGAAACTTTTCGTGGAGCCAAATTCAGTTGTCATGACAGTCAAGATTCTAGAAGCTTTGGAAGATTTATCAGATGACCAGTTGCAACAAGATGACACTAGAAGGGAGGCAAAGAATATTGCAAACAAGCTGAAAGAACTGGAATTTGTGTTCATGCTGAATTTTTGGAATGAATCTTTAGAGTCAACTTTTTCAAAGTGAAAATATGATCTTGCAGCTATGTACAGATTTGTATTCATCATTGGCAGACCAGTTGCACACATCAAGAGATGAATTTGAGAGATTTTAATCAATTGCATAGGACATGCACCCTGGTGTAGAATACAAAGCAGCTCAAATGCGTAAGCATATAAGAAAGAGAATGCCCAACGATGGAAATGCACCAGATGTCATTCTCAGTGCCAGAGACGAATTCCGTATCTCCACATTTTATGTAATTGTTGAAAAGTTAGAAACGGAAATGAGGAGGAGGCGAAAGGTGTACACTGAAATAGCAGACAGATTCTCTTGTCTGACAGATGTTCCTAATTCCACCAAACAAGGTGTTAATTCCCAATTATCAGAAAGTGAAAGATGACATGAACAACACTTTGTCTACAGAGTTTCAGCAGTTCCATTCATATGCTCTTCATAAGTTTAAAACAACCAAGAAAACATCTTTCACTCAACATGGAACTTTACATACAACACAGATACGGAAGGCAAACTAGAAAGTGCCTTTCGAAATGTTGAAATTGCCTTAAGAATATTTTTAACATTAATGGTCACCAACTGCACAACAGAGAGGTCTTTCTCACAACTGAAACGTGTAAAAAAAATAGATCAGTTATGCTTCAAGAAAGACTCGACTCACTGTGTATATTAACAATTGAAGCAGACATTCTGAGAAGTATTAATTTCGAGAATGTTATCAGGGACTTTGCGAAAATGAAATGTAAAAAAATGCCTGTCAGATCATGATAATTGGACCTTTGATACATTTAAATTGTGCAGTATTAAAATCTTTATTGTATTACATTTTTGTAGAACTTTATGTAGCCTATGCATAGCTTAGTTTGTACAGTATATTGTGTTATCATATGAATACATCTTTGTAGTGCTGCAACTTGCATTGTATATCTGGTCAGACCGGTCAACAACTAAAATGGACTGGGTCAGCGTGGAAAGGAGGAGGGCACCAAGATTTTGTCAGTGCTTAGGGCGCCAGTGAACCTTAATCCGCCCCTGATTGTAATAGTGTGCAGGTTGTAGTATATAATTATAATACAGACCGACATGAACTCTTCGGATATGTCACATAACATCGATGTACAGTCTTCAAGTAATAGTGATATAGATCTATACTATTTCAGTCTGAAATGTTTGATGGCATCGTGCACCTTCTTTCAATAGTTATTCTGTAATGAGCACAGTGTCAGTTTTGTGGCATATATGTTTTCTTGAACCTTTTAGAGCTATCGTATATGCATATTGATAAATGCCCTCTTATGTCCAATTTCTGTCGTTGCTTTCCTGCACAATATTTCTAAGTTGTTTTCTTTTAGGTTGTAATCACCTGTAAAAAGACATTTCATGAATATAGCTTTAACGATTGTTCAGTCACCCAGCCACATTACCCTCACACCAGGCTGAGCAGTTCTAATGCCGATCGACTAGCGAGGCAGTAGCTAGTACGATTTTTATGTGTCTGGTTTGACTAGGCGAGAGTTTGAATCCGTAACCTTCAGCATCAGAGGCGGACGCTCTTTCTGCTTCACTACAACGATTTAATTTCGATTTCGATATAGATATAGTTTCCTTTGTCTCTTTATTTGTAATGAAATAACTCTTAAAAAACATTTTATTCCGACGTGATGTCCCTTTTCAATGTGTGTTGTGGCTTTCAGAGGGAAGGTGATCATTACATTGAAATAAAATTTTAACTTCGACATGTGTTTGGTTTTGTATTTGAGTCATTCGAATTGTTTGGTTTCTATCCACACCGTATGGTCCTAACCTTGAAACAATGTTGCGCTTTAATCATGTGCGACCACCAGTAAAAATTTTTATAAAAAAAATGAAAGCAATAATGGATAATTCCTTCTTGCAGACACAGACAATTATTCTGTTATTCATACTTCTTACTCCTACCTTTCGTTGCCAGTTCTTTGGTCTGTGAGCCAAAACATAGAGTCATTTATATAATTTTAACGTTTTAGCTGATGACAATATATTAATTTGAACATTGATTTACGAGTGACCAATAAATGTTCTCTTATAGGATACGAGGATTAAAACTGCAAAAATATGACTGGTCAAGCGACGTCAATGTGTATTATATTCTGTCACCAAGGCTATGCTTTAAACATTGCATTTCTTTTCTGGGGTAAATTGATGATTTGGCTCAGTTGATACAGAAAAGATTTTGCTGCCCAAAACTAGGTCATAATTCGAAAGAAACCGGCAGTTCAAATTTATTTAATGATTATAAAATGTTTCTTGTAGGAATGACCATCAATGCTGAAATAAAATCCGGTCAGAAATTAAACAAAGATGGTAAACCAAGAACGTACATCGGAAAACTTTTTATCAACACCAAACATCACAACGTAACCTTGACAACTGACTTCATTGAGGTAGATGGTTACCAGTTTCCTTGGTCCAATGAGCTTACTTATCATTTTGGCGACAACACACTGGTCATCAAGGACAGTGGCTATCAACTACTTATCAGATGCTATTTTGGAGCTGAAATTCTTATAAAACGCCATGTCGTAAATCAAACCAGTGAAACTGACAGCAACAGTGGAACTGATTTTTTGAACGTGTATATCGACCGAATGGATGGATTCTCCAAGGGAACAACAGGTCTCATTGGTAAACAGTTTATCTCAACTTATATCTTTTTTAAACACAAGTTGCAGAGGTTATTTAGTAGTGTATAGACGTTGACATTTTACATGTATGCGAGTTTCTGACTTATTTGTAATTCTATTTGACAAGTAGTTTTGTATGAAAAATGATCTATATCTTCGGAAAATGATGTTAAGGTGGAGTTTATTTAAGGCTGACTTTAGGAGAACATAACAGTGCGACATATTTAATACATCTTTACTCCCATCCTGAAAGTGTACACGCTTACATAAGCATCTACCATTTGGAGGAATATATTAAAGTGGACAAAGAGAAATAAAATATGCTGAATTAAAAGAACGGTTATCTGAACAATCTACCTACACATTACACTAGCAAACGAGAAAAAGATTGTTCCTATTTTTGACGTGCAACATCTACAAAAATACAACATTGGATTAAAATACAATAAAAATGGCATATGACATACATGATGACTTTAAAAATATCTTCAGAGTCAAAGCCGGAAATGATATCAAACGATGAGAGAAATTAGTCTTTGGACAATTTTTTTTTAGAATTTAATATATAAGGAAAACAATGAATAATTTTAACTTTCGGTCCTAAAAAGTTTTTCCAAAATCTCAAGTGAAAAACTTTAAAAGAACACGATACAACAGATGTGGAAATATGACATTAGAAAACAAATTTTCGAAAGGACTACATTCATAGCTAGACAAAGGAAATATTTAAACTCAGAAGAGTAATTTTTGTTGATCGAGTTGACATATTTCATGAACAAAAGTTTTGTATATATGACAATCAATATCACCTTTAGAAATTGAAAAGAATGAATCGTTTAACACATATCAACCAGCTGAAATACTGTGCCACGAAAATAAATGGAGGGGAGGACAATACAAAATCATGGTCCAACATAGATGCAAAAAAACAAAAGGAATAAACCAACTACATCCAAAAGCCATATTGGAAAATAACAAAATCAGTGCACATAATAAATATAACAAGGCGACGACAATCAATACAAACATTCTAGCATGGTGATAAATGACACTGCGCACGAAATGAAAATAGAAAATTCTGAAAAAATACTGTGTAAACAAATACGAGATTCTAATGCCAATTATATAAACGCTAATGCAATAATCAGACCATTCAAACTACATTGATAGGACTAGGTATTCTCAACTATGCATTTAGTATGGATGACCAGGGCCGGCGCTTTGCTAGGCGAACTAGGCAATCGCCTAGGGCGCTGAGCTAAGGGTTTATTTCATGATGGGCGGGTGGGGGAGGGAGTGAGTGGAAGTGTGGCGCCAGATATCTGCTCTCGCCTAGGGCACCAAAATGCCTTGCACCGGTGCTTTGGATGACATTATATAATGTATAATTGTAACACATCCATATAACCCGAAGTAACAAAGAATTGCCATAAAATTAACCAAAATCAATTGCTATGGGATGTATTAGATTATTTGAATGAAATACAGTCCATTACATCTTTCACGGAATGTTCGTATACAGCTTGTGAAGATCCGATTTTGTCAGAACTTCATTTTCCATCTGGTACGATCATTATGTATGTTGTGGACGATATGAAATAGTGCCAAAATCAAAATGTATTTGAGATGAAACCAGTTGTAAATGATGGAACTATTTTCAACATGATTTGCTGTTTTACTTTCCGCAACCATGTTTTAAACATTGAAATGTCTTTAAAAATACTTAGTATGCAAACAATGAAAACATTTGACTTTTGGTTGGGATCAAACAGATCTAATCAAATGCTTGGTAGAAAGTTCACTGAACAGATCTAATCATATGCTTGGTAGAAAGTTCACTGAAGCGGCTTGATTAATAATCTCAATAAAATTAAATGACTTGCTATTAACACTTGTTTCAATGTCGATTTATATTACACTTTGTAATTTCCTTATAAATGAAATGGAAGATAGCTAATCTAAAAATGAAAATTAAAACAACGTTTCTGAATGAACGTGAAAAAGTAACTACACCAAGCCTAGTTAAGTTAAACGTAACATAAAACTTGTAAAACTAAAACCTGAACCTTTAAAGAAGAACAACAAGAGCAAACAAAATCACAAGATCATGTAAGTTGGCCATTGACACGCATTTTACTTTCGGAACACTGCACACTTTTTGGAATAAACAACGTAACGTAACTAAAATATCAGGATATATTATCTGCGGTGTATCTAATCTAGAAATATTCATATTTTCCAAAAGGAAAGTTTGATTTATGTTTGTAAGGCCGATGTGAAAGCAGAACCAGTGCGAATTAAATCGTTAGATAGCACGACAACCAATAATGCTAACTAACAAGATGTACAAAGCCAGTCATAAGAGAGCACGAAAATCGCCACTTCTAAAGAATCGCTTGTTAAGCCTGTCTGCAGATCACCAGCACAAGATATGCTTTAATGTTTCTGGTAAAAACAATCTGCATCTATAAATATGTGTGCTAAAATCATTATCGATTGTGCTTACTATGAAGCACTTTAATATGTAGGCAGTTTCCTACATCACGCTTTGAAGAAATTGATCAATAGGGTCAATAAGGCAACCATAAGCATGATTACTAAAGAAATTGCAAACCAAATTATTCCAATTTCAGCAAGGTCACAACTGACCTACCTGATAGCAAACGAATTTTTAACAAACACATTTGCTGTCACAGCAGAGGCAAAGGGATTATCCTGCTAAAGTAGTACATGTCAAAGTCAATTATACATTAACAAAATTTCTGAAATTATTGTGTCTAATACATATCATGCAGTTTTATATTTCAAATACACTACTGAAACGAAAAGCGTCTTCAGTACAGTTTCCAAGATTCTCACGCTGCCGATAAATCGGGGAAAAGTCTGAAGAAATTATAATTTTTTGTTCCCGACCGTGAAAAGTACTTGAATTTTACAAAAATTGATGAAAGTCGGAAAAACGTTGGGAATTTTTTGCCAACACTTGATGCCAGAAACAATTGCATAATTGAGTCATAACTGAACTGATCGTGATTTAAATTTATCGAGTTCTGACCAGAATATTCAGAGGTATGGATCATTTGGGTGCTTGCCATATACATATTAGTTGAGCCAGTCCAAACACTCATTCGATTAGATTCGCATAGTAAACTGATTGCTTCACAGACATCTATATTTGAAAACCAGTCAAACATCCCTAGAAGCTGACATCATGGCGGCAAAGCCGAACCATTTATCATTTTATGTTGTATCACGTGACTAACACGTTGACTCTTCGGATTCCTGATAGAGCGACAGGTTTCTGGTTGTTGTTCTTGAAATAACATTTTTGAGAATTAGGGGTTCTTTCTAGTTTCTACAAAAGGTATCTGACTTTTAATATTTAATATAGTTTATTTTTTGTAGAACGACATTAAGAGTTTTCTGTTGCTTACGATGTCATATATTTAATTAGTCACGTGACTGTAATGCAAATGGTGAGTACCGGGTCAGGTTTCATCTATGCATAGTTTTTTTCCCCAGTCTGTCAGCAGATTACATACATTATATTTGTCATTTCTGATAGATAAACCCTTTTGGTCTATATATTTGATACAGGTATGACTCAATGTAACATCATTTAAGTTTGCTAGGCCCATTGGTAAGCGACTATCATTAGCCGCTACCGCACAATAGTGGCAAATTCAAATTTTCGATAGGCAATTGCTCGATCCCATATTCTATCCTTAATGTCCAAATGTGAAAAATGTGGGAATATCAATAGGAAACCGGGATTAGAAACTGGAATGATCTGAACTTGATGTTAAACTATTGCTCTGTGATATGTGTTGTACAAGTTATTATTCTGTACATTGAAATGACTGTACATGCCAATTTACAGGAATATACAGTAATGAAACTTTTATTCTGTACATTCAAATGACTTAACATGCCAATTTACAGGAATATACTGTAATCAAACTTGTATTCTGTACTTTGAAATATGACTTTACATGCCAATTTACAGGAATATAAAGTAGCCAAATTTTTATTCTCTACTTTTAAATGACTTTACATGCCAGTTTATAGGAATATACAGTAATCAAACCTATTCTGTACATGGAAATGACTGTACATGCCAATTTACATGAATATACGGTAATCAAACTTATTCTGTACATTGAAACGACTTTACATGCCAATGTACAGGAATATACTGTAATCAAACTTTTTTTAACATTGAAATGACTGTACATGCCAATTTACAGGAATATACAGTAATCAAACTTTTATTCTGTACATTGAAATGACTGTACATGCCAATTACAGGAATATACAATATTCAAACTGGATTCATGGGATACATTTTATGGTTTAGTGCATGATCATCTTTTCAGACTTCGTTGTTTTGGCAATCTTGAAATAGAAACCTTAGAGTTTAACAATTGGATTTCTTATAAGCTAAAATGTTCTTAAATTCCATTCAGTAATAGTCATATATGAACCTTGAAATAATTGATTTCATCCTGGAAAACCCTGGAAATGACCTGGAAATTTATCTTTAAAAAAGCGTGGGTACCACGAGAGCCACAAAAGCGAGTATCCATCTACTTTTCTCCTGTTTTAGTGTCGCGATTTCCGCTATTATTCGATATTAATATTTTCCTGAAAAAATTATTAACTTCAAAGTACCTTACAAAGCAATGGGTATTGTAACACTTAAGGGGTCATACTGAGCGAATCAAAGACCTTCCTAAGTGTGACTTGATAGTCTATGTTTTCCTTGTTTTATATCGTTTTGAACTGTATGTCATTCTTAACGCACAGATACTGCAGCAATTATTCTTTAATTGACCACACATCACGAAGCTCAAATTTCTCACTTGCATGAGGGGTTTTGTTTGGTTTCGCAATTGTATGATTCCTCAGTAAATCATTCCAAGCCGAATACGAGTACTGCACGGTATGCCTTACAAAAACGATCCAAACACCCAATACAGCGAATTATTCCTAACTCAAATTACTAAGTACTTGTGCCTGAAATACAAGAGAATTCCCTATGTTAGGAATTAGGGAGGATCCATTTTACGATACTCTTTAGTACTATCAAATATTATTGTGAGTTCTGAAAATTGTGACTTCTGTTCATACAAAGTGGTTCATTATTCAGGATGAGAAATACCTTCCAGAAACCAACTCCCATAACAGATAACTACGAAAATATAGCAAAGCTATAAACAAATACATAGATAGAAAAAGCACATAGCCTAGAATATTACAGAATGTTCAGGGCCATTTTCGATTGCCAAGGTTCTTATGTGATAACCCTCTCTACACCATCACGTATTGAGCAAATATTTATTTGCATCGCGTCTGTGAATTTCATTTGATGCGACGGCAAGCCACCACATTCAATAATAAAAAGTTGTTCATATTTTAACGCTGTTCATACGTAACTTTACCTTTCTTATATTAGTCTAGTCAGACCCGTCGTCTTAGAAAAGGTGTCCACGTGCTAGACTACTTTATCAAGGGACGCAACCATTGTTGTCTTATGCTTGGCCTGATGAAAATTATTGTAATAAATTTGGAGTAAGTGTTAGTGAATTTGAACCATGCTTGGGTCGTTAGTAGTGAATTTGGGTACAAGCCGAATGACTGTCCCATTAGTAACATAGTCCATATTAAAATTCAGCGGTGTATACAAGTATTGTGATTGAAAAGGCAGCATTTATGGTTGGAAATCAGTAAATTATAGAATGGAATCAACAAGTTGGAACTTGGTAGGTACCGTTTATGTGGCCATAGTGGAAAATGGGCGTATGTATATGAGCGTGACACGCCGGAATTTCTGTTGATTGACTGGCCTAGGGTCGCGCAGTTAAATATTCCCCATTTAGTAAGGGAATACTAGTGGAATTTCTATGGCATGACGGGCTTGCGGTACGGAATTCGGATGATAATGAATAAAAACCATGCAAAGGTGCAGTTAATGGACGTTTGGGCAAGTTGTCTCCTCTGGGTCGCCCATTGATTACAGCAAAGATTAATAATTATAGCAGACACGGCTTTCTTTCCACTTTACAACTCAAGTTGTATGGAAGTCTTTGGAAATTTGGGGAAAACTTATGACTTCCAGCGCGACTCGCGCCAGGGTTTTGACACCGCTCGGTCAAGTGAATACCCCTGTGCGTATAACATTATTTTGCAATCAAACGTACGCTAACACTTTGGGACATTGAACACAATAATGTTTTGGAGCAGAAACAAAAATGACTTACAAAAAGAAGATTTAGAAAGAAAACGATACAGAAAAGACAAAAAGAAACTGGATTACAAGCTAGGAAACATCTTGACTCTTCAAGGTAGGAGAGCAAAAATCGTAAATGTTTACCACCCACTGGGTACCCATTCAATGTATACAGCACGCTTTTTGGCCGATGGAAGTTTCACAAATTATGCTAAACATGAACTAGTAATTTCAGAAAATTCTCCACAGCATGAGTCACGGAATCTTTTTTTATTTTTGATGACTGGGAAACAAATGAAATAAATGTCTGATACCGAACCAAATTTCGTCTGAGAAAATAACAACATCAGGATTGGGAATAAAAAAGAAATTTAAACGGTCAGAGAGAGAGAGCGCATTTACAGAAGTGGACAACCAATTTGTCACAAATTTTGTTCGAGAGCATCAAAATGTGAATACCAAACTCAATACATTGGGACACCACATGAAACTTACAGAAGATCTTGGGATAAACACCGAGACGCGCCTTACATATGAAGTGCCGGTACCTGCCCTGAACAGCATTCTCTCAAGGTTTTTCCTTTCAATTCGTTAAGCAGCAGAGAGGGTGAATCCTACAACGTTTTCAGACAAAATTTGATTGAAATCCTAAAACGAGCCGTCTTATAATCTTATTTTAACCAAAAAAAGGCGAACCCTACAACGTTTTCAGACAAAAAAATTGATTGAAATCTCCCTACGAAATCATTTTAACTAAAAAAATGAAAACGTTTTTTTAATTAATTTTGGTCGCAACTTGTTGTCATCCACCCTCTCTGCTGCTTAGTGATTTCAGTTCTGGTTAACAAAAATAAGAAATGATTTGATCGAGTCTTTAGGATGAAAATCATTTGAAATTGCAAAGCAATTTAGGATTTCACAAACAGACTAATCGCTAACACCTCTTCTTGTAAATCAATCAGATTATTTGACTGGTCGGTGAGTTTGAAATTAATTCTCGTTAATGAATTATTATGGCATCGCATGTAGACAGGATTAATTGGGTTTTCAATAATTAGGAATCCTGGAGGAGCTGTTGGTGCAAATGAATAAAGAATATATCCTTGCTGAGCTTGATTTGATCGTTCGAGATTAATTTGATAGCTTCCTTCGATAACATCACACACTAAATTAAGCGCAATCACCGATGAAATATTCACATCATTGAGAGATTTTTGTAGTTCTGGTACGTTATATCCCGGTAGTTTAAATGTTGGGATATCTTCAACGCGGATTTTATAGTCTGCTGCAAATCTTATTCTCGTTGTGGGGGTTTGATCGAGTATAAATCGAATAATTTGTGAATTAAATGTTTCCATGTCATTGATGATTTTGTTACATGTTTCTACAACACTGATAAATTCATCTCGGGTGAGAGAACCGGATTTAAGAGATATTAACAACAGTGAAAAATCATTATTCATCGCTGTGAAATTTTCATCGATTTCATATTCTTTAACAAAATGATACACACTCGATTGTCCACTCCCCACAGAATGTTGGTGCACTGACCCAAAAAATTCTACACTTAACTCTTTATAACTCTTTACTGGATTATCAGGTTTTATCCTGTCTGTGACATAATCAGATTTTTTAGGTTTGGGTGATACAACAACGATTCTCTCCAGAGTTTTTCCCCCGGGTGGTAATTCAGGCCATCCTAGTACGGTTCTTATTGAGCTGTTATAGATATCTACGACGTATCCTTCTGTGCTTATCTCAATCGCGGATGATAGCGTCGGTTCATGAACTGTTATAGCGATTTTTGACTCTACTCCAGTAATCGATTTTATTCTACGCGCGAATTCATTATTGATTTGTTCTATTTGGTATGACCCTGTTGGTATCGAAACAACATTCCAGTCTGGGGTACCGTCGTCTTTATTCTTATACGAGAACACCAGTGAATTATTGGGTTGTTGACCACCAAATGCTACCGATCTGATATTAGGCCAACTGTGATACATTCGTAGTTTTGCTAGCGCTATCTCCTTCACTGGAACCGGAGAGGGGAAATTCACACTAAACTCGGGTTTCGTAGATGTTATTGATATCATACTCGTTTGTACTGGGTTCGTGTTCTCCACTACTCGTTGAAGTAATTCCATCTGTGTCGTCATTATACTCATGATTTATTTCTAATTTTGGTATCGAGGAATCATAAATACTGACCATCACTGAGAATTCACAATCTGGTAATGTTGATATTATTGAGATCATTTTGTTTTTTGGGTTCGTGTTTTCTGATTCCATCGGTGTTGTCATTGTTATTATACTCATGTTGTCGCTCTAATTTCGATATCGCGGAATCAAAAATACTGACCATCGCTGAGAATTCAATATCTGATATAATCGTATTATCGAGTGACGACGATATCATCAATGATAATTGCGAATATGCGGTTGATGCAATATGAAATTGAAGTAAGTAATTCTGCAGTTTACTCTGGCTGCATGATGATATCTTTTTTGCTATCCCGGTTGATATACCCCCGATTGTAGCCACCGCAGAAATGCAAATTGGAACTACGACCGGGGCAATCATTGTAACAGATGCTAGTATTATTCCGGCACCAGTAAGAACGCTTGACACCGAGTATATAATAACATCAATTGCGGTGATTCTTCGTCGGTATTTTTTTATTTTTATTTGATACTCCTCAGTGAGGGTTTTGAGTCTATTCTGAAATTCTCTGACCTGATCATAGCGACATTGAGTTGATGAAATCATTTTTATTTTAAAAACACTAGCGTTTTCAATTGTGAAATCCTTTCAATTTAGTTATTTACTTAAATCCGCTACGAATTCCAGATACCATGTTACTGATGCCTTAGCCAAACTTTTATCATCGGCTTTTATCGTTAACCGTTCAGTTTTATCCTTGTCGATGATCGTTGAAATCGTATTGTTGACCCCGGATGAACTCGACGATGATATATTAAATTGAATTGGTGCTACTAGTGTTAATCGATAAATACCTTTAACGGTTGCAGTGATATCTAATTTGTTGTTTGTAGGTGTCCACTCAAATGATCCGTGTTGGATTGTATATACTACGTTATTGGTTTTCTCATGAGGAATTTTTGTTTTTTCAATGATTGTTATCATCCTCGAAAAATCACCTTTGACGGCTTCGATGAAAGTTTTCGTCTCATCGATGGATTTTTTAATATCAGGGAGTTTTATTTCAATTTTATCCAACTGGGTTCCAATAAATTTATCAATGATATTTCTACGAAATGATATAAACTGTTTTCCGTTATCTTCAATTTTAGATTCAAGTATTTTTAGTACAGCCAGAGAATTGTTTAACTCATCGTTGAGAGTTTTTAATCGATCTGTAATCGTCGAAACGAGTACACCCGGTTTGAGTTTACCCTGATCGGAAAATAACGCGAAAGTATCCTCGATTGCGTTTTGTTGTTTAACCAAAATATCATCCAGAGAAATATTACTGGATTTCAATTTACCCTGATCCGAAAACAACGCAACGGTGTTCTCGATTGCGTTTTGTTGTTTAACTAAAATATCATCCAGAGAAATATTACTGGTTTTCAATTTACCCTGATCCGAAAATAACGCAACGGTGTTCTCGATTGCGTTTTGTTGTTTAACTAAAATATCATCCAGAGAAATATTACTAGATTTCAATTTACCCTGTTTGTCCTGAAATACAACTATTTCATTAGGATCAACATTTGTTAAGTTCAACGTCTCAGCGATTTCATCTTTAATTTTTTTTGTTATATCCTTGACAGAATCAGGTGGTGCAGTGCCATCGGGTTTGGGTTTCAAAGATCTCCCCCAAATATCAATCATGTTATTGTAAAACTCTTTCTCTCTCTAAAAAGCGATTGCTGGTGTAGTCATTTACGACAATATGTGGTGGTTTTCCGCTTGGGTTACCCAAGGAGTTAGAAATAGCGTCAAGGACATTTAATACTTCGCTGCCACATATTGGTGGGTCAATCATCGTTTGTGTTGGTAGCGTAGAATACCAAGTCTTCATTGGAAGGGTTTTTATATACCGCATAAACTCTTTTGGTGGGGCTAATCCATATGAATCAAAATAAACAATCCCACGTGGATCAATAGCGTATGCAACCCAGTGAGTTCCGGGTCCGGTGCTGTTATCTAAATTAATGATTCCGGTTTCAGTTTTGTTTGGTTGATGTGGTAATTGATCTTTCATAAAAACACCTCTGAAATTTTTAATCACTAGTTTTTTAGCCGCATCCATTAAATCAAAATTGGACATAGGAATCTTCGATTCCTGAATTAATAAATCGTTCCTGGTAGTCTTAAACCCTTTCCGCTGTACCACGAATACGGGGTTCCTGGTAGTCTTAGACCCGATCCGTTCACGGATCTTCCGCTGTACCACGAATACGGGGTTCCTGGTAGTCTTAGACCCTTTCCCTTTTTTTTATATCCTTTCCCAGTTGCCTTCTTTAGTGCCATTCCTGCTGCAGTACCAACGGCTCCTAACGCTGCCGCTTTAGCCACCGCTGGGGCTGCTGCTGCAATCAATGCTGGAATCGCAGCTAACAACGGAAATATACCGCCTGTTTTAATCATATTTTTGATAGCAGCCGCAGAAAGAGTAATCTGAACACCTTTTTTGGCTGCAAGTGCATGATTGAAATGTTTCACCTGACGAGTTGTCAGCGATAGTTTATTTGCACCACCAGTCATTTGATTGGGTTTCAACGTGATTGTGGTTCCACATCGCTTAGCCGATTCTGATTGCAATTTTTTTAATTGACCGGGAGTTAACGTAACACTAATAACACTATATGACATTATACATAATAGATTGATTCTAATTCAATGAAAAATCAATCAAAGATTTTCTACTGGTGCATCTACCACTCTCATTCTTCCTCCAACACCTTCGAGTAGCATTGATTTGTCGCTGAGAATGACAGCAACCGCTCTATAATTATCAATAGCATCAGGCTTATCTACATTAGCTCTAAAGTGTATATCAACGACGGATTGTCTTGTTAAATCGAGATGTTCCAGTGAGAAGTAATAGATCGGATACAGATTTTTAAAATCATATTGTGATATTTGCAAACCAGTATCCACATTTTGATCGCGTGCCATAAATGACAACAGACGATGATACACGCGTGCAATATGATTTTCTGTGTAATTAAGTTGTATATCCTCGGATGGTTCCTGTTGGCCATTTATTCTCAGTGAGACGTCTTTCACACCTAATTGATCAAATATCATATGACTGGAGAGTTGATCTCCAACTCTTTTATTATCTTGTAACGCTACGAATATATGACGTGGCGCAGTAACACCTTGTTTTGATGCTAGATTCCACGTGAATAACCCGTTGAGATTTGATTGTTTAACATCTGTACTCACGGTTAACCAACTCAACAACGACTTTCCTCCTTGGTCCATAAATGATAGTAATCGTTCTTCTGCGGTGATTGCTGGAGTCAACACTGGCATCCACAATGATATTTTTGTTAAATTGACTTTACCGGCATCATCATTTACATGATCTGCAGCTGTGTTTGCTGGAATCCTCCAAATTGCGTCATTATCATCACCCTTTCGTACAAGCGATACTGTATGCTTCGCCCCATAAATAACTTTTCGGACGTTTCTACAGAATCCAAATATATGATGTAGTGGAATCGCGCATGAAAATGATTTACGCCCTGCTCCCAACATTGAGTTTCGTGTTGCAGCTCCTAGATTGAAATTGGGGTCGTTGTTTATAATCATATCCTCGACATCAACATCACTATTATCACGTTTTTTTGGTCGTCTTACAACAAATGGATTTCCATTAGCGCTATTCCTACCATCTTTTGCAAACATCATAGAGGGTCCTGCTGATCTTGTATAATCATCAGAATATCTCGCTAACCCGATTATTGTTGTAGCCACATCAACATCGCGATCTATCGACTCGATTTCCTTTCCATCAATGAGGTATCTTGCACTCTCAAATAATGCCATAATACCATTATTGACAAAACCGACTTGAGTACCAATTGGATATGATGCTCCAGCAGCTGTTACAAGTACTCCTTCTACTTCAATAAACGCTTCACAGGGCAAAAAGTATTTACTGGTATCATGGACTTGAAGTTCAATTCGCGATCGACTATTTGCGTCTATTGCATGATAAGCGTAATATTGATAATCGCGTACAGAATCATCCTTGCCAACTGGGGCGTCTATATCAAACGCCGGATCATGTGATTTTTTGAACATTTTATTCTATTTATCAGAGTCTAAATCGTGAAATCATAAACGATTTTCATCGACGTAGTTTTTTAAAGCCGCTTCCTGCTATCATATTTGCAATATTGCTTTGGTCCCCTTGATTTATCAAGGGAGTTAAAGCCATCGACGCTAATTTTTCGTCTACTGCGTTATTTATAATTCTACTAACACTTGCAGGCATTTCCGCTGTAGACGGTAACGGTTTCTTTTTTCGTGATTTCACTAATGATGTTAATTTATTCTTCGCAGTTGAAAACGCTTTTCCAGCAAAATCTCCAACAGCACTAATACCCTTATCACGAATAACTTCAATTGCTTTCATTCCTAGTTGTTTAGCCAACGGCATCACTTTTGGAGCCATTCTCGCAAATAACCCCGCAATGGTATTGCCTAAACCATCTCCGTAGTATGCTCTATAAACTGGAAACCGTGAATTAACTACATAGACGGGGGTTGGTTTATCATGATTGTAGTGTATGATCATTATTTGAAATCAGAAACCATTTTTCAATTGGAAACGCTAGCGTTTTTATTCAGTCTCGGTGATTAATCACTGTGATACCCACTTTCCACTAACTCGTCAATGAAATCTCGATATGTTTTGATATCCATGATACCGCCGGCAAATAACCGTCTACAGATATCAGCTGCTTCATTAATTATTTCCGGTGAGTTATTTCCAGCTCGGAAACCTCCTACAAGAACTTCTAATCGTGATATATCATTGATAACACTACCAGGACATGAAATCTTTAGATTTCCACTCTTTGAGTTTCCAATCCTTGGATTTTCCCTCGAAGAGTTTCCACTGGAATCTTGCAATCCACTTCCGCTATAACCAGTTGCTTCATCCTGTTTTTCTAAATCGGCTTCTTGTAATAAATAATCAAGAAGATTATCATCAGGTGGTAGTTGTTGTTTTTTAGGAGAGTAGACTACTTTCTTTGCAGGTTGCTGTCGCTTTCCTCGCAATTTTTGCGGTTTTTGTTGTTGTTTAAACTCTTCGTATTGATTATACACTTCGCCCACCTCATTGATATATCCAATGTATGATGCGTTACCCTTCTTCTTAATTCTACCTGTTTTTTCAGTTTTGATTTTGTAGAATATATCAGCCCAGTGAGTTATATCTCTAACAAAGTTATGATGTTCTGGTTTCAACAAATTTTTCCTGTTTTCATAAGTCGTAACAACAAGCGCAGGAATTTTTGCTAGTTTAGTCTCAATGATTGCTGCTAAACCCGCCTCGTTAAATATCACGCGTAAATCATCTACTATTTCTTTTGATTCCATTTGTTTTGTTTGTTCAGTTTGTTCAGTTTTCGCTGCTATTTTTTCAAGTTCACCAATAACAGATTTTCCCGTCTCGGGAACATCTCCCAGTATAGCACGCTCTATCCCTTTCGTTGCTGTGGTTACTGGTTTAAACAATTCTTCGGATCCCATAGCAAAATCAGTCTGAAGACTCTGTCGTTGTTGTAGTTTATTCCGTACAGAGTCACGAATTGGTACAAATCTCCTGATTGCATCCAGTCGTTCACGAGCCAATCGGGTTGTTAATGCTTCATTGACCATTATTTGAAATCGCAAACAATTTTTCAATTGCAAAACAATTTTTCAATCCGACCTAACAGACGAAAACACTTTTTGTTACATGTCAGACATGTCGGATGATTTTTAACACGATCACGGAAGCGTTTTAACAGCGTTATCAATGATGTGGAAAGTATCAGAGTTACTAATAAAATAATTATTTTTAATTAATACTGATAGTTTCCACACTCTCAATCTGATATATCATATCGGGAAAACCATTCATTAACGGCCTATCGATTTGACATTTTTAATCAAAAAATGCTAAAAAAAAAATTAAAATCTCTATAAGGGACGGTCACAATCAAATAATGATAAATGGTTGGTCAATCAAAATTGTTCATTTTCTTGAATTAACGCCCGTAGGTTTCTAACTTTAGAATTAACCTCCTTTTTCAATTCGTATTCGTACCCCAATTCTTTTCGTATTCGTTCTACGATGGTATACAACGGAGCGAACACACTTACGTCACTGGAAAATGCGAGAGAGTCCTTAATAGAATTCTGAATTCTTTTGATGAGCGCATACTTCTTTGGTAGCATATATTTATTGTTGTTAACTCCGTATTCTATATCCTGAAAATCAGACATGATTTGATCAGGATTTAACCCATCTGATAGTTCAATATCCCAACCTTTCAATTTTGAAATCTCGGATATGATGCTATTCATGTTTTCAGAATTCATTATTCTATAACAATTATATATTTCTAAATGAAAAATATGACGCATTAGACATAACTAAATCGAATTTTCTGTCCGGTCCCTTTTGAAATAGCCGATCGACAAACCCCCTCTGCAACATATCGTACTGAGGGTCTACAAATATTGAAATACTTGCCGGCTTCATATATTGATTTAAATACTTTTTCTTCGTTAGTTATTGTATTCAAAGATTTCACAGGTCTCGCTTTTTTCGAGTATTTCCCAGTCCCCCCTCGTTTGGTATTCTCACTATGTGTGATTGCTTGAAGATTTGATAAGGAATTGTTCTTCGGATTAGAATCAATATGATCAATAACAAAACCATCTTTGATCAATCCATGGAAACATTCATACACGAAACGATGATTGTAATATTTCTTCTTTCCAACAGTAAAGAACAAATACCCCATACCATTATCCCACCCAACTGGGTTCTTCAGTCTACGGTTTCTTACAACACCATCACTGGATGCTTCATAATTTGTACTCACAGGGTGTTGTCTGAATTCTTGGTTCATTCGTATACTATACTATTTGTCTAATTCAATGACTGATTCATTTGCAGGGATTCATTATACATAAATCTTTCATTTAGAGACTTGTTTTTAGTATAGCATGAAAGAGTTCAAGAGATTGACTTCGAAAAATGCTGAATTCAATGCTGATAAGGAGTTTAAGAGATTATTGAAAATCAGTCCTAGATTTAATCTCGATAGACCCAAAAAACGTAACAAACGTCCAAGAGACGGAAACATGAAAGAGTTTAAGAGATTATTGAAAATCAGTCCTAGATTTAATCTCGATAGACCCAAAAAACGTAACAAACGTCCAAGAGACGGAAACATGAAAGAGTTTAAGAGATTATTGAAAATCAGTCCTAGATTTAATCTCGATAGACCCAAAAAACGTAACAAACGTCCAAGAGACGGAAACATGAAAGAGTTTAAGAGATTATTGAAAATCAGTCCTAGATTTAATCTCGATAGACCCAAAAAACGTAACAAAATCAATCCTAGATTTAATCGCGATAAACCAATAAAAACGTCCAAGAGAGATTACCCCTGGAAAGATGCTCAATTCAATCTCGATATAGTTTCTAATACACCAAAGAATACAATTCTTGATAAAGCCATGATTAGTAAAATCAGAGACTGTTTTTATGAATTTAAGCGTGATGGAGCATCTTATTGTTGGTCAACATTTCGAATTGATGGTGTTGTTGATGCTACCATGAATGATGAAAAAGCAGCAGTGATAATTTCACGTGTTGGGGAAAAACGGCATTTTTTCCGAATCAAATTCATTATCGAAGTCGAAGGCAAATGGATTATTAAGGATAAATTTGAACCAATCCTCAAGAATAAAAAAGCTGTCATTGTGAGTAGAGATTCCAAACCAGGGATTCTAACCGGCATTGATAAACCATACTACGAAAGATCTTATCCCGTAACAGCAATGGTTTATGGGATATATCCGTTAAATGATAAACCCGATATCGCAAAACTAGCTCCTATGAAATATTCGTCAGGGCTTAATTGTGTAGCAGAACGAATACTAGAACACTTCACAAATGCATCCCGAGGAAATAAACTAACTGATCTGCGACGTAGGAAAATAACCGAGTGGGAACTGACAGTGAAACAGCATGGTGCAAAGATTTCTGATATAGCTAAATTAGAAACATCATTACGATTCCCAATAACCGTTATGACGATAACCGGAGAGGTTTTATACGAACCGAAATATAACAAAAATGGAGCACCAATACAGATTATTGATCATAACAAACACGCGTGGACACCTGCGGTAACAATATTTCCACGAGAACGAACCGTGAAATATATCCCTAAGGAGTTCGTCGGGGATGTTTTCTATGAAGAGAGATTATTCGATGCTATTCATGCGTTGTGTAAAGATGATCCTGTGTCAGTGTGGTTACTTAGAAGTGATGAAGAATTCGATCAATTTGTAAAACCAAATGGTGAATTATATCGCATTGAAGAATTAGATAACAGAATGAGAAAAATCGCTAGTGATTTTTCACCGCAGAATTCCCATGAAAAACTACTCACGGATAGTTTTACTATTCCATCAGTGGTAGCTCACTTCGCAAGAGAAAAAAACTCATGGCGTCCAACACGAAGTGATTTTCTCGAAGATGTTAAATTGAGTTGCGTCGAATTTGGTCATGGAGGACTGTGGAATACGAAATACTCACGTGATGGTATGATTTCAATTGATATAGCCGCGTGTTATCCCGGAAGTTTTCTCGGGTATGGGGAATGCGCTGAGTACTTCAAACGATTTGGACACCCCACGCATGAAATGACTCGTGTTGCGATTAATGGACCATTGCCTGATTTTGATTTAACCGGATTCGCTCGTGTGATATCATTCGAATTAGCTACAGGGTTACATCCGTGTAGTTATGTTTGGCTCGGTAGACACCTATCTGAAAAACACTGGATGCCAATAGTGCTATTGAGATATATGATTGATTGTGGTATGCTAATATCGTTGATTGTTTCCGATGCTATTATATGCTATCGAGCTCAGAAAGAAGTTTGGCTACCACAACCCAATCTAGATAGAATAATCAACGAACTACGAAAACAGTTTCCAGATTTCAGTGAAGAAGAAATAATAAATTGGTCTAAGAAGTTATTTGAAATTAAAAAAGAACAAGCAAAAGATCTCGGAAGAAGAATAATCGGTAAATTTACCCAGGGTGGACGATACGATAACGCAAAATACTCTTCGCGGTTGATCATAGATGTCGCTGAATACGATTTTATTGTAGCGGATTTAATGAAACAGGGAAAACTTGTATCCCGTAAGGATGCTTTTCTATCCAATGGTGAGAAATTAGGTACGGTTGTTACCTACTGTGATGGATATAATTCCCAGTACACACATTTGAGAAGTTCAATGTTAGCCTATGCTTCTATTAATCTATTTTCGATGATAAATAGATTTCCTAATACCGCGGTTAGAGTAGCCACTGATTCGATGTATATACACAATAAGTACAAATCAGCTGTAGCGGCATTCACAGATCCCGAAGAAAATTGGGGGCGTTGGCGATTTAAAAAGGAGATGCTACATGAGTATTGTGAATCCGCAGACGTTGCCATGGATGATAAATATATTTGTTGTAACCGTATTGAAATTCAATCAGAATTTTCTAATGCACCACCGGTATCTGATCCAATCTGTAGATACAAGACAGTTTATTTAAACGGCTGTGGTGGGTCAGGAAAGACAACTCGTGCAATTGAATTATATCGTGGTGGTGGAAATACTTGTATTTCTACTAACATGATTGTGCTAACACCGACTCACAGACTCGCCAGAGAGATGATACAACGAGGGGTAAATGCTTGCACTTATCACAGCTTCTTTCGATGGAAGGGTGACAAATGGACTCCTGATCGAATGGGTGATAAATTCATTCCTGAAATCATAATCTGGGATGAAATATGCACAGTGTCATTAGATGTATTAAAAACATTTCTTGAGTGGTTGTTAACCAAAAACACAAAAGTCGTCATGTGCGGGGATCAAGGCCAACCACCACCATTTGTCGGTGCATCTCCACATGAATGGCTAAAGGGTTTTGTAGACTACTATGAAGAAATCACCACTGATTATAGATCACTTGATGAACGATTACGCGAGTTCAAAGCGCTAATTAGATTACAACCGGATAGAATCCAATGCGAAATAACGCGTGAAGTGATTTCAGAAACCCCAATGAATGATTTCTGGGAAGCGTGGAGACCAAACGATTTGATCATTGCAAGTAGAAAAATAGTCAGGGATACACTTCAGATGAAGTTATTTGAATTGCATAAAGAAAAATTTGCAACGCTTCCAGTACCCCTTTGTTATAGGCCATCGGATACACGAAAACAGAATATTGAAGTTGATATTCCAGGACAGAATGAAAAACAAATTCTGGTATTAAATGATATTGTGCTGGTTGATATCAATGTCGTTGAAGATGCATTGCGTGCTAATAAATCCCCGTGGACGCTAGGATACGCAGCAACAATACACTCTTCACAGGGATTGACTATATCGGATACAATTGTTTGGATGGTAGATAATCGCATCGAATGGTCAAATTTAGTCTATCTCGCAGTATCCAGAGTACGAAACATAAATCAACTTCGAAGAGTTGTTTTCGATGATAATGACACAACAATAAGTGATATTGATGTTAGCATCATTAATAAAAAACTCTCCGGTTACAAACAACAGGACAAAAAAAAACAACGAGAATTTGATATTGATGCTGAATTAATAATCACTTTGAAGAAACAACAGAATAATCACTGCGCGAGTTGCAATTGTATAATGCGTTGGCAGTATTCGGATAAGGATCCTCGCCAATTCACCGTAGACAGAAAAAATAACAATCTCGGTCATGTCAGAAATAATGTGATGTTGACTTGTCTTGAGTGCAATAGACGCAACGGCGCTAGTTAAGACCATGCGGTGGCAATTGAGTATCCTCGGGAATCACTTGTAGTTGTTGTCGAGTAAAACCCCGCTGAGGAGCAGTTGAATCCAGTTTATAGATTGCTGGTCTACCAGTTGATCGTGTTATACTAGATATCTTATGCGTAGTGACGCTCCAAATAGGATCAGTAGCCCGTTTTCTACCCCCTTCAAGCTCTCCTGGTTCGTATAAGTACCTCACAATGACACTACTACCAAGAATTGGTTGGGAAACGCTAGCGTTTCTAGGGAAATCTTTTTGTGGTTGTACGGGTATTGACTTCTTTTTAATCGCGTTGATAGGTTTCATGTTGATTGTTCTAGTAATCTCATTATTCAGTGCAGTAATCACAGATGGTAATCTTTTAACCCATTCACTGGATCGCTTTTCTTGAATGAATTCTTTTGCGTATTGATATCCAAATAACCGCTCAGCAATCGTCCGATTAAATCGTTCTACAATGGCCTGATCGCGATGTAGCGCAGTATGCCCTCGTCGTATGGTGACATTATGATGTTTCATTGTAGATAACACTGCACCCTGAAATTCCTTGCCAGGATCAACTTGTAACAGATTTGGCCAGTGCAGAGGACCTCGTCGATAAATCCTTTCAAATGCAGAAGCGACTTCAGTGGCTGATTTTGTTTTTAACGGTTCTGCTTCTTTGTATCGACTTGCAATATCAACTACGGTTAGCGCGTATTTGTAACCACGATCATGTGGCAGAAATAATATATCAGCCTGATGAACTTCATTAGGAGCGGTCACATCAAAATGCGAGAATTGAATTTGTTTAGGCGGTGGTAGATAAATTTGCCATAATGCCTGTTTGGATAACCAATTAGCCGCAGTGGTTTTTTTCACTTTTGCAGCGCTAGCGAGTTTATTGATTGCAGCGTTACCCCTCCAGTATCCCCTCGGAGAATAATAAATTGATTCCATATTATTAATTACCAGCACCTAACATCAATTTACTTTTCATAGCCGATTTTATCAAAAATGAAGACAATTTTTCTTTGAAGGATTTATCAGGAATAGCATTTAACGCATGAATTAATTTCACATCCGCGAGATGCCTGTTTTGCAGATTGCTGCTTTTATAAGCAACATCATGAAGGTGACAGGCCTTATCAATGGCATTTATTGGTTCTTCACCGGGGTTGGGTTGATTTTGATTATTGAGTCTGATATCAAGTCTGGTTCCTGGTCCACAGTAGCTATATCCTGGGAGGTGCTTTTCTCCGGGGTATTTTGCCCATGGGGTTCCAGGGAGTTTTGCTAATTTGGCTGCGATATCACCTCCTCGTTTTTTTTTAAATCAGATCTCATAGACACAAATCTAAATTTCTTTGTACCACATTGCACGCATTTACCAGAAAGCGCTGATCGGTTATTTTTAGTTGTAATCGTCGTCAAGTCATCTGTGCCAGTACGCGTTTTACACTTCACACAATATAGATCCATAATTTATGTATAGAAATATGGATATAATTGATTTTTCAGCGACTAAAACAAGAGAACCAATTAAGCATCATGCAGCGCTACCAAACTCTATCCGGATGATTATAATCGGGCCATCTGGATCCGGTAAAACGCAATTGTTGCTCAATTTAATAATGAGATGGATGAAGTGGGATAAGTTGTATTTAATTGCCCCTAGCGTAGATGATCAACGATGTTATGAAGTGTTAAAGGATTTTAACGAGAATGCATCAGAAATTAAGGGTGAGAACGCCATTGATTTTATAACCGATATCGATGAAGCACCGAGTATTGATGATATTGATGGAGATATTAACAATTTAGTCGTATACGACGATATAATGTTGGATAAACAAAAAAATCCTGCTAGAATATTTTCCCGTGGGCGTCACAAAAACACTGACGTGATATATGTCACTCAACGCTACACTCAGGTTCCAAAAGTCATCAGAGATAACTGCAATTTATTGTCTGTATTCAACGGAGTTGATACTCATACGCTACGAAATATTTGGCAGACATGGTGTTCTGATATGGACTTCAATCAATTTCGAGATTTCTTTAGTCATGCTCAGTCGACTCCGCACGGATTCGCAACAATAAATCTACATGATCCTCGGACACGATATCGTATCGGACTCGATCAAATATTCGGTTAAAATTATTTATTATTTTTTGTTAACCCAGTGATGAAATCACTAAGCAGCAGAGAGGGTGTATGACAACAAGTTGCGACCAAAATTAATTAAAAAATCGTTTTCATTTTTTTAGTTAAAATGATTTCGTAGGGAGATTTCAATCAATTTTTTTGTCTGAAAACGTTGTAGGGTTCGCCTTTTTTTGGTTAAAATAAGATTATAAGACGGCTCGTTTTAGGATTTCAATCAAATTTTGTCTAAAAACGTTGTAGGATTCACCCTCTCTGCTGCTCGTTAGAATGATAGAAGGGAATATGAGCAGACAACATTGAGAGGTATATAAGAGCTATCATATTAACTTATAACAATTGAATTTAAAAAAATAACGTATGAGCAAATAAAATGATGCACAGCGCAACCGATATACGTTCAATTTGTTGAAACATTAATGAAGTTTTGAATGAGTGCAATATTGAATAACTAATTACTCAAAAATGTCTTAAACAAGACGTTTATTCATAGTTTGAAATGGTAAATTACTGTATAAATTAAAGAACTTGACTGATAAAGAAATTTAGGCAGTCCCCAACATGAATGACAAATTATTTTGTTTTAAAACAGAGAGAGAGAGAGAGAGAGAGAGAGAGAGAGAGAGAGAGAGAGAGAGAGAGAGAGAGAGAGAGAGAGAAAGAGAGAGAGATGTGTTACCCTAGGTACAATGCGTTGTATAATTATTCATTATTTATTATAGATATGATGGGAAGTTTTGAACGATATCTGAGATGAAACAGATACAATTGCAGCCTGATTTATGGCCCTAAATTTTATCCAGCAAGGAAACAAAGACATGAAGAAGAAAGGAAACAAACACCAAACTGTTGATGCCGTAACTGATGATGACAGAACAAAAACTATGAATACTTACATTTGGGCCCCAGCACACCGTCATGTTTACTGAACACTTTATGGTTTAATAATACTTTGCACTTTGGGGTACGGGGTGGGGAAGAAGAACACAGAAACATAAAGTGGGGAGACGTATCATGAAAGCAAGATTGCAAACTTAAACGAAAATATTTAGAGTTTAATGAGAGACAGACGAAGACGAGGAGAGGTAAGGACATTATTAAAAAAAAAAGAGAAATAAAAAACCAAGGATGTACGCTAACCCTTTATTTCCAGACAGATGTCTGGTAAATATCTACAAATGTTTTGTAAACAAACGTCCGAGTGACTTTAGTAACCCTGACCATCCTTTTTACCTTGCCCCTCTAACTTACGTGCATACACCTGGGCCAAATGAGCAATGGTTTGTACGTGCACCAATTAGTGCCCGAAAACTTAACTCGCTAATGAAAAAAAATGGCTATGAGAGCAAACTTACCTGATTTTGCTTCTAACCGCATTACTAACTCTATCGTGAGAAAATATATATTTGAAATTAATAGAAAACAATGTTTCATACACCTAGGCTATACACATCACTGGCCACAAAAATCCCAACTATCTCAACAACTACAGAAAACTTAGATAACATCCAGAAATGTGTTATGTCAAGCATCCTTTCATCGATGTTGTTAAACTTCCCCACTGTGCCCCAGATGAATCAAACACGTGCATGCAATCTTTGATGACAAATTATGCACTTACCAGCCGGAGGGAATCATGTATCCGTCCACACCACAATCAAATTTCCATGTAGCAGATCATTCCACTACTAAGAGCAATACGTGCCATATTTTCAAGACCGAAAATATCAATTTTCCAAGAAATCGTGAACTTGAAACTTCATCAGATGGTTATCAGCTAGAGCCTGTATTTGGAGGGTCTTTCATACAGGGTGGTAATTTTACAATCAATATTAATAACAACACAAGTAAGTCACAACCAGTGTCACCACCTCCTAAGAGAAGAAGAGTTATATACGACAGTGACACGGACCTCTAATTACCAGTGAATAACCCAACACGGATTCTCGTGCTACATGTAACTTTTCGTTATAATAATAGCTTATACAGGACAACATAGGTGTGGGTCCAGTATCGTTTCATTATTTACAATATAATTTTCTTGTAATAAATATTAACTATTTATTGTTAATTTCATATAACCACCATATATTAAATGTGATAATACCTCAATACTATGCAACGTTTTATGTTGTTATTAATTTTGGCTACGCATAAGAACTGTGTACTTCAGATGAGATGGTCACGCTACAGTCATCATTAACATATTTGTATTAATGCATCGCGTATAAAAATTTGCGAGTGGATTATATTGCGCAAGTGCGAAGTTTTTTTAAAATACTTTAAAAGAAATTATTGGGTAAGAAAAGGAAGCTATGTAGGGATTTTGGACCGAGACAAGGAAATACCAGTCGCCGGTTATATTATGTCTCCCCACCGGTCTTGTCATTTATATCATATTGAAACATTGGCTAGCGAAGATGGTTCTGGGTTCAAGCATCATAATCCAAGTTAGTTTCTCACACAACACGATGTTTATATAGTTAATCGATCACAGGGCTTATTTCAGTAATAAATATATTTGGAATGGTGCCAGATGTGCTGTTTGTTCTAGTTAGCCCATACAAATTTCTGTCAGTGTAAAATACGCTGCATATATCAGATCAGATTTAAAACTATTCTGATGTATTATTTACCTGTCCTTAACTAATATATTTATATTTTTCTTCTCTTAAAGGTCATTTTGCAAATAGCCATGAACACATATTCAAAAGGAAAGTTTACTTAAGTGACTCCAAAAGAAAAGTGATGGGTAGGTTCCTAATTATTGACAAGGAAGATGGTGAACCAAATATTGGAACAAATGACCGACCTCTGAGACGCGTAAACGCTACATTGATTGAGCGGAATGACGTCATCAGGAATAGTACTGAACAGTGTTGGATGGTCCATCATGACGGTGGGCCTTTACTTCACGATCATCCTGAAATGTATCTTATACACGATTTGTACACTGTTTATTGATATTCACTTTTGTTCTCACGAGTTCATTATGTGTAATGCCCTATTATGTCTTGGAACGGACGACTATAAAACAACCTTTTGAAAGCAATAACAACATAGTCTTTATTAGGGCATAACCGATTAGCATTTTTCTACCGATTTCCGATTCCGGATTTTGGGCATGAAATTTTTCCGATTCCGGATACGATTCGATTAATCGGAAATGCTAAATCCGTATTTTTTTTTCTAAAAAATTTAATCTTCCGTTTCCGGGTTTCTGGTATCTGGTTTTGCCGTGTCCAGCATGTTACTTAGTACTTTACCATATCCGGCTTCATTTCCGGTTTTCACCCGTCGGTTCAAATAGATTGTCTCACAGCGTGGTTGTGTTGACCATATTGGACTTTTCTGACTTCTTATTTAACTTTATTAACTCACTATCGAATGACACGCAGTGTTAGACACGGTGCTATAGAAATTCAACTTTATTATTTTTATTATCCGAATCGGTTGTTCCTGCCTTGTCCGACTCCGATTAATCGGAAGTTCATACTATCCGGTGGAATCCGATTTCCGGATCAAAAGTCGGTTATGCCCTAGTCTTTATCTTAGACAACCTTTAAAAGTCATTGTTAAGTTTTGAAAGTTATATGTTGCTGGATCAGCAAAATATCTGATGAAACCAGAATGAGGCTATACTAAGATGGAGTTTATATTGAAAATCTCCTGTTGTAAGGATTCTTTATTTGATTTGCTCTGTAAGAATCAATTTTCGTTCGTCTACTAGGACTAGGGTGCATATAACATACACTAATTTGCTCGTTTATAATCAGCTTTCATTCGTATACTTAGGTAATGGTGCATATAATATATACTACTTCGTCTAAACGATAGACAACTTTAATATATTGTTTTGAAGCCGTCTGACCGCAGTAAATTACATTAATGAACGATACTCGATAATCGTATTCTATTGTTTTTTTTTTTATAGAACCTTTTAAATGAGTTAAGGAAACTCCGAATATGTTATTTGATATATGTGAATTATATACGTATAGGAGACAATGATTAATTATTAAAGAGAACGCCAAAGTAGTATTATTCATCTGAAAGACATGTGAAGTGATACTTTAATTCCAGCATTTTACATCTAATAGCTCTTCAAGGGAGCCTATTTCCCAAAAAGGGTGGGGGTGGGGGGGTGGGGGGGGGGGTAACAACAATTTGTAACACTGAAAAATGAAGATTTCTGTAGTTTTAACCATCAATTTTTCAATAACATTTTCCAAAATTAGAACTGAAAAAGAACCAAGAAAAAGAAAAAAAAAAAACGATTTTACGAATGTTTTACACTGCAAGGAAAATTATCTTATAACTATACAAAATATATTTGTCTCTTTATTGAAGGCATCATTGAACTTTCAACCACCAATTTTGAAATATTTTTTGTTACCAGTATACGCTTTAAACACCCTGTTGTAAATACCTTTGAATGTATAATAAATACTCATAAATTTGCATGTTCTCCATACTTTTACTTATTACCATGTATAACACTTCACTTAGACCAGTTAATACATTCACAGGAGTTACGTCCCTTCAAAACTAGCTGCGTTAGATAGCAGAAAAACTAACGTTAAATGGTTGTACAGTCGATTGCATCTGAACATCGACAAAAGCACAAAACGTGTCAGAATCTGGCATCATTTCACAATATGGAAACACTTCAGTATATAAAAGTAATCTATATTCAGCGTGTATTAACCGAAACTTACTCAATAATCCTCGAACAAACTCGGATCTTTAAAACTCGTAGAATTGCAAGATTATTCTACTAGTGGTGGAGGTATAGATTCAATTACTGAAGACAAATCTTTTCTTAAGAAACAGTATATTTTATTGATACGCTTCCAACTGTTATTAATGTAACTCGTCGGCTATCACATGCGGTAAAACAAGAGCATGTATTAACACAATGGATATATTTCAACAGATAAAAGAGCATGTATTAACACAACGGATATAATTCAACAGGTAAAAGAGCATGTATGAACACGACGGATATATTTCAACAGATAAAGAATGAAACATGCGTAGTATGAAACATACATTTTGCTTGAAAAGACAATGTACGATTCATCGCTATTGTCACATTGTATATATATATATATATATATATATATATATATATATATATATATATATATATATATATATATATATATATATATATATATATAGATATAACACTAACATTTGCAACAATCTATATATATAATTTAGATGTAAATATTTATTATCAAAACATAAAGCAATCGGTCCAGTGATATTTTGATATATGGTAGTTTTTGAACATTTACAAAACAAAAGGGAAAAAAAAATCCGCTTTGGCTGGCGTAGATTCAACACAAAATACTAAAGTACGAACACGTGACTGCAATGATAAAGATGATTGCAATGATATTGATTGCCTAACAGTATTTTAATGTTAACTGCATTTCTCTAAGCATAAAATCTCCACGTGTTTACACAGACTTGTATTGTATTAACATATATATATATATATATATATATATATATATATATATATATATATATATATATATATATATATATATATATATATATATATTTATCCGTCTACCAGTCAAAATCGTTTCCCAGAAAACAACTTTTTCTAGAAGATAATATACAAAGGAAAACAATTGCATTTATTTCAGATCAAACATTCCACACTCTCATACTGGATTAATGTAAGCATTTTATACTATATGTCATGGTTTCTGGACAAATAAAACCATTTTACACGATTAGTTATGTTTCTTAAATAAATTATAGAATGAAACAAAGCACAATGTAATGGAATGCATATAAAAGAAGGTAAGAACGTATTTGAAAATGTATTATAAAAATTACACATGAATCAAGCATACACGTATCTATTAAATAAATCAGCAAGATGATGTGTTTTATTCATTGCATTGATATTATAGATACACAATTCGAAAAGTAGTGTAGTATTTTGTGGAATACCTGCAAATATCTACATACACTTATACATTTACTTACCTGGCAAAAGAAGAAATTTTAGGTTACTAGGAGTGTTATTACCGACGATCAAATTACCGACGGTACTAATTTTGAAAATGACAGCGGTCTAGACAATCGGAACTTACATAATTAGAATTTCATAATTTTATTGTATTTTAAAAATATTTACAACCTTATAAGCAATAACATGTAGTAACTATTATATACATATTTTAATTGTTCGTGTATCCATAGCTAATCCTGCTTTCGCATAATGAATCGTTTCAATGACTTGTTCACCCTAGAATATACGTATATATACATATACATGATAAACTATCACAGAGCGTTTATTGTACATCGGTCATTACTTCACGATGACCCGTATCATATCATGTGAAAATGTGAATATAGTTGTTTACCACACACACACACACACACACACACACACACACATATATATATATATATATATATATATATATATATATATATATATATATATATATATATATATAATTTGTGCCAATATATATGGTACCTTTTACAAATAATTTTACGAGGCAAACCAAATTGGTTATGTCGAAAATGGAGAACATGAAAACGCGTTATGAAGTAAGTGTACATTCAAAGGATAAATATAATAAAAATGTAATCTGACTGTGGTCTTGTTAAAATCACGAAGCACTACAGCTAGGCCGAATTGACTGGTTCTCGTTACCTCAAAGTCAACATATCTTAGTAAACATCCAACCTTGTCTCAGTCAATTTACAAAGCCCTTCGCTAAAAGTAGAGACATGCGTCAACATCCAAAACTATCAATGACAACAAGTGCATCAAGCTACCCTTAACTACGTGTCAAATTGAACTATATGATTTGGAACTGAAGCATATGAAGCCCTTATCCCGGTGGGTCTGTCTGGGACGAGCAGGAAGACGTAAAACGGGGGTGATATCATGAATTTCGCTTTATTATTCCTTACCACAAACCTACAAAATAGAAGAATACATTAATAAAATCAACAAAACAGGACTTTGTCATATAACAGATAATGTCAGTAAAAAAGGACTTTGCCAGGTAACAGACAACGTCAGTAAAACAGAGTTTTGTCAAATAAACAGAAAACCTCACTAACATTGGATTTTGTCACATAAATAGATACTTTTGGTAATTCTGTTTAATACCATTGCTGTTTGTTTCAACTTTATATTAATTTAGGTTTATTCACATAAATCAGGGGTGTCCAAAATTTTTGCAAAGAGGGCCAGATTTGATAAAGTAAAGATGCCCGGGGGTCAATAGTTCCTTCTGATGTTTTTGAACCACAAAAGTTACATGCAAATATACACTGTTACAGAAATAAATAAATAAAAAAATAAACAATAAATAAATAAAACAATTTTCATTGTCACAATAATATTTATTTTTTCAAATGACGATGTAAATCAACAGAAGCCACTCAGGCAGACATGAACAACAGTAAAAAAAAAAAACAAATCTGACTTTCTCGATGCAGCTGTGGAGGAGCATCATCAGGGTCCACGGAGAAGGGAGAAGAGAAAAGCAACATGTCCTTTTCAATTACTGCAAACACCTGAAAGCGTTTGTTGAATTTCACAGAAAGAGATGCCATAGCTGTTGCAGAACTCTTCATTTGCAGATCGATGTTGTCCTGTGGGAAACTGTCAATTACCTGTTCAAGGCTGGGATGTGCGTGGTGCAGGGCTCTGTTTGGGACAAATGTCTTTGGAAAAGTTGCAGCTTCGTTCCAACGGCCTTCACGTGAGTTTATTGCTGGCTCACCACTGCATCTCGTCCTTGAAGAGTAACATTCAGCCCATTCAGATGCTTAGTTATGTCAACCAAAAAATACAAATCTGCCAGCCATACAGAATGGGACAATTCTTCCATCTGTTTCCCCTATTCACACAAAAAAATGTCTTATTTGTTCTCTGAGAGAGAAAAATCGCTGAAATGCGGACCCCGACTTAGCCACCTCACATCGTTGTGATATATTACGTCTCCGTATTCATCTTTAATGACAAGCAGGAACTGCTAAAACTGTCGGTGGTGTAGAGCTTTAGAGCGAATATAATTTATTGCCTCTACCACTGGTGTCATAACATGACCAAATTTGAGATGTTTGGCGCAGAGGGTCTGCTGATGAACTATACTTTGTAGTTTAATAGAGGTACCTCCTTCTTCGCGGACTTTATTGCAGATCAGTGTGGACAATCGACTTCGCTCACCAGCCATGGCAGGCGCACCATCGGTAATTATCCCAGAAATTTACCCCACGATAGTTTCATATCATCAACAGCATCACAAACAGAAACGAATAAATTCGTTCCTCTGGTTTTGTCTTTAAGGCTTTGGAAGTCAAGCAGCTCCTCTATTACGTTCATGTTGTCGTCAATTCCTTTTAAAAAAAAAAGACAAGAGCTTTGCAGTGTCAGAAGCTATGGTGCTTTCATCTCAGGCTAATGAGAAATAATCAAAAGTCACTCCCCTGTTCCTCAGTTGTCTCTGAATATCTGACGATATATCCTCAACTCTCCGTGCCACAGTGTTACGTGCAAGGCAAACATTCATAATGATTGATTCTTCTCGGGGCAAATGTTCTCCACCATTTTCATGACATAGTATTTGATAAATGTACCTTCAGTAAAAAAAAGTTGCCATGTTTAGCTATTAACATGGCCACTTCGTAGCTTGCTTTGGTGATATTTTCCTTTCATTCACAGGTCTGCGTGAAGAATCGCTGTTGTGATGCCAGAGCAGCTTCGAGCTGCTTCACTCTTTCAGCGCGGTCACTCCCTGTTAACTTGTCATATGTGTTAGCATGTTTAGTCTGGAAGTGTCTGTTTACGTTGAAATCCTTAAACAAGGCAACCGTCTCGTTACAAATGAGACAAACACAATTGCCTCGATTTCCAGTGAACAAGTACTGTAATTCCTATCTCCCCTGAAAGCGGTGGCCCACGCTGTATTCCTTTTCAGTTGCCATGGCAGAAATGAGCAGAGAAGGGTTTGCGTCCTAGTGGGCCATAAATAATGCATTATATGACCGAAGCTGCGGGCCATATTAAATCTTACCGCGGGCCGGACTTTGGACACCCCTGACATAAATAAAACCTTAAAACATAAGTTACGGATAATTGTTGAGTTAAATATTCATGACATGAGAATAAAAATAAGAAAAGAAAAAAACAACAACAAAAGAAACCTTCAGTTTAAATATGGTTACATTAAATATCATCAAAAGTTCCTAAACCAGTCCCTCTGAACCCACATTCCTCTGCAAACGTGTTAAGTTTCTGGTCGTGATAAGGTTATTCCAACAGTAATAATGTTTGCATACTGTTTGTATATATAAATTAGCCAAAATGCTAGTAAAAAAACAGTACCTTATACTTTAGTTACCTATGCATAAGTTAAGTGTAAGTGTAGTTAATGCATTTACTTAAGTGTAAGTGTAGTTAATGCATTTACTTAAGTGTAAGTGTAGTTAATGCATTGACTGAAGTGCAAGTGTAGTTAATGCATTTACTTAAGTGCAAATTCCATTTCTGCGAACAATCGCCAACTTCTGTTTATCCATTGCATTGATTTTCATCATATGTACTTCACTCACTGTCTTTCACAGCCATAGGTCTTAAATTTGTTTTTATATTTAGATGTTCCCTTTGAGAAGATTTTATTTTCTAAATTCGTATCAGACCTACCGGCAGCATGACCGGTTTCGCTTTCCAATGAATATGCAGTGCTTCACAAAAGGTGTTCTGATCAAGAGGGACTCATTAAAAGACTTCTTCCGTCACACTTCTGTAAAACAAACAAAGAGAGTATTTGTTTTTTCAATCGGCTTAAATCTGTATTCGCTATAAAATACAAGTAAGGTTATGACGACAAACATTTCTTCATGGCTAATCATTACTTAAATCTCTAACAAATAAACCTTACATACAATCAATGCAAATTTTCTACTACGTTGAACTTGATTCGTGGTATGAAGACTCTGATGTTGAGAACTAAACTTAGTATTTGATTACATTCAGTCACGTCAAGATATACAAAATATGTTTCCTGTGCTAGTAAACATTCACTGTGTCCAGATTTTTGCTTTGTTTCTTATTGGATTTTGTGTGTGTGTGAGGTAGAATAATTTTTTGGACGCAAACCATCTAGGAAAGCGACAGCACGTGCTCCACACAGGGCTAACACGTGCATATGCCAAACTAAACGTTTCGCCGGTCTGTGTATGTATTATCTCGTCAGACTGACGGTGCGATTCCTCCGTCGGACTCCTTCAATGGTTCTTTACTCGAACGAATAACTGAGAAAAATAGTTTTGAATTATATCTTATTAGCAGAGCCCTACAAAGATGCCATGCAATTGTCTCAACTTTCATTTGTTTTAGAGGAAAAACAGCTTCAATTTTTAAAAAAATACACCCCGACCCCCGCAACCATACTTAGTCACATTTTGCTAAATGTAAAGGAATAAAATGAAATGCACATACTATGTTCTCATGTTCTCTTCTGTCTTTTCTCATGAACTCTGTCTATCAAACGTTGTATCGTGTGGACATTCAGGAATCGTCTGATAAAACTGGCAGACTTAAGTATTTACATGTCAAACAATCAGCAACTGTTTTCCTGGTATTATAATAACACTCAAGCAGTCTGATTTTCCCGAGTTTTGGAAATTTGCTTTTATTACTTTAATATTGTTACAACTATATGGTCTTAAAATAAGTAATATAATTAGTAAACCCAAAAGTCTATATGGTCTTAAAATAAGTAATATAATTAGTAAACCCAAAAGTCTATATGGTCTTAAACTATGTAACATAATTAGTAAACCCAAAAGTCTATATGGTCTTAAACTAAGTAACATAATTAGTAAACCCAAAAGTCTATATGGTCTTAAACTAAGTAACATAATTAGTAAACCCAAAAGTCTATATGGTCTTAAAATAAGTAATATAATTAGTAAACCCAAAAGTCTATATGGTCTTAAAATAAGTAACATAATTAGTAAACCCAAAAGTCTATATGGTCTTAAAATAAGTAATATAATTAGTAAACCCAAAAGTCTATATGGTCTTAAAATAAGTAATATAATTAGTAAACCCAAAAGTCTATATGGTCTTAAAATAAGTAATATAATTAGTAAACCCAAAAGTCTATATGGTCTTAAACTATGTAACATAATTAGTAAACCCAAAAGTCTATATGGTCTTAAACTAAGTAACATAATTAGTAAACCCAAAAGTCTATATGGTCTTAAACTAAGTAACATAATTAGTAAATCCAAAAGTCTATATGGTCTTAAACTAAGTAACATAATTAGTAAACCCAAAAGTCTATATGGTCTTAAACTAAGTAACATAATTAGTAAACCCAAAAATCCATATGGTCTTAAATTAAGTAACATAATTAGTAAATCCAAAAGTCTATATGGTCTTAAACTAGGTAACATAATTAGTAAACCCAAAAGTCTATATGGTCTTAAATTTAAGTAACATAATTAGTAAACACAAAAGTCTATATGGTCTTAAATTAATTAAAACAATTAGTAAACCCAAAAGTCTATATGGTCTTAAATTAAGTAACATAATTAGAAAACCCAAAAGTCTATATGGTCTTAAACTAAGTAACATAATTAGTAAACCCAAAAGTCTATATGGTCTTAAACTATGTAACATAATTAGTAAACCCTAAAGTCTATATGGTCTTAAATTAAGTAACATAATTAGTAAACCCAAAAGTCTATATGGTCTTAAATTAAGTAACATAATTAGTAAACCCAAAAGTCTATATGGTCTTAAACTAAGTAACATAATTAGTAAACCCAAAGGTTTATATGGTCTTAAACTAAGTAACATAATTAGTAAACCCAAAAGTCTATATGGTCTTAAACTATGTAACATAATTAGTAAACCCTAAAGTCTATATGGTCTTAAATTAATAACATAATTAGTAAACCCAAAAGTCTATATGGTCTTAAATTAAGTAACATAATTAGTAAACCCAAAAGTCTATATGGTCTTAAACTAAGTAACATAATTAGTAAACCCAAAGGTTTATATGGTTTTAAATTAAGTAACATAATTAGTAAACCCTAAAGTCTATATGGTTTTAAACTAAGTAACATAATTAGTAAACCCTAAAGTCTATATGGTCTTAAACTATGTAACTATATTAGTAAACCCAAAAGTCTATATGGTCTTAAACTAAGTAACATAATTAGTAAACCCAAAAGTCTATATGGTCTTAAACTATGTAACATAATTAGTAAACCCAAAAGTCTATATGGTCTTAAACTAAGTAACATAATTAGTAAACCCAAAAGTCTATATGGTCTTAAACTATGTAACATAATTAGTAAACCCAAAAGTCTATATGGTCTTAAACTAAGTAACATAATTAGTAAACCCAAAAGTCTGTATGGTCTTAAACTATGTAACATAATTAGTAAACCCAAAAGTCTATATGGTCTTAAACTATGTAACATAATTAGTAAACCCAAAAGTCTATATGGTCTTAAACTAAGTAACATAATTAGTAAACCCAAAAGTCTATATGGTCTTAAACTGTGTAACATAATTAGTAAACCCTAAAGTCTATATGGTCTTAAACTATGTAACATAATTAGTAAACCCAAAAGTCTATATGGTCTTAAACTAAGTAACATAATTAGTAAACCCAAAAGTCTGTATGGTCTTAAACTATGTAACATAATTAGTAAACCCACAAGTCTATATGGTCTTAAACTAAGTAACATAATTAGTAAACCCAAAAGTCTATATGGTCTTAAACTAAGTAACATAATTAGTAAACCTAAAAGTGCAGTAAATTTCAACAAATAATTAATGTCTCAAGAATACAAAGCGACAATGTTAAGAAACTTTAAGTAATGTGATTTATTCAATCCAAAAATGTTAAAGTTCTATCACAAGTCTCAAAGTATAGTCTTCCATAAGAATTTCATTATAGAGTGTGCTGATGTGCCAGTAGTACTGGGTGAGCTGATGTGCCAAATCTCGATGCATTACAATTTTATAATCCATAATGTAGCAATGATTTCACAATGATCCGAGAAAAGACTTAGTTCAAAATGTCAATGACCACTTTGTAATTCAAATGAGTAATCATTTTAAAAAATGATTTCTCTCAAATTATATCTGAACACCACTAACAATGATTTTAAAGATAAACATACAGTACGAGTGAAGAATTTTGTTTACTTTAGAACCTTATATACATACTATCATTTGACCTTTGACCCAACAAAATGCACTCTACGTTGGTCATTTACAATATAGATAAACATAACACTATTTAGGAGCTAGTTCAAGACAATGATAAACTGGTATTTTCTGCGTGTATGTTGTTAAGAACGCAATTTGCTATTTCCAGTTTTTGAACAGAAATATTCAAATACCTGTAGTTTAATAAGACCTGTAGTTTAATAAGAATTAAAACACAGATGACATTCTGCATGTTAAGGCACACCTGACTAGTATTCCTTAGAATAAATATGCAAAACACCTTAACCTGATTTGCAAGAAGTGACATCGCGGTACACCCCACCTGCATTTAATTAAAATGGTTATTATAGGATTAAATGATCATGGCTGGGTATTTATCGACGTGTACATTTTACCTAATCACTCACAAAGTAAACAAATTTACGAGGACTTTATGTTAACTTTATGAGTGAATATCTATAAATTACAGTTCGATAAATACCTAACCATACTTATTTAGTTTATATAATTCAAATTTTCTTCTTTTCTATCATCTTATCATATGATTTAATCAACAAATAATTCGCGATTAGGTAGCTCGTAGTTTAAATTTAGTATCCTCTTCGATCCTCAGAATACATTGCCCCATCTTCGCAAGCCAAAAGTCGTCGCCACTTCCAGTAGTATTATAGGGTAGAGTGTCCGAGCTGGACATGCCAGGCAACCATTTAAAAAATTAAGTTTGGACGTTATTTTTTAAATTAGGCTATACCAACTTTGTCAATATTACACTTGTACCTGGTTTGTTTTGTTTTAGCAGTCGTTGTTCCAGCTTTCTACATTTTTCAATCCTTAAAAAAATTATCCATTTATAATGAGATTTCTGAGAATTGGCTTGTAAAGCCTGCCACATGCTTTCTTTGGCAAAAGGGGTGGGTGTTGTAATGTAATAATGATTGCCCGATGACATTGTTTTAACTTCTAATGTGCTATTTCTATCAGAGTGTTGCAAATTTTTATTTTTATCAGAAATCACGAAGGGGGGAGGGTGCTTCTTACTATTAAGGTGTAAGGCGTGGGTATAGATAAAACTACATATAAAATTACCTGGAAACTGGAAACCAAAAGTAGTCCGCTGAGTGTATCGATGTATATAAATTCCTGATTAGTATCACGTAACCGTTTATAACCATTCAGATTTCAGAAAACCCTTTCGATTCATAGCAATCGGAATTATTAACATTTAACCCGTTGGGAAATTTTTTTTAGAAAATCATTTTAACTTTGAAGCATGCCATATTAGTAGAACAAACCAGTGTTTAATATATTTGTGGTTTTCTTTTGATCAGTATCGAATAATGCAAACATGGATCTGGTGTCAGTTAGCAGAAATTTGGAACCGCTGAAAATATCAGCACATTTGACCAAGGCTTTAAAGGCGTCACCATCAAAACATATGCAAAGAGACTATTTTAACTAAATGAACACCAACAAAGCATAAGTCAACCTGGGACACAAAATACAAGTCCACCCAGGATAGGGTTCAATACGAAGGTTTTTTATCTAGCAAATCTACGTAAAGACAATATTTAGATCTGTACCTAACATGTCTAGACACAAGCAAGATTTAGGTCTAAACCTAACAGATCTAGACACAATATAGATTTAGGTCTATATCTAACAGATCTAGACACAATACAGATTTAGGTTTAAACCTAACAGATCTAGACACAATACATATTTAGGTCTATAAATAAAAGATTTAGACACAATACAGATTTAGGTCTATATAACAGATCTAGAAACAATACAGACTTAGGTTTACACCTAACATGTCTAGACACAATACATATTTAGGTCTATATTTAACAGATCTAGAAACAATACAGATTTAGGTATATACCTAACATATCTAGACACCATACAGATTTAGGTATATACCTAACAGATCTAGACACCATACAGATATAGGTATACACCAAACAGGTCTAGGCACCATACAGATTTAGGTCTATACCTAACAGATCTAGACACAATATAGATTTAGGTCTATACCTAACAGGTCTAGACACAATATAGATTTAGGTCTATACCTAACAGATCTAGACACAATATAGATTTAGGTCTATAACTAACAGATCTAGACACAATATAGATTTAGGTCTATACCTAACAGGTCTAGACACAATATAAATTTAGGTCTATACCTAACAGGTCTAGACACAATATAAATTTAGGTCTATACCTAACAGATCTAGACACAATATAGATTTAGGTCTATACCTAACAGATCTAGACACAATATAGATTTAGGTCTATACCTAACAGATCTAGGTCTATAAATAAAAGCTGAAATGCAAATAAAATATTTTCAACAAGTGGAAAGATGTATTTGCCAGTACTCTGAAGTCAGGACTAATTAACTGATAATATTCCTTATTCAAATTGTACAACTACATTTATCTTGAATGGTCCACTGCAATGATAGGTAGTAATCTTGAATCGTCAAATGTAATCAGAAAGTAATAATCTAAAATGGTCACGTGCACTCAGAAGTAATAATCTATCTTGCATGATCATATTCAATCAGAAGTAATAATCTTGAAAGTTCACATGCAATCAGAAGTACTAATCTCTCTTGAATGGTTATATGCAATCAAAACTATTAATCTTGAATGGTTATATGCAATCAGAAATATTAATCTTGAATGGTCATATGTAATTAGAAGTAATACTCTTGAATGGTCACATGCAAGCAGAAGTAATAATCTTGATTGGTCACATTGCAATCTGAAATAGCAATTTTGAAGGAATACGTGGAATCCGACGGAATAATCTTGCATGGTCATATGTATTAAGATGAAATAATTTTGAATTGTCATATGCAATCAGAAGTAATAATCTTGAATGGTCATATGCAATCTGAAATAACAATTTTGAAGGACAACGTGGAGTCCGAGGGAATAATCTTAAATGGACCGATCCAATCAGAAGTATTACTCATGAATGGTCATATGCAATTAGAAGTAATGGTCTTGAATGGTCATATGCAATCAGAAGTAATAGTCTTGAATGGACATATGCAATCAGAAGTAATAGTCTTGAATGGTCATATGCAATCAGAAGTAATAGTCTTGAATGGTCATATACAATCAGAAATAATAGTCTTGAATGGTCATATGCAATCAGAAGTAATAGTCTTGAATGGTCATATGCAATCACAAATAATAGTCTTGAATGGTCATATACAATCAGAAGTAATAGTCTTGAATGGTCATGTGCAATCAGAAGTGTTATTCTTGTCCAGATGGATACTTGAGTTACTACTAAAGCTGGTGGAATAAAACGAAAGCTTCTAAATAAATCAAACAATACAGAAACACTACAGACACCAATCAGGTCATAGTCAGGGACTACGTTTGTATATTTTTGAGTCAATAATTGAACGTTACTTAAAATTTGGGACAATTATAATATTTTCATTTTTAAATCAGGAAATCTTAATAGCATAAGTATTCGATAGCTGATTCAAAACTGTAGACAATATACACCAGCAGTTTCTGGTCCTTAAGCTGAGAGATCTGTATTGATATAAAATCACGCTCTGTCGAAGGCAAAACTGGTTAGTCTGGAATCGCGTAGACGTATGAGCTCAGCCTACATCTGTAACACGCTCGAGCCTTTCCGCCAATGAACGGAATACTACGATCTCAAACATTCTATAGTAGCACTCATAGCATATACGTGTACCTTACTGCCAACTGACGTCATGATTGTCCACTCACATTAATGGCGTTTTAGATAAGTCTGCTCGAGATCACTTATTCATGACCGAAACATTCACAAATATCTTTCTTGCAAACAAGAACTCACTACAGAGCTTTCTTTCAATGCTATTGTGGAAAATAATTCCATAAAGTTGTTAAAGAGCTTCTGACATGGTTCTATTTTGTCCAGCATATTTTAGCGTGGGACTGGGTTCTCCACCTTTTACCCTTTAAATGCTGTATCGTTCCTTGTATTTTCGAGATAGAATTTGGTAGAAAGCCCACGAGATGTTCCGACTGCGGTAACCCGACAAAAACAATGTGAAAGAAGTACTAGCAACAGTTGTTGCTGTTCTTGTAGGGTTGAACACCATTTTCAGCACAAGATAGGCTATACATGGCGGCCAGTATTAATGATAAAAGAAGAACCCGGGAAAACCCCAAGAAGGAATCGCCAACCCACTAAAAGCTACTGGCAAGCTTTCTCACATACTCACACTGGCCGAATCTGAGACTCGAACCCACGCAGACATAGGTGAGATGGCAGTTATCCGTAACGGAGAGCACTTTAGACCACTCGGGGCCCGTACCACCAATATATAGACATCTCAGTCATATGGTGACTTAAGCACATTGACAGGAAGCGAAGGGACAGACAAGATAAACATTTTGTCACGTGACTAACGGTATAGGCTAATGTAAAAATAAACGCACATTTAGACTGGTGCATTATTGGTCCTACTGATACTGTTAATTACCAATCATATTATGACAAATGTTCAAACCAATCTCGTATGTGTCTGACGGAGAGGTGGGTCTTGTTTTCTTTGATTGACGTCTAAAAGCCAGAGGTCAATATCATTATAGTTACGGTGGTATTTCAAACGAAGAAACAAAGACAGGACAAAATAAGAAATTAAGAATGTCGGATTTCTGATTTTGCCAGCAAGAAAAACAGAAAGGGCAGAGGAAAATCTAAACTGATGATTCGATCTAAATGATCCATACATAGCAGAGTAGTTGAGAAAATGCAGGCGGAAACAGTTTGTTTTTAAAAAGAGGATAAAATGCAGGCGGAAACAGTTGGTTTTTAAAAAGTTGATAAAATGCAGGCGGAAACAGTTGGCTTTTAAAAAGTTGATAAAATGCAGGGGAAAATATTGGGTTTTTGAGAAACTGATGAAAAACTAGCGGCAATAATGGATTTTCCAATAGCTGAATTGCTGATAGCAGTATTTGGTTTTCTGGTAGGTAATGAAAATCTGGCGATAATAGTGGTGTTTCAATAGGAGATGGATGCAATACTGGTGTCAACAGTGAGTTATTACAAGTTGTTAAAATACTGGTGGCAATAGTGTGTTATTAAAAGTTGTTAAAATACTGGTGGCAACAGTGAGTTATTAAAAGTTGTTGAAATACTGGTGGCAACAGTGAGTTATTAAAAGTTGTTAAAATACTGGTGGCAACAGTGAGTTATTAAAAGTTGTTGAACTACTGGTGGCAACAGTGAGTTATTAAAAGTTGTTGAAATACTGGTGGCAACAGTGTGTTATTAAAAGTTGTTGAAATACTGGTGGCAACAGTGTGTTATTAAAAGTTGTTAAAATACTGGTGGCAACAGTGAGTTATTAAAAGTTGTTAAAATACTGGTGGCAACAGTGTGTTATTAAAAGTTGTTGAACTACTGGTGGCAACAGCGAGTTATCAAAAGTTGTTGAAATACTGGCAGTAATAGTGTGTTGTTAGGTAGACAACGAAATACGGACGGTTAGATAAGGTTTCCGAGTAGTTGATGAATTTCAAGCAGTAGCTGTGGATTTTCAAGTATATTTTGAAATACTAGCGGTTGTAGTGTGTTTTCCAATACCTAGTGCATATGCCAAACTAAACGTATGCGGTAATAAGTGAATGTTCGAGTAGTTGATGAAATGAAGATGGTAATAATGGATATTCGAGTAGTTGATGAAATGAAGATGGTAATAATGGATATTCAAGTAGTTGATGAAATGAAGATGGTAATAATGGATATTCGAGTAGTTGATAAAATGAAGATGGTAATAATGGATATTCGAGTAGCTGGCACGATATGCAGGCGGTAATAGTGGATATTCGAGTAGCTGGCACGATATGCAGGCGGTAATAGATGGTTTTCAAGGAAGACAGCAATTGTAATGTTGCTAATAATATGTGTTTAAGAAGTTTTACAAGCGTCGAAGGAAGACTATTTTAATCAAAGCACAAGGCGTACCGATCTCAATATATACTTCTAAAAAAGAGAATTTTTTATGCAATTCTAATCTAAACTGAGTTACAATAAGCCTATAAGCTCGCAAATTTTTCAGTATACTTTAGAACAAAGGAAAATTACAGTTAAAAAAAACACACATCACACCTTATTTACGGGTCATTTTTAGTCTTTCCCAGAATTCATTGTGCTGTTTCGTTTAGCTATGTCCAAGTCACACGGGCTGTATATCGTTTGACTAATTACCTTTAGGTTATCACCACGTGAAACTCTTGACAAAATGATAAGACCTAAAATGCTAACGTAATATTTAGTTATAAGAAGAAATGATAACTATAATAATAACGAATGCGAATTATCGGGTTTTTACAATCGTCTTGCAAAACAACGAGATACGTGTATTGAAAGAGCTGAATTGAACTAAGCGCAATGTACTCTGGGAGAGATTTGATCAATATACGTACTGTCTACGTCCGTTAACGTTCCTAAAGACCGTCGACGTCTTCCTAGTCCGTGACCTCTAGGTGGACCCTATAGGCCAAAAAAAAATATTTGAAGTGTTATCCGGACTGTGGTATATATCATAGGTACTTAATAATTTTACTGAAGAAAAGTTTTAATTTATATTTTCTTTGAAACGATCTTAACATTTTTACCCGTCTATTCATTTTTATATTTATTTTTATTCCATTTTTACTTGGCCCAATTTATTTGATATGCACATTTGCCATTCAGAAACGAATTCATGTGGGCAATCTGATTTGTCAGATTGCAACAGACCTCGTCATGCGGATATCACACAGGTAATAATCAGAGGTTATGCTGTGTCGAACTCCATGACATAACAGCTAGTGGAAATATCCCTGGAATGGTTCATTGTAATTTAGAAATCTAGCAGTTGAAAATATACGCATAATGGTTCAGTGTACTTTATGAATCATAGCAGTTGGAAATATACGCGGAATGGTTCAGTGTACTTTATGAATCATAGCAGGTGGAAATATACGCGGAATGGTTCAGTGTACTTTAGGTATTATATCAGGTGGAAATATACGCGGAATGGTTCAGTGTACTTCATGAATCATAGCAGGTGGAAATATACTCGGAATGGTTCAGTGTACTTCATGAATCATAGCAGGTAGAAAAATATACGCGGATTGGTTCAGTGTACTTTAGGAATCATAGCAGGTGGAAATATGCGCGGAATGGTTCAGTGTACTTTAGGAATCGTATCAGGTGGAAATATGCGCGGCATGGTTCAGTGTACTTTAGGAATAATATCAGGTGGAAATATACGCGGAATGGTTCAGTGTTCTTTAGAAGTTATAGCAGGTGGAAATATACGCGGAATGGTTCCGTGTACTTCATGAATCATAGCAGGTGGAAATATACGCGGAATGGTTCAGTGTACTTTAGGAATCATATCAGGTGGAAATATACGCGGAATGATTCAGTGTACCTTCATGAATCATAGCAGGTGGAAATATACGCGGAATGGTTCAGTGTACTTTAGGAATCATAGCAGGTGGAAATATACGCGGAATGGTTCCGTGTACTTCATGAATCATAGCAGGTGGAAATATACACGGAATGGTTCATTGTACTTTAGGAATCATAGCAGGTGGAAATATACGCAGAATGGTTCAGTGTACTTTAGGAATCATAGCAGGTGGAAATATACGCATAATGGTTCAGTGTTCTTTAGAAGTCATAGCAGGTGGAAATATACGCATAATGGTTCAGTGTTCTTTAGAAGTCATATCAGGTGGAAATATACGCGGAATGGTTCAGTGTAATTTAGGACTCATATCAGGTGGAAATATACGCTGAATGGTTCAGTGTACTTTAGGAATCATAGCAGATGGAAATATACGCATAATGGTTCAGTGTTCTTTAGAAGTCATAGCAGGTGGAAATATACGCATAATGGCTCAGTGTACTTTAGGAATCATAGCAGGTGGAAATATACGCATAATGGTTCAGTGTTCTTTAGAAGTCATAGCAGGTGGAAATATACGCATAATGGTTCAGTGTTCTTTAGAAGTCATAGCAGGTGGAAATATACGCGGAATGGTTCAGTGTAATTTAGGACTCATATCAGGTGGAAATATTCGCTGAATGGTTCAGTGTACTTTAGGAATCATAGCAGATGGAAATATACGCATAATGGTTCAGTGTTCTTTAGAAGTCATAACAGGTGGAAATATACGCGGAATGGTTCAGTGTACTTTAGGAATCTAGCAGGTGGAAATATACGCAGAATGGTTCAGTGTAATTTAGGACTCATATCAGGTGGAAATATACGCTGAATGGTTCAGTGTTCTTTAGGAGTCATAGCAGGTGGAAAAATACGCAGAATGGTTCAGCGTACTTTGGTAATCTAGCAGTTGGAAACATGCGCGGAATAGTTCAGTGTACTTTAGGAATCATAGCAGTTGGAAATATACGTGGAGTGGTTGATTGTACTTTAGAAATCATAGCATGTGCGACTTGATAGGCCAAACATAAGAGCATGATGTCAGTTTCTGGAATGTTTCTCTGCAAAAATAAGATTTAATACAGTTAAAAATATATACCTCGAACAATTTTGTAAAAAAAAAAGATAAAATTAAATGTTCAATACATCTTTAATAAAGCCTAAAATATAGTATTATAAAAAAACGAACCGCATATGCAAAAAATAAACAGGCTTAGTCATATCAGTTATACTCATCTACAGTAAACAAAAAAAAACAAAAAAACAAATGCTATACAGTACCGGTAAACATAATAAATCAATCTATCGACCATATATTGGAATTAACAATCTACAAATAGTGAATTATAATAAATATTAAACACATCAACAATCAAGTCGTTCACTTACACTCTGGATATTTTTATCTAATCTGTCTCGTGATTTTGCCCTCGGAGACCTTGTATTCTGGCCATTGAATGGTCCATCACCACTTGGCGGTAGCACCGTTGGTCTAGGCAGTTCCATACCTCTGCTGTCGTCATGGTCACACAAAGGAAACCAGTAGGGTTTGCCATCGAGATACGTCTCGTCTGCATATGCAAATGACTATGAGTAGAACTATTACTGCGCATGCTATGATAACATTCTTTTCTAAAAGAGACACTTATTTTAAGACCACTCTTTAATATTTAAATAAACAAATAATGTTGACAAAATACGTTCATTTGTTTAATTTTATAGAACCAGAGACAAATGTTTCTTCACTGTAAAGAGTCATAACTCCAGCATGATCACCTTGTATAATAATAATAATAATAATAATAATAATAATAATAATAATAATAATGATAATAATAAATATTAAATGACCACACATTTAATTCGTTTGCAACTTGCCCTAGTTTGATTATAAACAAGCAAGGATATAGCTGTAAACCAGTCAAATGACCTTGACAGATCACATGACAAAGAAAGAAATTACCAGCAAGATCAAGGACAACCTCTCCCAGAAAATCGTTTGCTTTAAATCGATCATAGTCCCAGACCGTCAGTTCCAGGGTCTTGTACTTTAATTCTTCCGGATGAATGTTGTGAAAAACCACAGTCTCGTGCCATTCTGGATTCAGGGTCCGGGAAATGTATTTGGTCCGTCGTTTATTCTCACTACTGTAACAGAGAGAAACTTGCACATGTCACACCTTAAATCTGCATCCAGACTATGTCGTTGTTGATGTTCCTCTGAAATGGCCTTACCCCATATACCTAATCTTAGAATTTACATACTATTCTGGCATAGATACTCGGAAATGGCCTACAGGGGGCGTGGCAGCTGGTCTAATATCAATACCCGGAAATGGCTTATAGGGAACCAGTTAGTCTAATATCACCCATCTGTGTAATTTAATTACAGTTGACCATGACCATTTCGTTTTCTGAACATGCTTACTTTTAAACCTATTGTAATCCGAAATATTTTCAATAATATCTAATTTGCTGATTCAATCCACACTAACAATAAAAAAAAACAGCTGATATGATAACTCATCAACACTAGCTGATCTGATGACTCATCAACACTAGCAAATCTGATGACTGATCAACACTAGCTGATCTGATGACTCATCGACACTAGCTGATATGATGACTCATCGACACTAACTGATATCTGATGACTCATCGACACCAGCTGATCTAATGACTCAACGATACTAGCTGATATGATGACTCATCGACACTAACTGATATCTGATGACTCATCGACACTAGCTGATCTAATGACTCAACGATACTAGCTGATCTGATGACTCATCGCTACTGCTGATCTGATGACTCATCGACACTAGCTGATCTAATGACTCATCGACACTAGCTGATCTAATGACTCAACGATACTAGCTGATCTGATGACTCATCGCTACTGCTGATCTGATGACTCATCGACACTAGCTGATCTGATGACTCATCGACACTTGCTTATATACTGATAACGTTAAACGCGATCTGACTCGAATCAAAGCTAACCAGTCTACTGACTCACAACACAAATTTGTACTTCATCGAAGACCGCATCCCGTAAAAACACGTCTAGAGTACAAAAATTATCGTCTATGCTTACTTACAAGTACAACAGCAAATACTAGAGACCTTGAATTGCCTGGCATATCAAGGTCAAATTTGCTTTCTCTACTGATCACTCCTAAGGAACCGAATAAACCTAGAGCTACCGGGATATCATATGATCTGGGCCTATGCAACTTGTACTTGAACTCAATAAGTGAGTACACACAGTACCTTGTTTGAATTTATAGTGTACGTGACGTAAAATGAATGTGTACAGTGTCAAACTGAAACTTACAGCTATAAGAGAAAAAAAACATGTACTCCATACCATCGTCCAGGTAGCAGATATATTTTTACAAATGGGTCTGAAAGCCCGTTGATATCCTTTTGTAGCAAGTTCCTGGCTCGAATAATATGAAGCGTCAGCGTGTTCTCCATCGCGTTGTGGCTCAACTTTATCTGTTGACAATGCAGAAGACAAATATCAATAGTTCCGTCTGTGGATATTTGAACGATTATATGAGAAAAGCTTAAGAGAGAGAGAGAGAGAGAGAGAGAGAGAGAGAGAGAGAGAGAGTTGAATAAGAAAATAAGTACATAAATAGATAAACTTTAGACGTTTCATCACATATTTACACTGTCCACTTAATCAAGTTGAAAACACAGCACTAACTTCAATAAATTTTATGAAAAATATTTAACTCATTGTCTTTGAGAGAGACTGAAGACCGTACATTTGATAAGTTGCATTGGTATCACAATGATGATAAATGGTGTTATTCATCTTAAAACTCGATTTTTCAATGAGACATGAGGAAATAAAACATTGACAACGTGTGGATCGGATCCCACGCCAACATACTTCAGAGATGAAGGCCACTCCGCTTTGTGTGCAGACTTTTCATATTGATAACTTTTTTTAAATTTGGTCTTAGGTACTGCACAGAAAGAGTTCATTTATATACGTGTTGCAGTAGAAACGAACTCGAATTTACCTGCACATCGCCCATGTTTCTATCTCCTTTAGAGGACTGCCTTTCGTGTTTCAATAAAAAATGCTGAAATAGATAAATCATTTCCAATTAATACTAGACAATAGCATCTTTTTGGCAAAATTTTGTCGCTTAAGGTAAATGATAAAATGCCGTAAGTACAGCACAATCTTCAATTTCTGCCACACATCGTTTAAACTAATCCAAAAAACACTCACACTGGAACAAAGGTCAGTCCATTTTTCTGTCTCTACCGCCCTCCCCCTAGTAGAAAAAACAAGCTGACTGAATCTCTCCTTTGAAACAGTTTCCGAATCTTCTGAAGTATGTAAATTCGATAGGTGGAAACCTAATTATTCTTGAGATTTCAACTTTTTGTCCTGGAAACCCATACACATCAAAACTCCAAGATTCCATTCATGTTTTCAATCTTAAACAGTCAGTTAACCAACCCACCCATAAACTTGGTCAGATTTTAGTCTGGTTTCTTTATAGACCTGATGATACTATTCTGCAATCCACCCTTGTATCCCACGAACTTGCATCAGATCACCTCTGCATTATATGCTATCTCGACTTATCAGTCCTTAACCCTCCACCTTTATTTGCTACCAAGAGAAACCTCCGTATGTTAAATAGAACCAAATTCACGCATGACATTCAAGAAAACCTAACAACTTACTTACATCCTACAGCGGAACAACTCGATAACTGCCTGCGTTCATTGCTTGAAAAACATGCCCCAGCTACCAAATGCAGAGTATCAATAAGTGTTCTCCATGGTATAGCAGTGTTAGGGACCAGCTTCGCACTGCTAAAAGACATCGCCGAAAAGCAGAGAGGCTTTGGCTTTCCACCAGATTCACTATTCATAAACAAATCTATGACGCCGCTAAGAAGAACGTCACAAAGATAGTCCATTTAGCAAAATTATCCCACTACAGTAATAAGATCACAGGCAGTGGACTCCGAGCAGGCAGGACCGGTCTTCAGCGGGCTACGGTGTGCGAGAGCGGAAAGTAGATAAATGGTGCCGACGAGGATTGTAGATAATTAACTGCAACCATACGAGCATCAAGGTAACCGGAGTAGTGTACGGAAAACCACTGCTGAGCTACGCCACTAAACAACTCGTTAGAAGAATTATTCTTCATGGAATCAAGAACAAAGGAAAATGGCGGCGGCCACATGGAAATCAAAATGGACGTTCCAGCACGAGGTTCATCAAAAGTATGGACTTCACTAGTGGCGGGGATAGAAATGGAGAGAAACAGTGGATTAAAAATACCGACACCTGAAACATTTCTTGAAACCTAGGGAACTAAGAGGAAAACAGGCTGTAACATGAGATACTATGTTACCGCTAACCTACAGCACGCAGAGAGAGACGGCCTGCGGTGCAGATGTGAATAGCTTTCACATTGCCATTCATTTGCCTGAATAATAGGGTTCTCATTTGGTTACGAGTAACCCTCTTTGAACAATCTCTATTACAAAACCTGACTTGATCAATTTTGAATACCGCTCAAAATTTACAATATATTTACCAAACAATGACTACACTTTTATATGTCGCATAGACATATTAGCTAACAAATTTGCTAGGGACTTATGATACGTACACTATTGTACTAGAAAATTGGTATAGGTAGGATGTTAAAGAAAAATTATACGACTCATTTATTTGATACAATTGCACAGGTGGCCTACACAATATTGGTATTAGGTCGTCCATTCGTATAACTGGACTGAATTTGAAATAAGTGCGGCTAAGGCGTTCCGGGGCGTAAACGACATCCATATACGACAACGGCTGGCTTTCCAGGATCTTTTCCTCCTTTTCAACGACCGGACTCCAACAAAAATGACGATATGTGAAAACTATTTTTCTCTCGTCACCATTTGGTGCCATTGCACCCATATTATGTTACTTCTGATTGGTTGATAGGGTTGAGTGTGTGTTGGGTCTATTCCCATTCACCCAGGGCCTTAAATTCATGTCATTAACCACTTTTTAGTGATATGACATGACGGCCAAAATTAACAAACGCACTTTGTGCGTTAAATGCCCGTGGGGATGTGGCACCATTCCTTCCCCACGGGAAACCAACCATCATAAAATTTGATGGTTTAAACCAGTGAACAAATGACCTTAATGGCCGGTTTCACTATAATACTAACTATTCAAGATCACAGAGAGTTCCAGCTGCAAAGAGCTCTTTGAGATAACTAACAAACTAATGTCAAGGAACAAATGTACACCCCTTCCAACTACCTTCTCTCCAACAGACCTTTCAAACCAATTTGAAAATTTCTTCCGTGACAAAGTACAAACCATTAGAGATTCGCTTGACAACACAATTTCAAATGACTCTTCACCATACAGTTATGATACAGGATTTCAGCGACAACCATTAAGAGCTTTTGAACCTGTCTCTATTGATTTAGTAAGGACAATCGGGATGACGAGTGCACCAAAGTCTTGTGAACTTGATCCAATTCCGACATCACTGCTGCTTGGGTGCTTAGACCCAATATTGCATTCACTAACTGATGTTATTAATCTCTCTCTCTCTCTCTCTCTCTCTCTCTCTCTCTCTTCGGGGGAATTCACATCATTTTCTCAAAATTGCTATCGTAAAGCCTCTGCTGAAAAAAGACACTTGACCATCACGATTTAGAGAACTACCATCCAGTTTGAAATCTCCCATTCATATAAAAAAAATCTTAGAAAAAGTTGTTCTAACCCAACTTGTATCTCATTTGAATTCAAACTGTCTTTTTAGCAATGTACAGTCTGCATATCGCCCTTGCCACAGTACGGAAACTACTCTTCTGAAAGCAGTCAATGACATTCTCTCTGCTTTGAATACTGGAAAGATTAGAGTGCTCACCCTCCTTAATATGTCTGCAGCATTTGACAAAATAGACCATGATATATTACTTCACCGTCTCCAGCATGTATTTGGTATTCACAATACAGCCTTACTGTGGTTCCAGTCATACTTAGTGAACAGGACACACACTGTATCTGCAAATGGAATACATTCCAGCCCGGTGGTTCTATGTTGTGGTGTTCCACAGGGGTCTGTTATTGGACCTGTTCTCTTCATTTTATACACTCAGCCGTTCTCAAGTGTCATAGATCATCACCCAGTGTCTCACCAATTGTACGCTGATGACACCCAACTATACAAGTCTAGCCACCCAACTGAAGTTGATGCTACCATCCATGGAGTAGCGAGGTGCATTTCTGATATGAAATCATGGATGACATGTAACAAGCTGCAGATGAATGATGATCAAACTGAGGCTATTCTGATCACAACACAAAGACTTTCTCATTCATATCCTTTACCTCAGAAAATAAATATCAGCAACACAAACATTAAATTCTCACTGTCAGTATGAAACCTAGGTGTTACTCTAGACACTACCCTATGCAAGGCTGCATATCTTGAACCACGACGCATCAGTTCCATTCATAAATATCTTTCAATTCATGCCACTAAAACACTTGTGTGTTCATTAGTACTTTCAAGACTGGACTATTGTAGTTCAATTTTATCTGGTTCGTTACAATATTTACTCCAGAAACATCAAAAAAATCAAAACACAGCTGCTCGGTTCATCTTTAGAGTACCTTGATCAGAGCACACCTCACCACTGCTCTGTACCCTAAACTGGCTATCAATTCGATACAGAATCAAACACAAAATTTGTTCTCTGTGCTATTTTTCACTGACAGACTCCAGTCCAACATACATATCCGGCCTCATCCATATGTATACACCAGCAAGATACCTACGCTCTTCTTCTGACAACCGTATACTCATTGTTCCCACTATGAAAACGAAGTCATATGGACAACGTTCTTTTGTATACCAGGACCCGGTGATGTGGAACGAATTGCCCATTGAAATTAGACACGAAGACACAGTGGTCCCTTTTAAGAGTGCTCTTAAAACTCACCTATTTTGACTGCAGGAACAAACTTAGAGGCCAAATAATGTTTTGTATCTTATATGTTTTCAGCATGCGTTTATGTTTTCAATTTTATTGTTTTTGTCATTTGTATTTCTTTAGTGTAGTCATATCATTATAGATGGTGTAAAGTGCTTAGAGCTTCTTAAGATTAGACGCTATGCAAAGTCCTCATTATTATTATTATTAAGAGTCAAAAGCACATAATCTAGTTAGATACTTCAGTCGACTCCACTTAATATCGGTTAACTACACACGCCGGATAACTGCACGTAGTCACGCCGGTCCCGTTTTTTTTTCCAATGCTTTTCAATGGGAACAAACTTCGGATAACTGCACTTCGCTTAAATGCACACTCCAGATAATAGCACGATAAATTTCTGCGCGCAGCACATTACAATTTTACTCCGGTTAACTGCACAATGTATAGTCATGATCAGTTATTGCCAGTCCACTGCTCTAGCGCTTCAAATAAGCCGACAATTAAGCCGGTACATGCGACTTTGTAAATGATTGACATGTAAAGGACACCCTAGGTGGTATATACATGTATATCCGCGCCCACTAGGGAGCAATAGCGTGGGAAAAAATATAGTAGAGCATGGGAAACATTGCTCTAAACCGTTCGGGTTTGAATGATTTCAAACCAACAAATGGATGGTTGGAAAGATGGAAAATGCGCAACGGAATTCAATTTAAACGACAACACGGCGAAAAACAGGATGAAGACGACTTTGGAGCTGAACACTTTTTCTGTGGGAGATGACCCATCAATGTCTGACAGCAGTTTTCGAATAACAAGCGATCTATATAATTTCTGGAAATTCGCTATAATTCCTTGATCCATTGGTTGAATCAGTGAAATTGTATTTGGAGGAACGAAAACAAGCTTAACATTTAAGAAAAAGTTGAAAGAATGGATTCTAATCATTGTTTAAATGTATTCTTCGCATATATTCGTACTGTGCTGATTTAAAGCTGCACTGTATCGTACTTCGGTTAACTGCACACTCCGGTTAACTGCACAGTCTTGTGACGGGCCCCGAGGGTATGCAGTTAACCGGAGTCGACTGTAGTTTTGCACTGTTGGGTGTCAGTTTATTGTATAACATACATACATACATACATACATACATACATACATACATACATACATACAACGCACAATTTCTCCATAGACAAAACATTACCCTCAGATTACTTGTAAAATGTCTGTGTATACCTTTTCGCTTAAACATGATGAAGCGATTTTTATAATTTTTAAAAAAAAATATTTATGTTGCTTCGCACTTATTTGATCAGTTTCTATTTCTATTCCTTGAGAACAAAAATACGTATGCACCGAAACCAAATGATAAATAAAATACATGTTAAAAGCCAATAACCAATAACCTTCTCAGGTGTTGACTTTGGCACTTGTTTCTCTGTTGAATACTTTTGTATTTGTGCAGCTGTCGTTTGTTTTGGCGGTATTTTATCAACCCGTGGGCGTGGGACCGGTCTTTCAGTTAATGGAGAGCGTTGTTCGGGTTTTTCCGGTGGCAAAGGGCGATGTATAGGCATTTCCGGAAGCGGACGCAGTGAAGGCTTTTCATCAGACGGGCGCTGCTGTGTCGTCTGCTGAGGTTTTTCAAACGGTGCGGGAATAGTTGAGTCAGAATGAGGGGTGCTACAGGAGGAACCGCTAGGTGTGTGGTGAGAAGATGATAATGATGTACTTAAAGAATCGTCTTCTTTAATGCCTTCTAACTGTGCGGCAAGCTGCTTGGGGTCAACACCTTGGTGTTGCTTCGAGGGGTGATCTATAAAGAAACAGTTAAACATAAGTTTTACAAACAAACCGGTTGCACGTGATTTAGTGCCAATAACTATCAAAACAACAAGGCATACAAAAAGTCCAATGACGTGCCTATTCAAGACCTAATCTCCATCTGTCATACAAAATTGACACAATTTCGTTTATCCCCCTTGCATTTATAATTTAATAACTTTTAAAATTAAATTTAAACGAAGCTCACAGTAGTAGTGCCGTACCAGGAACTCATCTGATACAATGATTAAGATGGCAAAATTATCTTCGTTGACTTTAAGCAATCAAGGGAGGTGACCGTTGCAAGCCAATATTTGACAGTACAGAGAGCCTTTCACGACATAAGCTAGTACTAGTCATCGGAATTTTATTCTATTCAGCTTGTCAGAAACATGAAGATTTCAGCTTGTAAATAGCGTCACATTGCGTTCGATTTACCTTTAAAAAAATTCAAAAAGAAGAAACTGCCATTACGTAATTGAACTAGACTACGTTTCATTTTATACGTGGCTAATATATAAGCTTTACATTATTACGTGATCATGCAGTACTTTGCTGCTTATTAACGTATATTATATACTCCTTCACGTAATATCACCAGGTTATATGTTAGTTCGTGTAATATTACATGTTTGTGTGTTACTTCGTGCAATATTACAGGGTTATATGTTACTTCATATAATATAACAGTTATATGTCACTTCATGTAATATCATAGGATTAAATGCTATTTCATGTAATATCATAGGGTTAATTATTCCTTCATGTAACATCATGAATCATTAATAATATAATCTTAATGATTTTATATTGTGTAAAACTGTACTGTCAATAAATTATTCCTTCATGTAATATCAAAATTCTTAGAAAAAAGTTGTCATAACCCAAATTGCATCTCATCTGAATTCAAACCGTCTTTTTAACAATGTACAGTCTGCATATCGCCCTTGCCACCGTACGGAAACTACTCTTCTGAAAGCAGTTAATAACATTATATGTGCTTTGGATAGCGGAACGATTCAAATTGTCACCCTCCTTTATTTGTCTGCATCATTTTACATAATAGACCATGATATATTACTTCACCGTCTCCAGCATGTATTTGGCATTCAAAATACAGCCTTAATGTGGTTCCAGTCATACTTAGTCAACAGGACACACACTGTATCTGCAAATGGAATACATTCCAGCCCAGTTGATCTATGTTGTGGTGTTCCAGAGGGGTCTGTTTTTGGACCTGTTATCTTCATTCTATACACTCAGCCGCTCTCAAGGGTCATAGATCATCATCCATTGACTCACCAATTGTGCGCTGATTACACCAAAATATACAAATCTAGCCACCAAAATGAAGCTAATGCTACCATCCATGGAGTAGAGAGGCGCATTTCTGATTTGAAATCATGGATGACATATAACAGGCTGCAGATGAATGATGATACAATTGAGAACATTCTAATCACAACACAAAGACTTTCTCATTCACATCCTGTACCTCAAACCATACATATCAGCAACTTCAACATTACTTTCACAGAGTCAGCCAGTATGAAACCTAGATGTTACTCTAGACAGTACTCTCACATTGCACCAACATGTAATGAACATATGCAAGGCTACATATCTTCAAATGAGACACATCAGCTCCATTCGCAAATATCTTTCAGCTGATGTCACTAAAACACTTGTGTGTTCATTACTACTTTCAAGACTGGACTATTGTACCTCAATTCTGTCTGGATCGTCTCAATATCTACTCCAGAAACTTCAAAACGTTCAAAACACAATTTATCAGATCATCATTAGAGTATCGCGAGCAGAGCAAACCTCCCCGTTGCTCTGTAACCTTACACTGGCTATCCATTCGATCCGGAATCAAACACACTATTTGTTCTCTGTGTACCGTTTTACAGACTCCAGTCCAACATACCTATGTGTCCTCACCCATGTGTACACACCAGCAAGATACTTATGCTCCTCTTCAGACAACTGTATACTCATCATTCCCACTATGAAAACGAAGTCATATGGACAACGTTCTTTTGCATACCAGGGCCCAGCAATGTGGAACGAATTGCCCATTGAACTTAGACACAAAGACACATCAATCCTTTTCAAGAATGCTCGTAAAACGCACCTTTATCGACTTCGAGAACAAACTTAAAGACCTAATAATATTTCTTACCTTAAATATTTTCAGCAGTTTTTATGTTTTCCAATTTGATGGTGTTTGTTTTGTTTTTATCCATTTTTGTAGTCATATTATATATGTTGTAAAGCGACTAGAGCTTGTAAAGATTAGGTTCTATACAAAGTCCTCATTATTATTATTATTATTATTATTATTATTATTATTGTTATTATTATTATTATTATCACAAGGTTATATGTTACTAAACGTAATATCACAGGGTGATATGTACCAGTTTCCTCATCACTGTGAACCTCCAGGTTGTCATAAGACGAATGGCAACTGCGTGCCTGTCCAGATGTATCTGCCGTGCGATTCGCACCACCAGTTCTGTAAGAAAAAGACAACTATAAAAACCGTGAACTATTTTCCTCAACAAACGTGTGTGTGGCGTTTTGCCCGACCCAAAATAGTAACGAAACATGTATAATGAAAGTAATTCGGACAAGCCATTGTTTAATGTTAAACATGGCCGCAGGCTAGCACTATTCCTTACGTAAGTTTGCCGTGGTTAGGGTGGGAAGCCCAACCAAGGCCGTCAGAAGCGCAATTATCACCTTGGTGTGGAAGCGCTTGTGCAGATCAAAGAAGTTGCCCGAAGGAGTGGACGTGCCTTTTCTTCTTGTTTCGCATACTGACAGCCAGGTTGAATTGGTCGCTTAGTCGATTGGACAGGGCCACAACGCTACCCAATCAAAATCGAGATAGGGACGGGACCCTAATTTGGCTAAGTATGATATCCTTAAACCTGCCAGCAAGATTTAGTTCGCTATAGTTCGCTAGAAAGATTGCCAGAAGATAGCAACTCCGATCAGCCATGCGTTATTGGCGGAGAAAAATCTTAGGACAGGATTCTAAGTGCAGCTTCTAAAGGTCAGTGAGCTAGTTGTTCGATCTTCGCTGAATGCAACTGCATTTAATTGTAGATCGTAGATATACTTATTATTATTACTAGAATCGTAGTAGGAATAATTATTTTGTGATGTTAATATGTTTGTATACTTTGAAGAATGAATTGATATTTGTAAAGAATCATATTGCTTGCTAGCCGTCGTAAGAGTTAATATTATTATAATTCGCTATGTGGTTATTTTATAATAGACTAGCACATTTGTTCATACAATTATAGATTTTGCCATTGCTGAATTGAATGGTAGCTTGGAAATGGTTGCAGTGTGAAAAATTAGTAATATGAATATTTGTGTATGCTTGTGGGAGTGTAGTGTACAGACATGCGTCTATTTGTTGTACTATTAAAGTACAATGAGATTAAATATATATTTGGGTATACTGATGTGACACAATGTATTGATGTATGTATGATACCGTGTTTTACCCTGTAAGAAGTGTGTGGGAATTTCGATGTGTATGTATGCGTGACCTAAACAGTAATAGAGTTATCTGATGATTAATTGATGATTTAGTGTGAGGTGAGATTCGAAAAACCATATGTTAACGCCTTGTGGTTTTCAGAGGAAGCTTCGAAGGACAGACCAGTGACAGTGGTCCCAGTGTTTCCGATAGAGAGACGGAACAAAAGAGAAGGAAGGAGAGAAGTCGGTAGAGGTGAAGTCCAGGAGGAGTGGGAGGAACGAAATAAAGAGATGAGTTGAACCAAAGGCCAGGGGAAAATCGAACTCACACTGAAAATCACGAGATGAAGTAGGCTGTCACTTGGAGGACGAGTGATTGGGTTTATCATTTAAAATTATCGACTTTATTAAATTGTTATTATTTTGAATTTCATCTTCGTGTTCTATATAATTTAACCGTCGGCAATGCTGACTGGGGGCTCAGAGCTGTACATCTATTTCGTCAGTAATTTAACTTTATAACGTCACGAACCAGGATGGAACCTCCATAATATTTTAATTAATATATTGGAAGTACCCCACCCCAACCTTTGCAATCACTACAGTGTGAATAAAGATAGTGATCCAAGTTACCAAACAAATCAAAGGGTTTATTTTTTTGTACATTATCAGGTCCGAATTCTTTGTACATTACAGGGTCCGAATTCTGTATACATTATAGGGTCCGAATTATTTGTACATTATAGGGTCCGAATTATTTGTACATTATACGGTCCGAATTCTCTGCTCATTATAAGGTGCGAATTCTTTGTACATAATAGGGTCCGAATTCTTTGTACATTATAGGGTCCGAATTCTTTGTACATTATAGGATTTCGCATGTTGCACACATCAATGAATAAATGACATTTTTCTAATTACAGCCCATGACCATAACGTTACACTGTCTATGACGTTAAATAAAGAATATAGTTCATTCTTCTGGATAAGTATTATGCTGATCAGAAAATATATCAGAGCGCATGTGCGGAACTTAAGAAACTATATCAGAGACACGACCACTTTCGTTAATAAGAACATTATTATTGAACAGCCGCTACGAAAACAGAAAATATTAATATACTGTACAGGGTAGTGAATTTGAAACACCCAAGAATTTAAGCAGACATGGGCTTCTCTTTAAAAATAGGTATCCTGGACACGTGGTTTTCTAAGTAAGGGGCTACATCAAAATAAACATATTTAAACTCACTGATAAGCAAATATAACTCCATATTAAAAAAAAAATCCAAAAGCTTTGTATCGCCATATTGAATCAAGTCTGCCAGAAGCTTTGAAACAAGCAATACCATACAGTATCGGAACACGACTAAAGCGAATTTACTCAGAAGATGAAGATTACAGGAAATATGGATAGGAAACAATATGTACGTTGCAAATATGAGCCTATTCTTTGCAGCTAATAGCGAGAAGAAAAGGTCAACTAAGAATTATCCTTTCAAGAAAAAACGAATATAAAATAAAAATTGACTGTGTTTATATTGGTATTACATTCTGTCAAGGACTGTCAAATATATATGATTTTTTTTACAGAATGATTTAAGCGCTCGCCTGTTCAGATCAATGGATATGTGAGGAAGTTTGCCTGTAGCTTCCAGTGGGTGGGTGGTTCTTGCCGAGGTTTCCCCTCCTTGGCCGCGCGTTTACCCTATCACAAAAACGACAGAAACACACACAAAGTCTCCAGAGCAACAACAGTATTATCTGACCCATTTAAAAATGAAAAACATCAAAGATACACCAAATGCTCAAGATTTTGTCATTTCATTGATAAATGTATACTTTCAAACTTGATGGTCTCAGATGTTACAAAACACTGATATCTTCTGCGTGTTTCAAACCAAAACGGAAGTTTATTTACTAATACGGCACCATGGAGGGGGGGGGGCTATCTTCCAACATATAGTTTGTACTTCTCCGTCATCGATAAGTTCTTGAATTTTTTTTTCAATTTCCGTAACTTTGGGAGTTACATCCCTTAGAACGTGTCTTTATCAATTACAATCTTTTTATTTTGTTCAATTCTTTTTAGAAATGGTAAAAAAATGAATTGCAAATATTGGATGCAGACAACAATATTACCTGAAAATGGACTGGTCTAGAAAACGGAAAATGAGAATGAGCAGTTGGTCTGCTCATTTACATCAGCGTTCGTTTAGTTTGACACTCGAAAAAGATGATAATGTTAAGGGCCACCTAGCGAGAATTAAGTTAGAAATTGTAAATTGATGAATAATATGACTATGCTTTGTAAATTTCTTGTATCTTATACGCTTTTTGTTTTTTAAACTCAAAGGTGCTGGTAGTAGTGGTGGGTTACCAACAAATAGGAGGGTAATCGAATACTATAGAACATTTTTTTTCTTTCAAGTTCACAGTTTATATATTTCAAGGTAAATAAGACACCAAGGGACACTTTAGAACACAAGAAACACAATGTACATTTTAACTACAAAGAAGAAACTGGATATAAATCCTGTGGGAAGATTTGTGCCGGATGTAAATAGGCAATGAAATCAAAACCAATCTAAGTAAAAACATGTTTCCTTCTGTTCTGACTAGTTATGTTTTATTTCTGAAAAAAATACAATGCATAACAGTAGAGGTAACAGATAGTTGTAAAAACCTTTTACCTTCAAAATAATTTTCCGCACAGACTTACTTGCTCATCAAGTCTAGAAGTCTGAAGGTATCCATACCACAAAAGAAAAACACAAAATATGCCAATGATTAATGTGGTTTGATTTAAAATTGTACAAAGTTAGATTACAAGTTTTATCAGAATTGTAGAATATTAGGTTCAAAGTTTGTGTCAAAATTGTACAACGTTATATTTTAAGTTTCATTCTAAATTGTACAACGATTGGTTCTAAGTTGGCTTCGAAATAGCACAAGGTTAGGTTCCAAGTTTGTTGCAGTACTGACACAAGTCAACACAGGTTTCAACGTACAATGAAATATCTGAGACATTAGACAGTAAAACGGAGCTCCTAAATAGGAATGTAACATAAACTCAACAGTAAGTTCATAAAAATATAAATACATGATCCAGTTCTGCTTTATTATTATTATCATCATGATCATCATCATCTTCTTCTTCTTCTTCTTCTTCTTATTATTATTATTATTATTATTATTATTACTAACTTAATCCTCGTACTTGGTCCATAGGAATTGTTTTTTAAAAAAAAAACAACTCTTCCAGATGGTTTAGTCCATTTGGCATGAATAAGAAGAATTTGTGTAACTAAGAGACAACATCAAATTGTGAATAAATATATAAATATGATATTGTGAGCTTACGGTCGAACGACTAATTCAATTTCCCCATGTTGTTGAGAAATAATCTGCTGTACTTCTTCAAACGATTTTCCATTAAGCTCTATTCCGTTCCATTCCAGAATCTGGTCACCTAAAAAGAGAGAGATAGAGAATGGGTATATATATTCATTATTCCAGGGACAGTAAATAGACTGTTATCTTCTGTTGAGAAATTCGGTGGAGGCCATTTCTACAGAGGAATACAATTTGCACAGAATGAAAAGAATTCGTTACATTTTTGCTGAATACTGATTTCTATATGCCTCTGTCGTGTAATAATGGAAATAACGTTGTAATTATTGCTAAACATTTAACTAAGAAAAAAAAAACACAAAACAGATTAACGCTTCGGTCTATAAATCAAATAATAATTTGACGTTTGTATGTCGAACAGAAGGAAATAATCTATATACAGTTCTGTACAAATTATCAGATGGTAAAATTAATATAAGCGGTATGTCCTTCAATAAGAAACATACCAGAATTCATCCCATCCAATACATATTTAGTGGTGTAGGATGATACCGGCGTATTTAAAGCATGTTAACATTTGACTATCAAACCTTCTCTTAGTTCTCCAAGCAACTGTTCCGCCACTCCCCCTTTGTAAATAGCAGTCACGAATGCGCCCACTTCTTTTGTCCCCGGTATCTGTTTCCCGCCGACTATCTTCATTCCAATCCCGTTACCTTGACGACCTAAACATTAAAGCGAAAGGTCAATTCAGTAAAATAAATATTCTGGTTCTCTGACCATCATAAAGGGTCAGGAATAGAAGGTGGTCAAAGTTACAGATTAAATGAATAATATTTAATTCAATTTTATATCCTGTCCTTCTAGTGTTTCTCTGTTCCCTTACTGAATATGTATCATTGCTGTCGTCCACACTGAATATTATATTCAGTCCTTGTATCATTTCTCACATTTCTAAGTGGTTATGATTTTTGTCCTTAAATTGTTCTCCTTTCGTCATTTTCCGGGATTGTATTATTTGTCCCATCGTTGCATTGTTTTTCGCTTCCCCCACTAAATCTTATATCAGCCCTGGTATATTTCTCCTTTACCCACTGAATATTTTATCCTGTCCTTGTATCGCTTCTCTTTTCCCCTCTAAATATTTCACCCGGCCCTTGTATCGCTTCTCTCATCCCCACTGAATCTTTCATCCGGTCCTTGTTTAGCTTTACACTTACTTACTGAATCTGTCATCCGGCCCTTGTTTAGCTTTACTCTTACTGAATCTGTCATCCTGCCCTTGCATCGCTTCTCTCTTCCACATTGCATCTTGCATCAGGTTCTTGTATCGCTTCTCTCTTGCCAATTAAATCTTTCATCTGGCCCATATATCGCTTCTGCTTCTCTCTTTCCCGCTGAATCTTTCATCCAGCCCTTGTATAGCTTCTCTCTTCCCCTTTGAATCTTTCATCCGGACCTTGTTTTGTTTCTCTCTTCTCCATTGAATCTTTCATCCGGACCTTCTATCACTTCTCTCTTTCCCGCTGCATCTTACATCCGGTCCTTGCGTTGCTTTTCTCTTCCCCGCTGAATCTTTCATCTGGCCCTTATATCTCTTCTCTCTTCTCCACTGAATCTTTCATCTGGCGATTGCACCGCTTCTCACTACTCCGCAGAATCTTTCATCCGGACCTTGTATCGCTTCTATCCTCCCCGCTTAATCTTATATCCAACCTTTGTTTTTATTCCATCTATATATATATACAGACGTTCGACAGAAAATGGTTTTTCTTCCACCTGCCATACTTTAAGTGATATTTTGCTATCTACACTTCCCCACGACCACAACTGACATTTAACTGGATACACTGACATTTAACTGGATACACTGTCAACGAACACTGCACCTACGGGACTTAAATCGAAAAGATTTCAAACTGGAATCAACAATCAGTGTGGATACGCCTCAATGAACACTAAAAGTACGTGGCTTAAATCAAAATGATTCCAACTCGGACTCCACAATCAGTGTGGATACGCCTCAATGAACACTAAACTTAGATGGTTTAAATACAAAAAAAGACTCCAAACTGGAATCCACAATCAGTGTGGATATGCCTTCAATAAACACTAAAACTGTGTGGCTTAAATCAAGAAGACTCCAAACGCAATCCACACGAACAAAATAAATGCAACACAACCATTAAATGTCTAAAGTAATCTTCCGATTATTTTTAACCAAATTCTACATTCCTGGAGTGGTGTGCATTTGTTGAGCATGGCTTTATCTTCGCACTTCATGCCAATTTAATTCTGAGATGCATAAAAATCGGTTCGTTTAATTAATTATTAATTTACCTACACTTTGCTACTTTTTGTAGTTCTTGTTGATATTTGTGTTACTGTTATAGTTATTGTCTATTAAAAGACAACCAATTATTAGGAATGTATATTCGGCTACAGCACTTTATACTAAGGGACGAAAACAATGGTGAAAAGCTACCCCCTTTTGTTGGTCAAATACAACATAATTGCCCTTTAATCATCGACTTTCAAACCAGTGACGGACGTGATTGACACTTCTTTTATATCCATAACTGTGTAATGACTTGTACATTCAACCTAAGATTTGGAATTATTATTTGTCTCTGTTTCTCGATTCTACCGTTTACAAAAAAAAATCGGCGAGAGTCGATAACTTTTAGGTTAGTAATGGGCTATGACGTAATAAATGGAAGATGTTACATTTTTTCATCAAATACCCAAAAATGCACAATTTTATGTTGCATATTACGCGCACATCACGGCATTGGGATACCTACAATTGAGCTATTACATTGTAATGATCGTGTTGCGTAGAGTACAAACGAGCTTCATCGGTTTATTTTGCACATAAACGGAGCCTTGAGTGTATACCATGTGGCAAACATCACGATGTCATGTAATACTGGTCTTCTTCTATACAATCTAGCCCTACGACCGAGTCGTATAACACGAATACCTTTAACAAGATAGCTATCAACCTTTTAACACAGATAATACGGTTCTGGACAGTTCTTTTAATAGCGAAGAAACTTCTCAAACTTTCAAGAAATAGAAAAATATCCAATGACTTTCTTTTATTTCTTATCCATTCATTTAACCGCTTGTAGTACTTTGGGTAGTCATCTGCCAATCCCATATATGCTGGTTTCATCAGTCCTTCATCCTTAATACTGGTGCGAAGATGGCGAAAATACTTATCATTAGCTAAATATCCTATAAAAGCCTTATAACGTTCCACAAATTCAAGATATATTAATTTTGTTTGTAGGAATAAGAAGTAATGTATGTGTTGGATATTTTTCCGTTTGTGTGTCAGAAGGAACTTTCCGCAGGTCAGGATTGTGATTCAATAAAAGGAAAATGAACATTTTAAAAACATTTCGAATTATTAGGTGAGATATACGATCAGTTACATACTTTGGGACAAGGTTGTTTCTTCGGCATAGTATGTTAAACTGAATACAGCTCAACAATCTCAGTGAAGGTCAGATGAAATGTATAAATGTACATGTTCGTGTGCTTTTTCTACATCAGATTCAACTATGTGTTGAATAGGTCAATGCAGGAAAAGAGTTGACATTCATGTAGCACAATTAGTTATATGCATATTAGTGGTGATTGTGTGTTACACTTTGTTACTTGTTATAAATAATTATTTAGTACTGTTCTGTTTCACATTTTAATACTGGATTAAGCTCGTTTTTATGGTCTTACGTTGCCGTCACTTGTAAAAACATGTGTTACTTTGTTGTTGTTAAAACGCGATATAAGGAGACGATTTTCAATGAAGCTGGTGGTTTACGTGTGCCACCAACTCAAAATGATATATAAAGTACAATGGTATTTATGTTTGTGTCACTTTAATGTAATACAACTAAACTTCAGTTGCCTAAAAATGAATTATATTCTCCAGGGCTAGCTTGGGTTGGACTTCTCGTCTCCTGCATGTGTTAAGTACCTTCTGCAATACTTATGTCGATATGGTGTGATCACTTCATTGGAAAGAAACTATAAACTGGAGTTATATCAATATTAAGGGCTGTGATACACATTGCAAATTATGAACTGGGGTTATGTCATTTGCAACTCCCCTACGAGTAGGATTGAAATCAGTGCAAAATGTTTGTTGCACGTTGTAATGTATGTATTAATGGTAAGTGATGATTCCCTCAAATTTTGACTATTATTGTTGATCATGTTTTGTGTATTGTGTTTACACAGTAGTATATATATATATATATATATATATATATATATATATATATATATATATATATATATATATATATATATATATATATCCCTCTTCTTTTCTCTGTGTCTTTCGGTGTCCTGTAACATCACGAATGAAACATAAATATACAATATCAGATTACATTTTGTCCATTTTGCACTTCGTGGATATGAAAAAAGTGGGCAGAGATTTATTTAAGCTACTGCTCAGGACTGACGAAAATTGTATTTTACTGCAAACAGTGCACACAGGAAAACATCTTATGTTGACCTTTATAAAGTGTATACAACAATGAAATTAGCTTTGCAACTAATTGGATAGTTCGTCAGAGTAAATGACATTCATTTTTCAAAGTATACATATTCCATATTACTGTGAAGTGTATCAAAAGATGAGGAGAAAGAAAAGGATAAAAAAAAAAATTGAAATTACAAGTTGTTCTTTCACTTGCTTTTTTCAAGATACATGTACCTAACTGAAAGAAATGAGACATAACTGTTAGATGTACCATACTTTCAGGGTCCCAGGGTGGTCGAGTGGCGTAAATCACTTCCATTTAACGATGACTGGCATCTCACGTCTGTCAGATTGTGTACGAGTTTCGGGTTCAGCTAACGTGGGTGTATACGAAAACTTTCCAGTAGCTATGCATGGGTCGGTGGTTTTCCTGGTTTTTCCTCCACCAGATATGCTGGCCCCCATGTCTGGCATATCATATGCCGAACAATGGCATTAAACTCGCAAACCGCGAAAGACAAACCATAATTTAGCCATTTCTCCACAAAATATTAAGCACACCCACGTGTACTGTTATTATGCATTACTACCGTTCTTTTTACACACATTTGAAAGACATTGCTTCTAACACCTCTTTATGTCTGAACCAGCTCAATCTGTCTGCACTCTTCGAATTTTCATTAATGCGGTATTTCTTAAAATTGTGTTCAATTATTCGATTATGAAACGTTAAAATTAGAACAGATGCGATTGGCTGAGCGGCTTTAGAGCTGGGTCGATACGATTAATCCCGCTGTTAACTAAAACATAGAGGTGAATTGTCCCCAAAGTCTGGTTGCAAACAGAATTCAATGATACACAAATAACACATGAACTACTTTAAAAAGAAAGAAAAAAAACCCAACAAATATTGGTTCTCTAAGGTCAAAGGTCGCGAGTAAACATTTACTTAAAGTAATGAACAATAAAATTAACTCATGATGCCTCACTGTTTTAACTCTTTTATATTCTCACACTACAGACAATGCTTGTTTTCAAACTTTTTATTCATAACACGTATCAGTTGAATTTTCTTTGTAAGCTCAACATGATTTTTGAAATATAAGAAATCGCGCCTAACCCTTTTGATTTTCTAAACTATTCAATAAAATATGTTTTCAACATGTTTTTCATAGTTATTACTAAAGAATTCCTTAACATTAAGAAAAAAGATACAAAAAAAAATGGAGATATGCTTTAAAGTTTTATATTTTCAAAAACCAATCAATAAAATATGTTTTCAACATGTTTTCATAGTTATTACTAATGAATTCCTTAACATTGAGAAAAAAGATACAAAATAATGGGGATATGCTTAAAAGTTTTATATTTTCAAAAACCAATCATTGGTTTTGTTTTTAACACGTCCAACAACTTTCAGATGGAACAAAACTTGAATAAAACTCCATGTAGGGTCTATCCAAAAACTGCTATATGTAACAAGGCGTTGATAAAAATTCAGTGTACGGTTTAGTCAATAACTGCCATGTGCAACAAGACATTGATAACAAAAATTCATGTAGAATCTAGCCAACAACCGCCATGTGCAACAAGACATTGATAACAAAAATTCATGTAGAATCTAGCCAACAACCGCCATGTGCAACAAGACATTGATAAAACAAATACCATGTATAATCTAGCCAACAACCGCCATGTGCAACAAACCTTTAATAAAAATTCCATCTAGGGTCTAGCCAACTACTGCCAAAGGCAACAAGACTTTGATTCAAAATAAACCCTTGTAGTGTCTAGCAAAGAAATGCAAGATTCTGGATTGCATTGTCTTAGTCCGGCTGTAAAGTTTGCTAAGCCAGTCGACTCTATTATTATCCTCATCAAAGTTTTAGGATTAAATAATGAATATTACCGTCACAGTTAATTTTAATAGGAGACAATGCATTATCTGTGATATAATATGCGGCTATATCACTTTATATTAAGACACAAGACCTCTTTACCATTCTTATTTATGTCGAAACCTACCAGATTACCATTCTTATTTATGTCGAAACCTACCAGATTACCATTTTATCACTTGAGTTCAAACCAATATGAGTCGATGCCGACGAGTTTGAAGAAATACTTCTGTTTGCTCCACAATCATGTGACTGTTTGAAAATTGAACACTTTACTTTGATTTGATTGTTTGTCTTTTTGTTTATCTTTTGTGATAATGTCTTAATAAAGAGTCGAAAGTTCTAATGCTAATTAAAAACTAGTTATGTACTGTTAGTAGTCAATTTGTTACATTAATCTTAATTTACGAATCCATGTTGGATCCAGTGCACTGGAAATAATTGTTAATCTCGATAAATACAAATATTGATTGCAGAATTATAAACTAATATATGTACCTTTTATGGACCTATCTTTAGGTTCGGATGTCAGCAGGATCCTCTTGGTCGGAAAAAAATACTTCTTTGGCTTTGGAGGCGGAGGCTGAAATTTAAAGAAAAACTGAGCTGCTGACTCGGTTGAACCCACATTGTGCCAGAGTATATTATATAAAGAAACCTTTGTAATGCCTTTGTTTTTCATGGTTCCTGTAAGGTCATGCCAAAAATAGTGATCGTGTTGGATCTAACTATATTAGTATTCCAATGAATATATATTTCTCACTTTAATATGCTTACGTTTAGAGCAGTCTCTGGAATCTGGCAGCTACCAAAGGAAGTCTAAACACTAGGCTCGTCGTACAAACGCTAGGTACCTCGTACAAGAATCGGTAGCAAGTTATGTGCACAGCTAAAGAGAAACCTTTATAGAAAGCCTAACAGCAGTTGTCAAATATTGAAAATGTTGATACAATTGTATGCGTGATTTGTCTGTTTATTGGTTAATAGTGAAGAAAAGAGCTATGAATCACATATAGGCCTGAACTGAAAAATACATTTCAATATCATGGCACAAAATCTAGTGTTTGAAACTTAACATCAAGGCTGTAAATAAATATCAAATGAATATATGGAAAGCATGCAAATAATAGACAGACACAAGAAAACTGTAACAAATAAGAACACGTGATAAAATGATGAAGCAAATTTCAAGAACTTGTGTTTTACTGTATTTGCTGGAAGTAAAGGAGATTTTGGGATGAAGTGTGTATGAGATGATGACAACGGTAAAGAGGAAAGTATTGAGGAAAATAAGAATTTGAGCATAAAGGATAAAGCTGGAAAACAATTTGTTGATGCAGGCCTTATAAGTGACAATTGTATTGAAAATAATGTTATGTTATATGATCTAACATGCATAAAGTTATTTACAAAATTACTTTAACATAGTATGTGATAAAATACGTAGTTGAAATATAGACCTGAATGTAAATTTGTAAACCATCAACTCTAAAACAATCCATTCGGGAGCTGAGACGGCCATAACGCAGTATCTAACAAATATGAACACGAGACTGAATGATGAAGCAAATTTCAGAAACTTGTGTACTACTGTTTTTATTGGAAGTAAAGGAGATTTTATAGGGCGCAGCTAGATGGGTTGGTGGCATAGTCACAAGATAAGATACATTGAGAAACAAAGACAATACATAAATGGCTACAAATATGAAGAATCAAAAGAGGAAAACCAAAGTCGTTTAATTTTAGTTCATTTCTTCAAAGAACATGCGTATCATTTTTGTATATCAAGTTTACATGGAGCAATGTGATTTGTATAGTAAGTGGTACGCCTCGCCAGACAAAATATTAGAGAGAATAGACGCGTTATAGACATAGGTGTGACAAGGAAATAATGATGAACTCAATATAGTTCTTTATTATTTGTACAATGGAGTAGAATGTGAGAAGATGCATCGGCCGCAACTTGTCTGGCATATATTGAAGTCCAATAATGGTGTAATTTTTGAATGCTGAGTAGAACTATCAAATTTCTGCGTCAAGGCATTCCATTCCTCACTACTTATATTTTTGATCTCTCTAATTTTCCACTGGTCATTGTAAAGTTAACTTGTGAGAACATTTGAATCCTTTAATCATGAATTTCGGAAAAGACTGATGAATACTATCTTGCAAATACACACTACAGTAAGATTACATATTGATTACATTCCATGAACATGTATACATAGTAGTCTGTGTTGATATGACCTTTATTTATCTAGTAACCTAACACATAATTGGATAACGCATTCACTGGAACTGGGTTCATTCTGCATTTCAATCTCCAAGAGTACCTTTTAGTTTACATGAATCTCACATTTTGATAATTAACTCAGATGATTAACTCAGATAATTAACTACATGTAAACATTGTATGATGGCTTTGCGCAAAGCCCATGGGATCAGCAAAACATTTTGGTAAAGCGGTTCTTGCTGCTTTATTCTCTCCGCATAGCATGTACAAACAACAATTGCTGGATGGATCTTTCAGTTGCATACATACATACATACATACATACATACATACATACATACATACATACATACAAGCATGCATGCATGCATGCATAGACAGACAGACAGACAGACTTTTACATTATGCAAGTGTCCATACTAATGTTCAACCGCTTGCAGTTTGGAAACTTGGTAAATGTGTTCCTAATAAAACTTGGACTTTCGCTAACATTGCTTATTTAACTATGTGTCCCATTACAATAGAGAAGGAAAATAATTGTAAACTCTGCAAGAGATTGATTATAGACAGAACCAAGCATATGTTACTATTCTGCAACGCCCTAAATGACAAGCGTAACCCTATGTTTGAAAAAATAATAGATGCCATTGACATCCTAGACTCCCACTGGCTTTTATGTCAGGACAATGACACCCTACTTCATATCCTTTTGGGCAAGAGAGTGGACATCTTTGATTCTATGGATGATCAATCATGGCAGACATTCATGTGTGTGGTGGCTGATGGAATAAACACAATTTACACTAGAGCAAATGAACTTGTAAATGATATCCCTTAGTATGCTTATTCAGTAAATTGAGGAAATGGACCCAATTCATTTATATCTAATAAATAACTCACATGTGCTCTAAGTGAATGAGAACACGATAATTAATTTAAATCGTTTTAGTTGAATGTAAATAATTACAATTCCATTATCTCCCCTATCTTAATCTATGTTGCGTATATAACTCGTTTGCAACGAGTTCTCCCACGTATGTGTTTTGACATTAAGTTCTCTTTGCTTTTGTTGCTATATAGTGTACTGTAAGTAATTTAATCACAACTATGTTCATAACTTTTTTGTATTCACGAAACATTAACTGAATGAAATCTCTTATGAAGAGGAAATAAAGAAAGTCAGTCAGTCAGTCAGTCAGTCATACATACAGACAGACAGACATACATACATACATACATACATACATACATACATACATACATACATACATACATACATACATACATACATACATACATACAGTGAGAGACAAATATATACTTTTTAGTTCAGCCAGCATTATCGTTTCGATGTTCTCTCTCTCTCTCTCTCTCTCTCTCTCTCTCTCTCTCTCTCTCTCTCTCTCTCTCTCTCTCTCAACCTTTACATATGGGTTGTTTTCACAGACATCACGATTAAGTACGCAAATACCCACAATGAACACGCGCGTACCTTCTGCCGCCATTTGTATTCCGTAACAAACCGTTGTCAACATTAGTTCATCATGTATATTCAAGATAATAATCTGATTTAACTATTCATAAGGATATTTACTTGATCGAAACGATACATAGATTATACCTGAAACTATGTGCCCTATAAGACAAAAATAAAAAATAAAGCCCTGCAGTATTTTTTATTTAAGTAGGATGTGTTGCTACTAATCTCTCTGTAGAGTCAGTAACTTCGTTAAGTGGCCTGGTATGGCATATTGTATAGTTACATTAATGAGATGTGACAGAACTGTTGCGTGTACACGCGTACAGGAAATAGGCAAGTATGATAATCTGTGACTATAACCCCACCCATTGAAGGATCATATAGAATACATAATTCAGCACAAGATCACTGACAATCGAATTGACCCGAGGCATCATCGATATCGCGATGTCAGCTAAATTCGCTTGGAATCTAATAACAAAAGACAGATTTATTGTGCAGAGTCCGTATGATAATTTGTGGCCATAGTTCAGCTAAATAATTATGCAGAATGCCGACAATCAAACGCGGTCGCGATCTTGTCAACATCCAGATGCCTTTATTTATAATCTCACTTGTATTTGCATTGTTTCTGACACCGCCATCTGCATCATTAGTCGGCTGAAATAAACTTTGCTTATTCATCGCTATATATATCAGTCATTTATTATACATGCGTCTGAGTTATGTAAAGATAACATTTTGGTATATTCCCACCTGCTTTTTGCGTTCAAGTTGTTTCAGGATAGTCACTCCGCCTTCCAGTATGTGCTTCATGATCGGTTCATCAGCGTCCACGCTGTTATCGCTTTCTACATGGTACATTCCGTTCATTAACTCTGGATAAAAATATAAAACTCTTTATTTGTCAGGAAACATGCAATTTTGATGAAGTGGTATTTGAAATGAATGTAGTAAACTTAAATTCTAATATAACAATAGTCCAGTTTTCATTTACCATAGTGTTTATTTTTGGATCATTAAGTAAACTTAAAGTTGACTGCATTCCGAAAATCTGCAGTCTATTTCTAATAAGTTTCAATGCCAAATGAAAATATTCAAAATTCTTAAATATCGCTGTCGACAATGCCACGCTCAAAATCGAATATGATCCTGGAAAAAAACATTTAATGTGTCTCTCAAAACATTCAAAAAGTGACAATTTCTCTTTTTAATTTGACTTATGCCGCACTTCGGTAAAGCTTTCAAAACTGAATCCATGGAAGTTACCATATTTGCAACATAACAAAATAATGCAACATAATATGACATTGTTCGGATAAAATCTGGATACTATCGGTTTCACTGAAACTTATTTAACTGATTGTTAAGATTTCTTGCGAAAAGTAACGAAATCAAGTACAACAATACGATTGGTCGGATCTAACAGCGAAATGATAAACGGGAACAGAGTATCGAAGATTGGTCGTCGTCTGCTTCGAATTCCTATTTGGGTTGGGTGTTTTATTTTGTTTTCTTTTATTTTGTCTTTTGTTTGTTCCTTTGTATGGTTTTGGGGGAGTATTTTGATGTTGTTTTTCTTTGGTTTTTTTTTTTGTTGTGAGAATGTTTATTGGTTTGTTTGGGATGAATGATTCAAAACGCCAGGAAATCTAGGATATTTGCTTTTACTGATTACGCTGGCAAAGGGTGGGTTACAATTTGTATTTGCCACAGCAGTGTTGAAGCAAACAAGGTACGAATGGGTCGTCTGTTCCACATAATTTGTAGTTTAGTTTATACATATTTTATTGTCACAGTACGATACAATGGGATTGGGTACAAGTTATTACAACTGAGCTTAGCCCTCTCCTTAAAAAATACATATATTAAATAATTTTTCAACATGATAACAGTGACTGGTAATAAAAAGCTATTGGAGAGAAGGAGCGCAACGACAGCGATGTAAACGTCGTGAAGTTATTAAAATTTTCCAGTACTGGTTATACATTTGCATACATGTTGTGGAATTTAATAATTTTCATATGCATCGACCTTTCCCCAAAGTAGTAAATCTAAGGCTAACAGATATGGCACTGAGAGTTATTTCTCATCAACTCGTTTGTGACTATACTTGGGACGAACATGAAGAAATGTATTGAGGTCTCATTCCCATCGCTGGAACAAAAATGAATATCAACAACTTAAAAACAGTAAAGACTGGCTTTTTACTAGATACGATATTTGGACATAAACAGTTTTTTTTCAAAGCAGTGCAAGACATGCTACATTAACTGTCCTGTTTAAGTTTGCTCTGCAAAGCCACTGTTGAGGGTATACACATGATTTAGTAGAATGTAACTGAAATTGCAAATGACTATATTATTTGAACTTCGAAGGTTGTAATTTGTTTGTTCAGACACAGGGTAAGGGAGTAATTCATTGAGATAGTCCGGAGTTTGGTTCGTTTTAATGTTGTACAGTCTTAATACGTTTGGCCTCGTTCGTCTAGACTGCAGAATTTCCCACTGTGTTTCAAAATAGAAAGGTTGATTGCTAGTATATTTTGGAAGTCCTGCAACTATTCCTGCCGCTACAAGATGTAGTTTTATCTTTCATTTTATCTGACTCTATCAACCCAGGCTACAATGGCACTTTCCAAGATGGGCCTGATATAAGTTATTTTAGCTTTGATAAAATTTGCGTACTAAGTTTTTATTTTATAAAAATCCATTTGATATTGGTAGTGTTCCAAGATACCGATGAGAATCCACATACTTACGATCTGTATATTCAAAAACAAGTTCAGGAATATTTTTTACGTTCTTGTTTGTCAAAAACAAAGCCACTGTTTTTCTATCTGGTTTAAACGTTTAGAACAAATGTTGGGAACATTTATGAAGCTTGTTTTATATTATTATTCATGACAAGCCATTTCAGTTCAATAAGGAGATAATCACTGTTGAGAGTGGCCGTCATCAAAGAGGCCTTTGAGAGAGCTCATAACATGGGCAATATCGTTCACATAAATTAGAAATAAGAGATGACCAAATACGGATCCTTGTGGCAAACCAGCATTCATACTCGTTGCTTGTGACTACGTATCATGCAAGATGATAGCTTGTTTTCTGTTACTTAGATAATTTTCAAACCATTTCATCATATTTTCAAAAACACCGTATTCTCAATAAGAAGTCTCTGTACCAGACCGATTTAAAAGCTTTTGATAGATCAGAAAATACAATATAAGAATTTGACATTATTTTAAACAAAATTACATATTCAACAATACATTTGAAAAAGTTGGAAAACAGAGGAGTGACCGGTAAGGAATCCTGACTGATCTTTTTAAAAGACCGTTTTCTGAAAATAATTTTACACTTTTAAAAAAAAAATGCATCAACCGCTCCGGTGGCGTAGTGGTTAGAGCGTCCGCAGCGGAAGCGGGAGGTCGTGAGTTCGATCTCCGGCCGAGTCATACCAAAGACTTTAAAAAATGGTACTAACAGCTGCCTTGCTTGGCGCTCAGCATTAAGAGGTTAGTGTTAGGACTGGTCGGCCTGGTGTCAGGATAATGTGAATGGGTGTGACATCATGCTACATGTCTGCGACATGATGCCCTTATGCTAAACATCACTATAAACTGCCTCACTGCAGGCATCGTAGCGATATGACTGAAAAAATTTTCAAGCTACGTTAAAAATCCTAATCAAACTAATAAACAAAAAATAAAAATGCATCTTTCAAAAATGTTTGCGACACAGCTAAATAGAGAGACTGGTCTAGAGTTGGCAACCTTGTGTAAATCACGCCTTTAAGGAAGAATGTGCGCAAGTTTCCATTTATCTGGAAATTTGTTTTCTTTCATCGATCAATTTAAAGGAATTGTTACTGGTGCTTCCATTGCTTCATTTCGGCACTGACACATTATCTTAATTGTGCTATCAACCTCGATGGCTTTTATTGACAGAAACAAAATTAATAGCATCTTTAATTTCTTTTCACAGATAGTAATTTAGTTTAGAAACATTACCATCATCTACGTTTGAAATAGAAACAATAGATTCATTTAATAAGTGCGCCTATTCTTAATTTATCATCATTGCCAAACAATGCATTATTTATTGTACTTTTAAGTGGTAGAATAGAATTAGAACGACATATCTCTTTGAAAAGCAATTTTGCAATTTTCAAAATGTTTCAAGCGCATTCTTCTTTGAATCAGAAAAATGAGGATCAATACTGTCATTGCTGTTTAGCATACGTTTGTATTGTGTTGTTAAGAGTTTTTGAATTATAGCATTTGAATTATATCATTTGAATTATAGCATTTGAATTATATCATTTGAATTATAGCATTTGAATTATATCATTTGAATTATAGCATTTGAATTATATCATTTGAATTATAGCATTTGAATTATATCATTTGAATTATAGCAATTGAATTATAGCAATTGGATTATAGCATTTGAAAAATAGCATTGTATTTGTAATAAATCTGCAGTATGCGCATTTGATAGTGCTCCGTTTTAAGGAATTCTTAGATTTGTGTGATTATTTATGTGATTGTTGGAATTCAGTGCAATGGAAATATCCTTTGCCCGAAATATTTAGCCAATTACTAGCAGCAAACGTCACGGAGTAAAGTGTTAGTGAGTTTCCATGATGCCATGGTTCACTAGCAGTGAATTCAGACCAAAACCGAATAACTGTCTCCGAAGTAACATAGTCCATATTAAAATCAAGCGGTGTTATTGATGATGCGACTGCAGTGGCAGTATTTACGGAGTTAAAATAGTTCCCTGTTATGGGGAGAGTTGTATAGTTTCTACGGCGTGAATTGTTCGCAGTACGGAAACCTGCTGAAGTGAGAACCATGCAGATCTGTGATTTATAGATACTTGGCAGGTTTGAGATATGTGGTCTTGCATTGATTAGAGTAAAATTCAAGTATAGAACGGACACGTTGAGCTTTCTAATTTACAACTGAAGTTGTATGGGAGTCTTTGGATATTTAGGGTAAACTTATGACTTCTAGTGGGAATCGCGCCAGGGTTTGACAACCATTCGGTCAAGTAAAGACCCCTGGCTAAATAGTTATGTACTAGTGCTATAAGTGATTTGGTTTTATTATGTTTAGCATATACTATTCGCTCGCAATTTTGAAAGAAAGACGTGTCCTATAAAATAAAAAAATTAAAAAACAATAAATAAATAACTATTAATGATACAGCGGCTGCAAACAATTATCAGTTAGTATTGGCCATGAAATCATGTGCATAACCGAATCATGAATTTGACTGTTATATTTAATTAACTGAGAAGAACCGCTAATAAAGAACGTGTGTTTGAAAACCCCCTCCCCAGCCATATTGTGTAAAGTTCATAAGCTTTGTATTGAATGTATTGGACTTCCATAAAGGCTTTGACAGTAAGACTAAAAGCAATATCTTCACATCTGTTTGTATCTGAGTTGGATGTGTTAAACTTGGTACATAATTTGTTGAAATTCCTTAGCAGATTGGGCAGTGGAAATAACAACAATAAGCCACTTCTACATCTGTTTTTAATATCAGTTGGTAGTATCTTACAACGCACATGGCGACAGGCAAACAGGGAGCACTGAATGAGAAGTATAAATTATTATAATGGCAACTCACCATCTACTTAGAGCTCACCATGAGCGAAGCTCTGGAAAACCATTTGGACAGTCAACATTGGAGGGCGTAACATCACCAACCTCCGCTTTGCAGATGATATTGGTGGGATGGCAGGCAGTTAAGACGAGCTTACCAACTTAGTGAAGAACCTCGATGAAACATCTTCCAGATTTGGCATGGAGATAAGCGCCGAGAAGACAATACTGATGACAAATAGTGGCAAACAAATCTCAATTAAGATTAAAGTCAGTGGACAGGAACCGGAAAAAGTCGGCCAGTTCAAATATCTTGGTTCCATAATCACCAAAGAGGGATCAACTGCAGAAATTGTGTCACGAGCAGCACAAACAACGGCAGCAATATCAAAGCTAAGATCCATCTGGAGAGATAAGACTGTCTGAAAACTAAAATCAGAATATTGAAAGCACTAGTCATCTCAATCTTTTTGTATGCATGTGAGGCCTGGAACCTGATAACAGAATTACGACGATGAATCCAGGCACGTGAAATAAGACGCTACATAACCATCCTTGGCATCTCTTACATGGAACAAATCACAAATGAAGAAGTGCGTAACACCATCAGGCACAAAGTAGGCCATTATGAAGACCTCCTCACCTCTGTCAAAAACGAAAGCTGAAACGGTATGACCATGTCCCTAGAATCAACAGTCTATCCGTAACAGCACCGCAGGGCAGCGTGCAGGGTGGCAGAAGGAGAGGTAGACAGAGAAAAAAGTGAACTGACAACATCACAGAATAGAGCAGGAAACGTTTTGCGCAGATATGGCATTGGCATATGTTCAAAACAAGTGGAGGCAACTGGTCAGATGTTCAGCAGCACAGTGCCTCAACGACCACACTAGATCATTAGACTGATGATGATGATGATGATGATGATGATGATGATGATGATGATAATGGCAACAGGCAGAGGTACACCTACGTCTTTAATCGATTCGCATTTACCACATTCTGTTCATTGGTGACTCTTGTCGCCATTGTCGCCTATTGATGCGAGGAAGCACGAGTAAAAATAAGCACAGATATTCGGCATCGGACGGTCGCTTATGATCTCAAGGTTCATGGTCAATCTTTTCAGAGATGGTGACCTGGAGTGGTTGCACCGTACTCTAAGAATAAAAGAGGAATCGCCTAAACTAATGGTCCAAATGGACCTGACCGTAGCGGATTGTGAAGAAAGTAACTGATGTTTCATACCTGATCGCAAGGAACAATCATAAAGCGACTAAGATTGTTCACTGCAACCGACAAAATCCATACTTAATGCTACCTGAGAGTGAACATAAACACGCCGATAGCCATAAATACCGGATAACGATGATGAAACCGAGAGGGAAGAAGTATCGCCATATCCAATTATGGCTCAAAGAACCAATTTACGGAATGACGACGAAGAAACGCCAATGTGTTGTCTGAAGTTACACAACTTATTTGAATCTGAGTTCAGTTATTTCATTTGCTTGTAGCACTGAACGTTGATAAAAATAAATTGTATTGTTGGGTAATAATCGTTTCCTTGTGATTATTAATTGGTTGGGCATAGTACTATACGTCAAACGGGTTTAGATACAAAAGCCGCGCAGTTAAAATCAAATTGAAATGCGCCAATTGCCTGTGTAAATAGAGTTTTTTTTTTCTGGCGAATAATTATGTAAGACAGATGTTTTATTTTTGCTGCGAATAAGTTGTTTAGATTGATCATGTGCAGTCTTAGATCAGAACAGTTTGTAAACGTTGTTTGCTGCTTGATTGCAGTTTGGTAAATTAGATGTTTTTTATTTTGTTAGTTTTTTGAGTAAAAAAACTATAAAAATTGATAAGAGAAGGTGGTGCTTTTATATCTGATTGCTTGGAGGTTAGTGGACTGTTTTTTTTTTTTTGTTGTCCCTGTAGAGTTAGTACTCGTGGTGAACAGATCAGTGTCAGGTCTAGTTTGGTCTAGGGATTACAATGTCTGTCGCACCAGTTGGGCGTTGAAATCATGGTTGACCTGTTTTTAAGGTTCGTAAGATTTTTGTTTGTTTGTTTGATTAGGATTTTTAACGTAGCTTTAACAATTTTTCAGTCATATCGCTACGATGTCTGCAGTGAGGCAGTTTATAGTGATGTCTACCACCAGGACGACCAGTCCTAACACTAACATCTTAATGCTGAACGTCAAGCGAGGCAGCTGCTAGTACCATTTTTGTAAGTCTTTGGTATGACTCGGCCGGGGATCGAACCCACGACCTCCCGCTTCCGCGGCGGACGCTCTAACCACTAGGCCACCAGAGCGGTTCGTAAGAAACTTGTGAAGAACGCATTATCTAACCTCTGGCATTATCTAGCATTTGCCCTTGATCTGTTAGCGTCTTGCCAGTTGGAAATTGGCTCGTACATTGTATTTTAAAAATTGTTCGCTACCATCTTGACAATCATAATGGTTCAGCCTGGTTTCCATGATGAACAATATTATTGGTCTGCTTGAATGGAATAGTTTCCCTTTGGGAAGTTCTAAAGGACAATACATAGCACTTAATAATTAATTAGCAGAAATCGTATTGCACACCGCAGTATTGTCCATTCGTTTATATGATGGTGTCCCAAACGTTTGCATTATAGAGTTGGTATTCATTTGGCTATGTTCGGTCGATGTAGAATTGGTCAAATTAGCATTAAGTTAGTTGTAAGAAGATACGATCGGCTGACACCGACTGAGTCTAAACATATATTGTGTATAGGTCTTTTTGGAGACGTGTATATCCAGGGCTTTCTAATTTACAACTGAAGATGTATGGGAGTCTTTGAAAATTTTGGGTAAACATATGACTCCTAGCGGGAATCGCGCCAGGGTTTGGCAACCGTTCGGTCAAGTAAAGACCATATCTTGTAAAAAGAAAATTTCTGGTGGCAGACGATTGGGATATGTCTAAATAGTTAGGTGATAGTGCTATAAGTGATTTGGTTTTATTATGTTTAGGATAAACTATTCGTTCGCAATTTGGAAAGAAAGACGTTTCCGTTAATACTTTATCTCGGATATTATATAACGATAAGACAGAAAGAGTGTGTATATGCGGCGCAGAAATTCAGGCGGGTTTGGTGAGTTATAAGCAGCGTGTTAATTTTGTTGACACGCGGTAGCTAGAAGTCGGCGAAATGATTGAACCCCCCCCCCCCCCGTTAGTATTGGCCATGAAATCATGTGCATATCCGATTTGTGAATTTGGCTGTTATATTTTAATTAACTGAGAAGAACCGCTAAGAAAGAACGTGTGTTTGACAACCCCCTCCCCCGCTATATTGTGTAAAGTTCATAAGCTTTATACTGAATGTGTTGGAATTCCATAACGGCTTTGACAGTAAGAATAAAAGCAACAACAACAACAACAACAACATCGTCGCATCTGTTTGCATCTGATTTGGATGTGTTAAACTTGGTACAGGATTTGTTGAAATTCCGTAGTGGATTTGGCAGTGGGGAAAACAACAACAATAAAACACTTATACATTTGTTTTGAATATCAATTGGTATTACATCTGACGTTATGTGAAAGTCTTTGGAAATTTCGGGTAAACTTATGATTTATAGTGGGAATCGCTATGGTTTGACAACCGTTCGGTCAAATAGAGACCCCTGGCTAGTAACAGTTTTATAGCAGTTAAGTTATATCATTTGAATTTTAGTATTTGAATTATAGCGTTTGTATTACAGCATTTGAATACCCGATGAATGGAGAACGGATTTCATACGTCAGTATTATGAATGCGTCATAAATATAGTCAGAAACCGACGACGTTTCCATCTGATAACACTAAATTGAGATTTTTTTTAAAAAATTTAAAAATTGTATTTAACTCTTGTTCGTGTGTTTTGGGTGTTTGTTTTGGGTGTTTTAACGAAACTTTAAGAATTTGAGTCATTCGCTGCCATGTCTGAAGTGTGACAGTGTTTAGTTATGTCTATCAATGTGGCATCATATCCTATCAAATGATTATCCTGACACCAGGCCGACAAGTCCTAACACTAATATATTAATAATGAGTGCCAAGTGAGGCAGCTGCATGTACTATTTCCATAAGTATTTGATTTAACTCAGCCGACCTCCCGCATCCGAGGAGGACCCTATAACCTCATAGGCGACAGGAACGGTCTATGGAATTACTGAACAAACACTGTATTATAATCCTCGTGTTTTAAAACTGAAACTCAAAATCTGGCTCAGTTAGTAATGTTTCTGTAATAAAACTACAATGTAGATTATCAAAAACAGTAATCTGAAAAGACGCGATGTTTGGTTAATTATACAATTCTGGAAATATTAGCTCAGGTTTCTTTCCAATTTGCAAATGTTCTTTTATACTTCTTTTGGTTTAGGAATTATTATTATTATTATTATTATTATTATTATTATTATTATTATTTACTGAGAGAAAAAAGTAAATTGTGACTTAGAATCGATGAGAAGTCAATAGAAGTGATAACCTGTTTGCTAAATTAAATATACGAACCTTCTACTCCAAGATTGAACTCTGCAGATACGGGTCTACTTCCGCTTCCTATTTCATGAATTATCTTCCTTGATTTGGCAGTAACGTCATCGAGCAACGGCATGGCCGGAGTAAGATCGTTTGGTGAGTTATTGTTTTCGGTATCGGATAATCCACTCTGTGCCTCTCGTGCTTTAGATATATCCATGTCCGATCTTATCGTGCGAATCTCTGGCAGGGTCACACTTCCTGACAATCCAACGTCTTTGTTAATATTTACATTTCCTGTGGAATACGAATATACCTCCAGGTTTGTCCTTCTTGTTTGAGGGACGAAAGCACTCTTTTCACCAATGTCTCCACTATAGAGAAATGGGGTTGAATAGGCCCCCAGTTCTTCATATCTTTGACGCATAGCTTCCTCTTGTTTGTGAGCAAGATATTCGGTAGAGCTATAACTTTGATCACGATACACGCTTTTATAATCCGAATAACTGTCATCACCATCTATTGGTTTGATAATTCCGGTGGGAATAGGTCGCGATGACGGAAAACCAGATGCGGTTGCAGTCTTCCGTGGAAGTTCGTCACAACTATGAGCTAAGTATTGTTTTGATCCTACCGACTTTCTTAATTCTGCTTGTGCAGATTTTCCAGCTAATTGCTGTTTTCTCCTCTGAATTTCGTATTGAAGTTGCTGTTTCTTTTCTTCTCTCAATCTCCGTTCTTCCTCGTCTGAAAGAGTCGGAGATGTGACACCCTTTATTATTTTGTTTGGCAAATGTCCGTCTGAATGGCTCATCGGTAATTGGCCAGACATTAGTTTTTGCACATCAAATCTTTCAGCAGAACTGGCTTGTTTTGAGAAGAACATTTTTGCATAATCAGAAGGTTTGGTTTTGTGATACCGTGCATTGAACAGAGGCTCTGATCTAATACTATCACTATCACTCAAACCAGATTGAGAACTATCATCAGTCATGGATTTTGCATGCTTATATTCTTCCACGGTTTTGTTTTGAATTTCTGACTCAATGTCTTTATCCTCTTTGATAGGAGAGAATTTGGCTACCATAGGGTCCGACGATTGACGTTTATGTCTAGCTCGTCGCGGCAATACTTGTGGTGATGACCGCGGAGTTGGATATGGGGATACGCCTTTTTTCTTGCCATTCGTTGCTGGAAATGACACAGATTTCCCGGTCCGCGGATCGTATAATCGTTTTTGTGTATCGTCGCTAAGTTTAAGCTCCCCAATCTGAATTTTCAGTGCTTTAATTTCCTCGAATTCTTCTATCTTTCTTCTCCGTCCTTCTGTCACCCGACGAAGCTCCACCTGAAGTCTTTTCTTCAGAGATCTCATAGCCTTAGTGATTGGCTCATCATATATATTGATCAAAGAATCAATAATCCTATCGGTTTCATCTCTGTACTGTTCCACACCACCCTCTGCTGAAAACGTCGCCACATCTGGAGGAATGTTCACTTTAAGGAACTCATCCGATCTGTATCCATTACTGGAAGATCCTCCACCAGTATCCCCGGGAACGGTTAAATAATTACCATTCCTTTTGTCGAGAGAGGGTTTATCCAAGTCATTTATATACTTGTGTCTAATGATATTAGCAACCTCCAAGTCCTCCTCATTCATGGATGAATCATCACTTTGAGACGACGTTGCTGGTTGTCTTCTGGCTTGTTTAGACTCAGATCTTGATGCAGACCTGCGAGCACTGTGTGATCGTACTTTAGACTTGTGGCTTGTAATTTGCTCCTCTTCATTTGGTATCGAAGGGAGCCTCCGTCTAACTTTCTTTTGTTCTTTTGGTTTGGGTTCCTTGACTTGTGAGGATGGTTTGGGTTTTGGTGGGATGGGAGGTGGTTGTGCTTCCTGCAAAATTGCATTTTTTTATATTCGTGTAAAACATGTAAAATTAGGAACTATGAGTTTTATTTATATAAATAAAAAAGAAAACCTTATCTTTCTTCAGTCAGCAGATTTATTCTTGGCTATGGTAATGTTTGTGTCGCTAAATTCTGTATTTTACTTTATCCAAAAATAGTTTCCATGAACAATACTTGCAACGTGCTGTATTTGTTCATACGCTTGGACATAGTGTGAACAAGAGGGAAACGGATCATGATGGCCTTGGTAGGAGAGGACAAGAACAAATGGTAGATTATAGACTATTATGTTTTGTTCAAGAGTTTAACTCCATCATCTAAAGAGAAAAAGAATTTCCTTTCTTATGAGTGTCATTTAGCTTCCCTTCACTAGTCCTTATATATATATATATATATATATATATATATATATATATATATATATATATATATATATATATATATATATATATATATATATATATATATATATATATATATATATATATATATATAGATATATATATATAATTCTTTAATAAATTAAGAGATTGATATTTCAATAAGATAGCAAAATCTTTATTCAATCTCCCACATATTGAAAGAACAGTTTGTCGAGACATCAAAGAAATTTACCTTTTCAAACATCTTTACTTTTTCTCGAACTGACTTTGCTTCTGGACCTTTATCTTGACTGTATGCAGACTTTCTCTCCGCTGGAACAGGTTTGTGTTGCTCTATGAAGGGTGCTTCCTCCTCAAAATCTGTTCCAGAGGAAGGAGAATGTGGCTTTGGCGGTGACGAGTCTGAATCAGGCGGAGTAACTGGGGATGGATACTGATAAACGTCAATATCAGGAGAGGAAGATGGAGATACTGAGGTACTGTCGGAGTATTCTCGCCGCGTAACAGTCTTTGTCTCTGGACTAGGCGGGGAGTCCAGAACGCGATACTGTGGTGACATGCTGGCTTCCTCTATTTCAATATGTTTCATCAGCTCAGGATCTGGCTTTGCTTTCATATCTTTTGCTTTTCGTTTTCTTTCATCGGTATCTTGTCTTACAAGCTGTGCCTCTGCATTTTGAGGCTGGGCAACATTGCGATTAGAAACATACTTATCTTGGCTACTGGTGACAATTGCAGCTAATTCTGGTTTGGTTTCTTTAACTTGTGTTTGTCCATCGGTAGTCTTAAATTTATCTGTATCAATAGGTTTTGGTACATGAGGTCTTGTTTTATGTGTAGCTAAAATTTCGGGGGTCGGTTGAGGCAGTTTTCTTCTTGTTTTACACGTTGCTGAGCTTTCTTTGGAGGAAGATTTTACGTTTTCCGAGATATTAGATCTGGATTCATCGTCTATAGTTTTAGTAATGTCAGGCATTGTTAGTGAACTAGGCGGTTTTGCCATGTTATCGGCGATTTTATTTTCTTTTGGTGTAAATGTGTGGATGGTCGTAACACTTTCTGTCACAGATGTCGCTGAGGAACTCGTGCAAGTTGGAGCAGTTTCCGGACCTTCATCTTTATCACCATTTGCATCACTTTCCGTCTCAGTCGTGGTCTTGGAAGAATCAGTTTCAGAATGACTCCACAAATAATCCCCATGGACACTACCGTTACCGTCATCGAAGAAAGAACTTATATTTTCTACTCGTTCATATCTCTTAAGTCCGTAGTATTTATATTCTACTTCTTCACGTTCTTGATGAATTTGTTCCTCGTCTTCGTGTTCTTCGTCGTATTCTTCATGCATGCACTCCCGTGATTCTTGTCGTTTACGCTCTTCTTGTTGACTGAGTAGCATTTCCTGTTGTTCAGCCTCCTCAACTGAGGGTGACACATCCATAATTGGTGAAAGATCGATAACAGGTGACCAGTCGGTGGTTGGAGGTCTTGCTTTCTGACGTTTAGTACCCTGATAATCTATTGGTTTTTGAGACGGGTCTGCCAGCTCCATATCTTCCATCTCTTCCGCACTGTGGTCTTCGTCCTTGATGTTATCGTAAAATCCTGGCGAGACTGGAGAAGAGCTCGCGGTGCTAGTTTGAGATTCAGGACCTTCGGCATAAGCAAGCAAATTGGTGGGAGACACAGACATTGAAGTCAGATTAGCCGTGTTACTTGCAATAGTCGCAGCATAGGTCGCTAAATCCATCACAGTTTCGGAATCTGACACATCCGGGTATTCTTGAGCATTACCAAGGTCATAGAATGGTTTACTTTTCTTCAGACTAGAGGGCTTATCAAAAACAGGTGTCTCTCCAGAAAGACAAAAGAAATCGTCAGTAATTTCCTCTGGTGATTTAGGCAAAGGTCTTTGAGCAAAAACGGCAACAGTTCCTCCAGTGACACCTTCTTTGTCTTCTTTAGAATGTTGGGCACTACCATAAATTTCTTCAAACGAAAGCTGACGAGCGGGAGGGGATATATCATACGTAAATTGTAAACGCTTATCTTTGGGAGACGGTGATCCGCGCCTTTTACCTGGATAACTATCACGTCTTCGCGGAGAGAAAGGGGGACTTTCTAACCCCTCCCGCCAGCTAGGACTTATGGGTACTGTTGGACTAAACCTGTCATGTCTGCTATCATCACGAGAATCTAGCAATGAGGAATCTGTGATATCCTCGTCTGTATCACGTGACATGTCCACTTCACGCATATCCTCCACGAAAGCACTGGCCGCCAGTGCGATACGAATATCATTCAGAACTTGAGCATTACCTGCAGCCAAATATTTACTCTCAACGTCCGTGCTAACGGCACTATCAGTTCCGGTCTCATCGTCGGATGAGGTTGCACTGTGGGATCGTGAAAGATTGAGAGATTTCGGCCTATGTTTACGCTTCATCTTACCACTATCATCACTGCTACCGATACTCATCAAGGAATAGTCATCGCTTACGTCATCAGGACTAAAGCCGTCATGTGAACGAAGCATAGAGACGTCTTCCATGTCCACATCAGATATGATATCCGAGTAATCCGAGTCGCTCCTAGAGCTCGCCGTACCCATCCCTGAGTGAAAAAGAAGAACATCAATGGACAAAGAAGAAAACAAAATTAAGAACGATGAATAACATACGCCAGCTGTGATGCCTGAGAACAGTCATTAGATTTTGCAAACTTAGGTGCAGAAAATATGCAAATTAATGAATAAATATTAAACAGAACAAATTATATGCAGTGGTCTATCGTGACAAGTCATTGAGTGAGAACTCGATGGGATTCATTTGCCCTCAAGATTTTAACCAGCAACGAGTAAATGTGTAGCCTTGAATTAGATTTTCTTAAAGGTCAAATAGAGAAGGTATCCATGTGTATGTATGATGTCCCAAAAGCCTTTTGCTATTTAACACATTAAATAGAGAAGGTATACTGCATGGCTTAGATGACATAAGCGATAGTGTCATGTTCAACAACGGTGACACATTTTACAATTGTTAAAGGAGCGGTCATTTTCTAAATTGGTATTTTTTTAAATAAAAGTTAACTGAAATAACTGAATTTGTTACAAAAAACATTGTGTAAAAGATGCAAGTAATACTAATTATGAAACAGTCCACTTTATGGACTTCTGAGGACTACGGATAAAACAGTATGGACATTGGACGCAATTAATAATGGACTGCATATTATACACATTACGATATGTACTTTTTGGATACTACCAGCCGCCTCGCTTGGTGCTCAGTATTAGGAGGTTAGTGTTAGGACGAGTCGACCTGGTGCCAGAATAATGTGACTGGGTGGGATTTTCATGCTACATCTCTGCGACATGATGCCCCAGTACAAGGCACCACAATAAACTGCCACACTGCACACATCGTAGCGATATGACTGAACAATTGTTAAAGCTACGTTAAAAATTCAAATCACACACACACGCTCACTTTTCGTGGTTCTTATACAAGTAAATTGCGTTGAATTGTCCAGCAAGATTTTAATTTAGCTGAATTATCCGGCAAGATTTTAATGTAATATACGTTTTAAAATACTTATCGGGTGTTGCTAAACACAATGATGTCCCAAAAGCCTTTTGCTATTTAACACATTAAACACATCACGGTGGTCTATCAACCATAGTAGGACTCAAAGACAGGTCACGTCATACCATGCAGATTAAAGACGATACTTTTCCACTGAATCCTCGTTAGATGTATAATAATAATAATTTATATTTTTGTCAAAATAAGGTACGTAATAAGTATTTTTTATTGTATAATCTGTGGAAAATTGTAGTCTTGTACGAAATACACTGGTCTTTTGCGACCGAACAAACGTTACAACCTACTTTTACACTCACTACATTCATCAGGGGAACGCACAAATTTCTACATAATGTTTGGATGCCCTTCATTTCGGCCATTCATCCACAGTTACAAGACAGTCCAGAGTATAGCCAAACATGGAAGATTTGCCTTTTTTATTTAAAAAAATACAGAAAATGTTCTTATAAATATAAAATAAATACTAACTTTACCTGTGTGTATCAATATTTATTTGTACAAAAAAAAAAAAAGATGGTTGCTGGACATTGGACTTGGATGGATATAGGCAAGCAGCAACAACTAAAATATTGTCCCTTTAATTCTGTTGTAATTCAAGTAACGAAAATTAAACTGATCATATTCATAAACATGTAATGTGTGCACAGCAGAACGATTTAGAGATAAAATAAAAAACCAAAGCTTAGGAAAAATGTACAAGCACTGATTCGCCAGGAAATATGCATGCTTTCTGCACAGATAACAGCCAATGAAAGAATTAACGTTTATAAAACACGATCAAATTGAGTGAAAGTGTACGAGGTAACACACGAACAAGGTGTGTGAAAGTGTACTCAGACACGATAAAGTTGTGTGAAAGTGTACTCAGACACGATAAAGTTGTGTGAAAGTGTACTCAGACACGATAAAGTTGTGCGAAAGTGTACTCAGACACGATAAAGTTGTGTGAAAGTGTACGATGTAACACACGATAAAGTTGCGAGAACGTGTACGGTGTAACATAAGATCAAGAAAGATAAAATCATATTTATGGACGTGAAAAAATAATCAGCACACGCAAAGAACAGAGATAATCTCTGAGAAAAGGATATAAGAATGTGCAAGAATAGCTACATAACAATAAATAGGATTTTTATATCTCGTCTCTAAATGAGAGGAATTTGAGAAAATGACGACGAAAATGTTAATTTATTTTGGGATGAGTAGTAATATAATCAGTTGTAAATATAAGTCAAATTTCTAGGCAGAAAACCCTGATAACGTCTAAATGGGAGGCTATTGACATGTGCAAGAATGTACTAATGACTGGACATGTAAACATTACTAATATAAGAGACAAAACATTAACAGTTTCAGAATAATGATTTGGCAAGCGTTAGGAACAAAACAGAACAAATTAAAACCATAGATTATCTCGTTTCTCTGCGGCAACAAAAACAACCACCATAAACAACAAAAACCAGATATTTTAGAACATGTATGTGACTACAGTTTGGGTGACAAAAGAATATACTAAAGCGCGCGCTTAGGTGTTTTACAAAGGTGATCATATTACATATGAATTAGAATCGAGTAGCAAATGAAATCTTTACAATGAGTACCGGGGTTTAGGAATAAACTAGATCTAGCCAAGTAAATTCATTGATTATTAACAAGTTGTCTTGGCAAGTCCTTTTAGGTTTGACAAATAAATAAAAAAATATCTTTCCCACTTTAAACTTAGACAAAATTTAGTCGATAAATATTAATTTTAATTATTTTTTTTATAAAAAGAAGTTAATATCTTCATTCTGAAAGAATTTCCCACTACAACGCCTTCAACGTTAATTTTGGACAGATTGCACAATGATTATAGTTATTCTTCTTCATAAATTTTGACCCTTCGTATTATCCGACACACTGTAAGTGCTGGAAACAAATACCCAGTTTTGATTTATATATGTTTACAATCTCCACTACGCAAGATTACAGTTTTCAAATTTACTGGCTGAATCTGTACGAATTATATTTTAAAAAATCAATTTTTTTTCCGCTAAATATATGATTATTGCATTTCATCATTCTAAACCTTCTCTGGGACTCAATGGATGAATGTAAATAAAATAGTGCGGATAAAAAGCTGGCATGCTAAATAATGTAATAAATAATCACCACAACTGCCCACCACTGACATCAGGACGCCTGCGGTAAAGCAACACAATAAAAGAAAGCGCAATCATCATTAATCAGCGTTCTCGGGTCAGTAAAACAAAATAGTGACTCGAAAATATGCCATAACTTATTCATATGGGAAATTAGAACAAATTCACATAAACTGTATCATTAGCAGTTCGATAGAACCAGGCAACAGCGTCAGCTGTAATTGAACCACATAGGTGGTGATAAGGACATAGAACCAAGTCTGCTATAATTGTACTAAATATAATTGAAAGAAATATATAGAACCAGGCTAAAATGTCTACTGCAGTTGTACCATATATCCTGGTAACAAGAACATCAAACGAGGTTCGAGCATCTGCTGCCGTTGCATTTACTTCCAGGTTAACAAAATCAAATCCGGCGTCCAAGGTAACTGTACCATATACACAGGTAACAAAGATCTAACCTATACAGGTAACAAAATATAACCTATACATGTAACAAAATCTAACCTATACAGGTAACAAAGATCTAACCTATACAGGTAACAAAATCTAAACTATACAAGTAACAAAATCTAACCTATACAGGTAACAAAATCTAACCTATACAGGTAACAAATATCTAACCTATACAGGCAACAAAATCTAACCCATACAGGTAACAAAATCTAACCTATACAGGTAACAAAATCTAAACTATACAGGTAACAAAGATCTAACCTATACAAGTAACAAAGATTTAACCTATACAGGTAACAAAATCTAACCCATACAGGTAAAAAAGATATCTAACCTATACAGGTAACAAAGATGTAACCTATATTGGGATTTAGTGGTAAGATACTCGAGTAAGAAGCTTATGAGAATTATGTATCTTGCATGTCGATTGGAAGAACTGTATTTTATTTTAAGGTCTAGATGTACCTGTGTGTGCAGTCACAAAAACAGAGAAAGACTTTTGTAAGATTGAAACTCGGGATTGATTGAAATGCATCACTTAAATCTTTCTTTCATTTATATTCATGGTTATACAGCAATCATAAATACCTCAATCATAAAAAAGAAAGAGTAATAAAACAAACGGGTTTCAGGATCTACTCAATCAGGCATAATCGAGCATTTACCTGAAAATATTAGTCTTTGACCACTGCATACATTGCTGTGCGTGCATCGTTTCATGTTTATTGTAAGCAAAATCAATTAGGGGAAGATCGGGATGAAGATAAAATAACGAATCACCTTTTAATCTAGAGGTTCCCGTGGAACTGCGAACGTCATCAGAGCCTGCGCTTTCTGTTGGTGATGGCTCTAGACTAGTTCCTAAACTTTTGCCGGCTTCCGTAATTGTTTCCAGTTTGGCTCCCTCAAGACTGATTTGCTTGACGTGTTCAGGAAGCGACGCCTGGCGGGTCATTTTTATTGGCTTTGAATCTTCTTTAGAATGTTCTACTGCAACTTCTGTAGACGCCGATCTCTCTAACGGTGCACGTGACGCACTTTCAGCCTGGAAATATCGTTGTCTTTGTTAGCACCATTGTTTTAAATTTGTATAATAAATAGTCATAACAGTCTATTGTGTTGCCGAGGCTGTTTAATGCGTAGGAGAGAAGATTTGATATTGTTAATTCCATTTTATTCGTTCAAGCCTTAATATTCGGCAAATATAATGGTCCCTTCATACTCAGCAAATATAATGTTCAGTGTCGGATATTTATATTTTTCTATCAAGAAATACTGTTGTAGTGTTTTCCTAGGTAGTTTGTTACAAATAAATATTGGTAAGTGGACATAATTTTTGCATAGCTCATGCATATACATATATATATATATATATATATATATATATATATATATATATATATATATGTGTGTGTGTGTGTGTGTGTGTGTGTGTGTGTGTGTGTGTGTGTGAGTATGTATGTGTGTGTGTGTGTGTGTGTGTGTGTGTGTGTGTGTGTGACTTCACTTGTCAAAACCGTGCCGTTTTACGCCGCTGTGCACATGTTCATCTAAGATAAAACATGAGAGAAACAGACGTAATTTATGTGCATATGTTAAAGATGTAAGTCTCGTGTGTTAACTCTCACTTAGACAAACTTGCTTCTAACATGTTTTATAAGGTGTGAAACAAACCTCTTTATTACATGTGTGTGTGTGTGTGTGTACTTTTCCAGTGCATTTTAATGCTGTAATTTTTATTTTGCTCGTTTTATCTAAGACCTAAATGTGATGTTTAATATTGTACGTACAATAGCCCAACTGCAAAGACACAGATTACCCGTGCCTTATGTCACAGTAATGGAAACATCCGTACTTCCGACTGATTTTAAAATGGTTATATGGATACAAAGAATAAATAATCTTTTATAACTACTTTATATACTCTCCGCTTGGACTATTTATAATCTATAACATTTACTTCAGGCAGACAATTGTATTGCCTTTCAATTGCTGCAATAACACATAGTTAAACCCTCGAAAACACAAAACAATCCCTGAAACATCATGAAGAAATTCAGTCAGCAAACGGGGTTCCGACATTAATTGCCCCAGCAGATTGATCAATGACATGATCAAATGTGACATTGATTTCAGATAAATCAGACTCCAGACGAACATCTTTAACGGATTTATTCTATAAGAAAATTAAAGTGGGATTAAAACAATTTTCATTTGAAAGAAAGAAGAAAAAAAGAAAGGGAGTTACATTTCTCTTTTATTTATTTTTAAAGACGAAATATTGATTTCCTTTACTCATTAATTATACATCTATCGTTGCAAATACAGCATCGGAAGTTGTCTTCCCGTGTCATTTCGATATGTAACGATAAGATAGGGAAGGGTTTGTTTGTTGTATGGACACCTGCAAGTAGTCCTCACTTTGTATCCTCACTTTGTAGTTGGCTTCAAAATTGCGATTTTAATCGACGAAATAAAGGAATTTTAAGATATGAATGCATTCTAGTTACGTTACCCGTTTCTGTGTCCTTCAAAGCATCTCGACATGGTCGCTGACTAGGACCAGTTGCGAGACAAGTATTTGATAGTGCCGCGCAACTATATAAACATTATTTGTCGTGTCCAGCCTGGAAATCATTGTCTGTTGTGTAAAAAAAAAAATTAAAAAAAGAAGTAAAAACAGTTAAGTTACCTTGAACAGTATCGATGAATAGTAATTGTACCGTATTTTCGCGCATATATCCCGCACACGCAGATAATCCGCACCCTCATATAGCCCGTGGGTTTTGGGGTTTTGTGTAAAAAATCGTTGGCATAACCCGCACCTTTGTATAACCCGCAACCATAGATATATTTATACAGCTACAATCGGAAATGAAATCAATTACAGGATCACGGGGCTTCGCTGATGTAGCAAACTGCGATTCTGTTTTCCGTTTTGGTGACAAAATATACCATCTGGTGATATTTGTGGCGACACCAATTTTGGCTGATAAAAACCGTATGTACAGTTTGCGTTTGGAGTAGAGAAAATCAAAGGCACCATGACAGGAAACAATGTACTGGAATATATTGTTAAAATAACAAGTCCTTGTCTCATACTGGCAAACCACACTAACAGTGCACTGTTATATCATAATCCGCTAATGATGATATCTGGCCTTATTACTTTATGCAACTGACTAGTCAAAATCCGAATCCACAGAAGGCGGAAACGTAAAATGAGTACAGTCAAGCAGATGACACTAATTTAAAAACAAATACCAGATGGAAGAAGAAAAAATACGTTTGCTGACACATCAAAGAGAACTGATTACCTTTGAAGCACTGATATATACTAAACAAATAAAACAAATCTGTTTCAATGTTCTACAATTATCTGAAATTCCCGCAGCAATAACAAACAGGTATTTGTTTCACCCTTCAACTGGAGCCTTTAGCGGCGCCATCATCAAAGTAAGCCGACGACCTTTGCTCAATAAAAGTCAGGAAAAACAGGTACACAGTGCTTGTGTGCGTAGGAGCTGTGCCTCAACTACAGGCTACATAAACACGGACATTTTTAAATAATCTTGTATTCTTGTGAAGTGTAGATTCGAGTTTAAATAATTTCTTTCTGTTTAATTTAAAAAATGCCGAAACGAAAGTCTTACACAGCCGACTTCAAGCTAACTGCCATTGCGTATGCTGAAGTGCATGGCAATAGAGCCACAGGCACAAAATTTGATATTGATGAGAGTGTAATCCGAGGTTGGAGAAAAGAAAAAGGAACGTTGTAGAAGATGAATCCACGAAAACGTGCTCGTCGCGGACCTAAAGCAAAGTGGCCTCACCTTGAAGCTGACCTGAAGCAGTGGATCGTGGCCCAGCGGTAAAATTAGGTACCGTAGTTATTTCGATTGAAAACAGAAAATATTGATTACGAAAACGTGACGGATACGAAATTTTAAGTTTTTATCCCGAAATGTTGATTTGGTCCCGATACCGTAAGTTGTTGTAAAGTCACCGTAGTAGCCATAATATCCAACCCTAGCAAAACAAAACTAGAACAATATATGTTATGTAGTTACGTTTTTCAAACAATATGTTGAAATATCATTATGTGTAAAAAAATTGTGATATAGCCCGCACCCTTATATAACCCGCTGCCCCCCTGCGGGGTTTGTAAAATCTGGTATAACCCGCGGGATATATGCGGGAAAATACGCGAAGACACGTGACCGATTCAGTGGTCCTTCTGTTGCCCTACCTTTTGATTAGTGAACACTAAACTATTGTAAAAGAATTATATTGTTGCCATCTACAGATAGGCGCAGGGCCGTATTATCCATAAGGCTGACTAGGCTGAAGCCTAAGGGCCCACCAAGAGCAGGGGCCTATAAAACCTTTAGCCATGCCATGGCAATGCTGCGTAATCGAAGATTCCACATTAAAAAAACTCCTACTTTATGCCACAACAATCAGACTGCTGTTAAATTCCACCTTTTTAAATCATTTTTGTAAAGTTTGTATAAATTAAAAGAGCGCGAAATTCCCCGGTGGATGTCGAGGGGCCCAAAGAGCTCGAAGCCTAGGGGCCCTGCCATGGGTTAATACGGCACTAGATAGGCACGTATCTTTAAGGCTTCTGCTGGGTTGCTGAAGCTAATTTCTCTCCTGATTTGTGTTTAACAATATACCATACTTTGTTATTATTGCCTTTCTGAGATCTAAAAGTATGATAAGTTGAAGATAAATTTCTGAGGACTGAACGCTTGACTTGATGACCTGGTTAATAATTTCCAGTAACAAAACTGAATGTATTTAGCCACAACATATTCTAGCCCCAGAGTATCACGCTCAAGAAAAGGAGAATAAAAATACTGAGAACCTTGAATTTTTCAAGACTGGTCTCAATCTCTCTGGATAATGGAACATCCGAACCCAAGTCACAGCCAGGATGCCACATCCCGGAAGACAGTACCAACTTCCGGCGTGTCTGGCACATCTTACACACCCACTCTTTAAGCTGCAATTGACAATATAAGCATTTGTTCTCAAGGTTATTACAAATGAAAAGTATTTAGCAGTTTCTTGACTTTGAGACAGATTCAGCTATCCCGACTTTTTTTTATATAAAAAAAAACTGTTTAAAACATCAAATGATCTATTAATTAGTTAAGAAATCAATGATGAAAATCATTTTTTCCTTTTACAATTCACATTGGATGAAAAGACGATGGAGGTTTTAACGGATTTTCCTATATAAGAACATTTAGGTAAACATGCCTTTAAACAGAAGTTATATAAAAAAAAAATATGAATAAAATAATTTTGTACCGTGTTTTTTTTTTCTTCATTTTTGGCGAGAATATTTTGTATACAGCAGTGTTACCGTGGAAATAAAATGTATGAATTTAGGAAATATTAAGTTTGTCGTAAACGTAATTATGACAGTAAGGTGATAGATGGTAATTCAGGTGATAGTTTTCAATTGTCAAATTTTATAATTTCCCACATTAGTATCTGGTAGTAATACGTCACGTTATCCTCTATTTATCAGAGCCTTACTTAAATGCTATACTTTTCAAGGAATTATGGGAATTACTTTTAAATATAATTTTAGAAACATTATGTTTCATTCGGAATTGTCTGTACAGAACGATGGCTGACATAATGCGTTCACTTCTAGCTATCATGCAGATAGGTCACCATAGCGTTGTCTCCCTTTGAGGCATGTTCAAAGTACTCAGTGTTGATATTTAAAAAATATCAGCCTTTCAAATGCGACTTTGCTGTTTACATATACCTATCACTGATATCACCATCTTGCCGAAATGGGCATTACAGGACTATAAGATCAGCATTCCGTAAAATGCAGCACGCACGGTTTTGAAATTATATTATGTTTATGTCTATATCGATGACATAAAATTGACGATTCATTACTTTATTATTTATTTAAGAGAAAATTATTTCAGACTGAGTAGAAAACTGATGATGTCGGCTGTGCTTTCAAAGACGCCAACCGTAGTCTGGAACCGGACCGCAGTCTGGTGAGCTGATCAATAAAAATAGAACGTCTTTCATCAAGAGCATTTCAGAAACAACCATTCAAGCACGGCCTTTATATAGTCTTGATATTACACTTTTTAAAAAACAGTTTTTACACAATAAACTACGTAAGTCTTGAACTCATTAATTATTAAATTTATTTATCTTTTATTATTATTATTATTATTATTATTATTATTATTATTATTATTATTATTATTATTATTAATTATTAAATGTAGTTCCGATTTCTTAGAAACCATTTGGCATAATCTGGCTCTCGATTTCCAAGACGGAATATGTTGCGTATTTATCCAGTGCGGAGAAAAACAAAATTCATTTTCTTTCTTTTTGGCCGGAATTTCAAGGATAATAAACAAAACTCTTTAATTAAAAAATGCGTTGAGTTACTGCTCGAGATTTCAAGTGAGGCACCAGCTTAAGTGTAATCTTGCAAAATTACAATGTCCGTAATTTTTAGACATGACGTATGACAGAAAATGGTATTAATAACCTATATACATATAATTATTTTAGGTATGTATAAATACAACAAAATACATCGGACATTTATATGCTTATGTATTCGTGTATGTTCAAAAGTGATCTGTGATATCTGGGAAGATAGATATATATATATATATATATATATATATATATATATATATATATATATATATATATATATATATATATATATATATATATATATATATATGGGAAATGCAGTATTAGTGGAATATTTTAATACATGGCTTAAACTTCCGTACAATATATTATAACATTTATAGAGATCTCTAGCAGCCAAATACTTCTGCACTTTACAATGTTAAACAAGTGTCAACATCGAACATACTTTTGAATGGAAAGACGTCTCAAGGCTCCCACAGTTTTCACATGTCAAATTTTGGCAGTCTATGCAGATGTTCTGTCCTTGAATTATTCGTCCTCCTTCGACTTTGAGCTCTGTTTGGTTGCAGAGGGGGCACAGTGGTGTGTCTTTCCTATCTGGTACCGCAATTGCGGATGTGCTACCTTCGGCACTCCTCTTCATGACACCCATGGCCAAGGAGGCGTAATCCTCTTCAAGCCGTCTAAAAAAACAAAAGAAAATAAAGTGAACAACTTTGAACAAATCAGCAAACATAAATATAAATTGTAACTTGTAATGCGCATTTGTTTATATAATCAAAACAATTATATGTATTTGGGTTTATCGGCGTATAAGCACAATACAGAATATATGATCCTGACTGAAAGCTATGTTCTAAAAATGAAAAAACAAAGAATAGCAAACAAATATTAGAAGTAGCACTCCTTCTAAATAAAAGTTAACATGCATTACTACAAGGTAAAGGGTACAGATGCTGACATTCTGTAATACGTCTATAAAATAACAGATAACGATAGCAGAAATGATAAAACCTTTAAAATACAGAGCCTCAAAACGTTCAAGATTTTTTTTACTGGTGTTTCATCAAAATTTCTAAATTGGATTCAGAAAAACGAGACCAGCATGGACTACACGATGCCATTCATTCTATGCGAGGGATGCCAGTCTTCAGTGTAACGAAGCTAGTTTGTGATGTTTTCATTCCATTAATAACACACACACACACACACACACGCACACACACACACACACACACACTATTAAGTCAGCAGATGGAATCGGAATAAATAACAGCTTTTGTAGAATTGACTAATGTATCTGCCCTTTCCTTACCATTCATACTAGTGTGCCGAGTCAGATAAAGTGTTTTATCTTCCATTACCCTTGAGGAGCCGTGGGTCATTGGTTAGGGTGCCGAACTCAACACCGAAAGGATGCTGGTTCACACTGGACCAGCCAATGGCAGTTACCTTGACGTATCCTTCGGCATGGTACTTTACTCCAATCACCTCGACACTCAATAACCTACTGGTGTTGCTGTGCGATAAAGCACGAAACAAACAAACTTTACTTTTGACAACAATGTTCCTAGGCAGCAAAACTATTTTATTTTCCATTTCACTTTCGTTGATGTCATTGTACCTAACCAGGGTGCCATTTTATTTTTAGTACGCCACTGACATATTCACAAACATACACACACACAGACACACGTTGCTGGTTTAGAAAATATTTCAAATCATTATATGGAATCTTCCAATCAGAATGGATGAAATCAGGGTGGAATTGAATAATTTATCTGCTCCTTTCATGCCCTTAACACCAATGTGCCTAAGGCAGCCAACTAAATGGAATACATCTTTCTTTTGTGTAAGAGTGTATGTGCAAAATCTGTTGTTATATGCTGACAAACTAAAGAACATTAGGTTTTGAAAGACGTTGATTGTGGTAAAGGTATCCAAAAACGATACTTAATTTGGCTTTGGAGAAGCTACAATCTAGTTCGGATATTTTAGTATTGCTGTAATGTCTGCGCTAAATATGCAAGTTTTAGCCGGCAACTTGCTAAATATGCTGCAATGAGCTGTTGCAACGGTCATTCCATCTTTACCTCCATCTTTCTAACCGAATCTACACCGAAATGTATAGCCACAACAGGAGACTGATTTCATTCACGTTAATCTGACAAATTCTAGGTAGAGTCGACTTTCTTGTTATTGTGATCTGTTCCCAAGTCTTCGTTTGCCGCGACTGGTATTATATCAATGTATGTTTTTCAAATTGTCACAATTTGTCTTTTATGCATAATGAAGGGTAGGGAAAAAAACGGGATAAAACGCGAGCACTAATATTGCGCCATCTTCAAGACAAAATGTAATCGTCAAGCTATGGTCATTGTGACCCGTAAGTCAGCTTTTATGTTTCCTTTATCCATTTTCTGAACTATTTTTAAGAATATATGTAGCTTACGTTAGTTAGATCTATTAGAAGATTTAAAAGTCCCGATCTGCAAAAGTCTCGATATTTATCTGTAGTCAGATACTGGATAAAGGCATGGCATCATGCTAATTTTGATGTCGAAAACGAGTGCCCTTTTATTTACAGCCCCAAGATATGCTCATTTTCTCAGTACATTTGTCCGAAGAGTGAGGTCAAAATCAGGAATTTCTATCTTTAGAAACATTGGAGATAACGCTACGTAGGATGCCACGTGACCTCGGTTGAATTGTCATTCATTGTGCAAAACTGCCATTACATTTACTGACAGGTTCAACGAAACAAAAATTTTGAACAAATAAATATTCAGAACTTTCCATACAATTCTTATATTTTTCCTTAAAAGGGTGATTAATCGTAACCTTTCCGCTAACATTTTGGGCGCGCCGGTTTTCTCATGCGGCAGTCTTTGTGGTAATAATATATCTAACAGATGAAGCACCGCACGGCTTGGTCAAATATCGGATTCATTTAACTTTGGGGACGTTCAGAGATGTGAATCTTACAAGCATCTTGGATATCTTAAGTTTACAAGCATCTCAGAGATCTGAATTTTACAAGAATCCCAGTGACCTCAATTGTACATGTATCTCAGGCTCGCTGCAGCCATCTAGATCTTTAGATCGTATGACACTTCAATATGGATTCAAAGATTTATGAGAAAATGCTCTAAAATGTATTTCCACAAAACATTTTCAGTTAAGCAGATTATCTGAATGAGCTTTGCAGCTGTTCTCAAGAACTAATTAGGCCAAACAAAGCTTCTTTACACACTTGAACTCTTTGTCCCGACATTGAATGAGATTTGTTTTCTTTAATATCAACAAACTTGTCATGCATTCTGGTTATCATCACTCAATACTGTGATGAGAAAGTGCGTCCAACTTTCCTCACCTGGAATTTTTTTTTCTCTCGCCCTAATCTCTGATCGAAATACTCGTGACTAATTTTAAACCATGTCTCCAAATTTTCATTAGTTGTTTGTTTTTCCATTATAGAAAAACATCATTCCGTCACAAGTTTGCCCCACTCTGTTTGGAGCCCACAAAGGGGACAGAGATATACTGTGTTTCACATATTAGGCCTACACAGAGTGATGTAGTGGACAACGTGTAATCCTTACTTGATGACCTTTGTCACTCTCCTCTTGGGCCATATCTTTTGTAAGTTTCCAGGTTAGCATTACGAGTTTCCTTAACATGGTAACCTTTAAAACTCTGGAAACCAGTCAAGCTAAATCTGCCTTGAACATTGCCCCTAAAGCGTGGCGTCCATTAGACGATTTATCAGACAGGCACATCCGGGCATCTACGTTCCACGCTACATGTATTACGTATTTATGCATGATGAAATTAATATTAGGTAAAGTTGTATGCATTTACAACGATCACAATGCTGAGAATGATAGCACGCCCTATTTTTTAACTTCTACGTACTGTGACTTAATGTTTTTGATGATTTAAAATAAAATTGTATTAAGAAACAATGCTCGGCCTAAATAAACATTAAAATGATTGATCCCATGGTGTTCGTGAGAAAAAAATGGAAAGAAAAATTGTTCAAAACAAAGGTATCAAAACTAGTAAAAATTAGGTTTTCAAAATCATTCGAAAATAAGATTTCAAACTTCTAGGATCAAACTTATATATATATATATATATATATATATATATATATATATATATATATATATATATATATATATATATATATATATATATATATATATATATATATATATATTGAGAGAGAGAGAGAGACAGAGACAGAGACAGAGAGGAGACAGAGACAGAGAGAGACAGAGAGAGAGACAGACAGACAGACACACACAGAGAGAGAGAGAGAGAGAGAGAGAGAGAGAGAGAGAGAGAGAGAGAGAGAGAGAGAGAGAGAGAGAGAGAGAGAGAGAATGCACATACACGTGTGTTTAGGTGCCCAAGTCTTGATGATGCAACATATGTAATAAAGTATTTATTATGATGAAATCTGTGGAGGTGATTTCTATGTAACCAGTTAAATATATTTCTGTTTTAACAGCGAATGTTGACAGTCGTATATATATTGCCTCTCGCACATCGTTAAATGTCCCATGTGTGTAGCCATACACAACACAAAGTGCATCCAATAACAATAAAATATAATTCAATTTCATCCTAACATAAGTCTACTCATCGGATTCTTAATATTTAATTTTCTTCCGCTCCGCAACGAAAGGATTGCAAAGAACAAGATAATGAAAATGTAATAAACCTCTCCATTATGATTAGTTTGCGTGTTTGCTTTTGTCTGTGCCATTTTATGTTACAGAATGAAATGATTGTACAAGTGATTGTTTGAGACCTTATTTCTTGTGACATGTATGCATTTTATTTAATTGGTTTTACGCATGAACTGCATTTTATAATAAACCAAAAAAATATTAGCATTGGAGGCATATTTAAAAAAAAAACAACATGGCTGCCAATATTACTGCGCAGATACGAATTGAAGGCAATAAAATGTGGTTACATTTCCAATTTCGTACACATGTACTGTAGTATCAATGCTACAAGTTGTTACCAAGGTTACCAATGTGCAAATATGATAACGCTTATCCTACCACTTTTTATACTAAATTTTACAATTTTATTCGTCGGGAAGTAGCTTTCGTGAATTCAATAGTTCAAGTATCTAAGACATAATGGTCAAATGTCTGCAAATTAACAGGATCTTATCACCGTCGGTGGTATATTCACGAATGTAGTGCTAACAAAGTTACCATATTTTTTTATTGGGGTGGGGGCCAAACATTGAAAATTAATATCAACGAAAATTGATAAATGTATAGTAGTATCAACAAACGTATCAAACATCAAATACGATAGCATCGCCTAATTTATTGTCTAAATTATACTAGTTCATCTTGCATAGGCTAATTCATCGCCTTGCACGCCCAATTCATCGCCTAATTCATACAAGTGGAAAAAGATTATAAAGAAAAACACATCTTTCGCCGCCGCGTGTTTAACAGTCCTTTATTGGGCACTAGAAGAGGATTAATTTCGCATATTATTGACCATTGAATCTCAGTGATCCGTACCTCTGGTCAAGGTATGCGGCCTTGAACTAAATTTACTGTGCATAAACCTACGTTTTCGTATTAGACTGACCGTGACCTCTGACGCATTGGTCCTAGCATCGTTAGGTTTCTTTAGTAGGCCTACACTAAGTGCAAACTATCCACAAAACTTGGATAAAGATATTAGCACAAAATATATTCTTAAGCTCAGGCCTTTTGTTTATCGTCTAAAACAAGTTATTATGTAAAAACCGTTTTTCTTCTTTCAGTCACAGTGACCTTGCAATAAGCCTCTTATCTCACTGAACCCGTAAGTCACCCAAAGTCTTCGGTAACTGTACACGGTCGACAAAAGAAACATTCTCCCTTCTCGCAGTAGCAGTGGCCACGCCCTCTTGCCTTTCGATCCTAACAGTGTGGTCAACGCCTATGATGTAGAACAGTTATATGGCGGAAACCACTTTTCTTCTTTCAGCCATAGTGGTCATGACCTTGAACACCTTAACTTCAAGATCAACCTCTCAACCCCAAGTGCAAGCCATCCACAACGTTTGATCTAGGTATGTGCTGTTGAACTTGTGTCATTGTAGGAACAAAAGGTTCCTTCTTTTAATTACACTGACCTTGACCTTTGGTCTTTTGACTCCAAGTAATAATGATTTCTTCATTACAACAAATACAAGCCATGCATAAATTTTAATAAATGTAGATATGGATAATCTGAGGTACTATGCGGAACAAAATGGCAGCATACGGATGGACGGACAGACAGACGAATATATAGTAACATAATACACTGTCTTAAAGCGGGCGTGCAATAAAAATACAAGATAATATTTTCATCTATAAGTATATTTAACAGATGCCAACTCATTCCATCATACTGTGGAAAACATCACTTGTAAATAAATAACCACTCAGGTGGCCTAGTGGTCAGAGCGTCAGCGGAAGCGGGAGGTCGTGGGTTCGATCCCTGGCCGAGTCATACTAAAGACTTACAGAAATGGTACTAACGGCTGCCTCGCTTGGCACTCAGCATTAATAGGTTAGTGTTAGGACTGGTCATCCTGGTGTCAGGATAACGTGACTGGGTGGGACATCATGCTACGTGTCTGCAGCATGATGCCACAGTGCTAGACATCACTATAAACTGCCTCACTGCAGACATCGTAGCAATATGACTGAAAAATTGTTAAAGCTACGTTACAAATCCTAAACAAACAAACGAACTTGTAAATAAGTGTCAGTAGATAACAGCTCATTCAAGCAAATTTTGGAAAGAGACATGTCATACTCGAATGTCAAAGTACAATTAATTGCAATGGCATGGTCTCTTACTCATTCCGATAATAAGATTGCCGTGTAATCTTAAAATTCAGATTACATTTATAGTGCTGTCTGAAATTTGCATAGAAATCAATGGTGGCTTGTTCACCAATGATTTTTCTGCGGCTTACGTTTGACAGAAAAGCTTATGTTGTATGAGACACTAGACTTACAGCGAAAATTATCGAAAATATTTACCAGCCAAATTGTCTCTGAAATGTTTATTTATGCAAACTAGTCAGCTGCATCTGCATTATGTCTGTCTGAATAAAATAGGCATATAAACTCGTATCATACATAGTCTGTACACATGTTTTGAAATCGTAAAACTACACAACTGCTATTGATAATGTGTATAATATTACGCCGAATAAGAGTAAAACAAATATAAAAAAGAGCTGAATGAACGTTACTGTTATCTTTAACAAAAGCAATTATCTATGAATCCATATAAATCAAAGACATGGAAACGGGGATAAATAAAATTTAAACTCTTCGATTAATATTAAAACTTCAAAAGTAATATCAAACGAACACAATGTAGTTTCTTCCAAAATGTAGAAATTAACCAAACAGTAGAAATTGACCAAAGAGTATAAATTTACCGAGGTTTAGAAATTATCAAGATCAATCGCAACAAATGAAAAGTATCGAGTTGCCAAATTTTTAATTTAGTACGTACTGAAGTTATACAGTTGTACGAACAGGTTTTACGTGTAAAGTTCTTTATAGTATGACGAATTCGTTCAGACTTCATATAGCTTTATTGAAGGAGGCATGTGTTTTAAAAAACAAAAAGGTGATAAAGTAAATTATTTGTTGACAGTTATGCTCGTGATGAAATCGTTTAGATCTCTATAGTAATACTATTGATAAAGACTTTGTATAGCGCCTAATCTTAAGAAACGTTAAGCGCTTTACAACATATATAACGATATGACTACAAAGAAACAAAAACCAAAAAAAAAAACAAACCATGAAATTAGAAAACAAGAAATGCTGAAAATATTTAAGGTAGGAAACTTTTTAAATCTTTAAGTTTGTTCTTGCAGTCGAAAAATGTGTTTTCGAACGTTGTCCATATGACTTTGTTTTCATAGTGGGAATAATTAGTATAATGGGTGAAGCCAGAATGGTATGTTGGACTGGAGTCTATGAGAAAAACAGTCACAACGATTAGTCAGAATTGTCTTCAGTTGAAACACCTCGTATCTTTTCTTAAAAAAATATACCTCCGAAATTCTTCGATTGAGTGATGCAGTGTAAAAAGGGGATAACCGCCGGAAAATGGTGGATATCTGTCATACGCTAAAAGGTAATCTGGGAAAAACAAAACGAAGTCAAAAACAATAATGGCACATTATTTAAATTATTTTCAGAGGTTAAGTACTAGAAATTTCTTGCGAGTTTATTTTTGTAAAAAGAATGTTTCCGTCAAAGATTAAGTCATAGCAGTCGTGTCGTCGCAGTTCAACGTTGTGACGGTGCATAATTTGCACACAAAGTCATTTGATAAATACGGTAAATTTAGATGCAGTGGAGGTGATGGCTGTATTTCCGGAAAGACCCGAGCCTTTTCAGGATTTGGTAATTATTATGTCTCGTTTCTCCAGAAGTACACCTGAATTATGTTTCTTAAACAATTTAAAAATGGATGCTGACCATTACATCATGGTATATACTGATGTCAACACGCCTTGATTTCTCACCTCAACCTTAGCTAAATCTTTTAAAAAATTCAGTGAAATTGAACGTATACCGAATACTTCTATGGTTTGATATCAACATCTGATGAGAATTTGTTCAGATGTCAAAAGGTAGACATACTGTCATGGAAATATTTTTCGTTCCATCTGACATTTTAAGTCGTGTTTTAGAATCAATTTTGCCGACATTAATGTGCGAAATAGTGGTAGAGGGCAGATTCATTTACTGACACTAGTTGTCATGTAATCGGCAATCACTAAAATATCAGCCTGAAATACAATAGAATATCAGTCTGAAATTACAATAGAATATCAGTCTGAAATTACAATAGAAATCAATTATTTTGTCCTGTCATACAAATACACCTGTTTATTATCCACACTCAGAGATGATCGGTGATCAATTTAAAGAATTTTATATTTTATTATTTGGAGTCCTTGACCCCTGTCATGTACGATGATGCTTCCATTATTTTCTCCACACGAGCTGTTCTACTATTCTCCAACAAGACAATCCTATTGGAGAAGAGTTCCCAAGGGAAAAAACAATGATAGATTTGCACGACTCTAACAGTATATTGACATAACGTCCACTGCACATAATCATGACTTGTAACTGAACCGTTGGTGTCTAGCCGAGCAATTGTTGCAATGACTGTTACATGGAATTCAAGAGTTAACCAGAAACAAGTACTGTCCTAAACAAACGTAAGCCCACGTAGTTAGCTAAATGGAAGTCAATAATTTACCGTTTGGTGAAAACACAAATCCAATCTTCATTGAGGCATTCGTCCCCAAACAAATGAAAATATTTGCTAAATAAACAGTCCATCTATTGAATTCTTAGCTTTTCTGCAGTTAATAAACTACATGAAGACCAAAATATCCTCATTCCCATCTTCATCATCATAATCATCATCATCGTCGTCGTCGTTGCCACCATTGTTCCATAACTAGAAAAGTAGCTAGTTTAAGACACAAACATTTAAGAATTATCAGAATATTTGTACAGTTTAATACTAGCCTTTGTTCAATTACTGTTTTGAATGTATGCAGGATTTTAAACGCTTTTAAATTTAACTCAGTTGCTTTTTGTGCAAAGTGTTATGACGAATTTCCTGCAAGGACAAAAGAAATGGCAATGAAGAAAACAAAACTAACGTCAAAACAAGAGCGAAACGAATATCCGAACATTCAAATTAGTATACATTTTTCCGAATACTTTTATAGAAAATTGTTATTGGGATATTCATTGGGGTCTTTTTAACCTAGAGTTTGGAAGCATTTTGTAACGGAAACAGACAAGAAGAAATGCAAGTTATGCAATGTTTAAATTCATTTATAAGGGAACAATGTAAATCTGCCAAATCAGCTGAAATTCAAACTCCGACTCACAAGGTGATATTTATGAGAAAATTATTAATTGTCAAAATCGCTTACAACATCGCCGTTTGTATATATTATAATCTTCATGAAAAATACATTAGTTTCGTATCAATAAAATATACATGGACCATTTAACAAGACTTTGGAAAAGAACCATTTTAATTTATAGGGGTTGAGTGTTGCTGTTAAAATATAGCTTTCTGCTTTATGTGTATGCTGTGCATTAATACAAACCCGCTGTCAGAAATTACTTGAAACTGTGTACGGATTATTTCATTTTTTCTTTCAATGCTTTTTTCCAAAATGGCTTAATGTTTTCTTTCAAATTTGACTTTAGCTATAAAGCCGAATGATCAACTATCAAGCTTGATTGAGCCAGGAATCTAGTTCCCCATGATAAGAACAGAATAGAATAGAATGTTTATTCAATATTTTAGACCTTCGACTTATAATAAGAAGTATAACAGAGTTTAAATATACAGCGCGCCATAACAGTATTGTAAATACACTTGTTTAGGTATTAATATTGATAAGTTTTAATAGTTTATCTCATTGTTTAAAAGCAAAATACCAGAGGTTAATTTACACTGATTACTGAAGTCGCAAAGCCATTTTACACATATTTCAATGTAGATTTGATATTCTCTGCACTGTAAAATTCAATATCCGCGTATGGATTTCAGGTAAATCAAGTATTTACCAAACCCAATCATGCATTGCCTATGGATTAGCATAAAATCTCAGTCTCATATTTTGGTCATTTTATTATCGATCAGTAGGTCAATCCCTCATACCTGCAATCAGAAGTATCCAAATTGAATACAATTCAATTGGCAAAATGTCAGTGGGATTTTGGTTTTTTTGGTTTTGCACAAAGTACTTCTCTCATAAATTTGTGATCGTCCCCTCAATTACCTGAACAGATATTCTAGTTTATGCTCTTTACTTTCGTCTAAGCTTGTATGTTTGTGCTGAATAAACAGGGGAAATAAAACTTTCATTGCTTCGACATATTAGATAACCTTATTGACGGGGATGTGTAATGAATATTTAATCTGCACTGTTTGTTTTGGGTTGTTATAAATTTCATTGTATGTTATTGCTAATATAAAACTTGAATGTTGATCCTGACCTTGTCCAAAATCAAATTCATTTTATATTTTACCCTAATCATTAATTTCTGTACAATTATTTTAGCAACTAATACATAGCTAAAATATTATTTGTAAATATCGGTTTAATATTAAGAAAATTAATAATAGAAGTAAACATTTATTTGGGTCTTGGTCAGGATTATTAGAACTCCACTTTAAAACTATATGGCATACCTGATATATTCCACGTTCAATATTATTATTTTAGTATCAGACCTAATTACAACAAAGACTTTATTTTGTAAACACAAAGAAGCTTCTATATGTATATTTTCAATTAGGTAAAAAAATTGAAAATGTTAATTGTGTCCTGAGGTCAAGTAGTGGACTCGTTAATCTTGTAATTTCTAGAAATTGTTCATACGTGGATTAAGATCTAAACATAACTGGTTGTATAATATTATATCCAGAAATTCACTTGGGCTGGAAATTATTCAAATTATTTATTCACTGGAAATTATTCAAATTATTTATTCACTGGAAATTATTCAAATTATTTATTCACTGGAAATACAGAGTGCTCATCAAAACTAACATTCTTGAAAAAAAAAGACTTAAATTTATAGTGAAATTTTAAATAAGGTTTTAATTTTTGGAGTGTATTATTTGATTCAACAAAATATTTCTGGCACAACACCATTAAAGTCCCATCAATACTTCCAGCGTTGAATTTAATTTGGATTTCCACTAAAGTTTATTCCGAACGTTAATCATTAGGACTTGTGTCTGTAATTGTACGTTTATGTGGGATTTAATTTGCAATACCAAATCTTATTTTGTTTTAACATTTTCACTTTATATTCTAAGAGTATTGTATTCCAAGGAAATAAGCTATCTGTTGAGTTTTACAAAGCTTGTTACTTCCAACTTTTTTCCATTACTTTTCTTAAGACAGCTGAGTCGTAATAGATGAATATTCGAATCATATGTAAGTACATTCAACTAATATTCAAATAGTAAAACATGGTTTTCGTTTCAGCTCTAGTTTAAACTATAAAGAGTGGCCAGTTACTGATATATATATATATATATATATATATATATATATATATATATATATATATATATATATATATATATATATATATATATATATATATTGTTACGGTTATTGGATTTAATTTATTTATTTTTTATTGTTAAGTCCAAATTTGTCATTTAGGGTTTAATATTCATTAATTGGGAGATTTTTTCTGGAAAATTCAGGTTGACCTGGGTTCTAGTTGTAAACAGGCTGACCTTGGCTTGGTTATCTCTTTATCTGACCTTGCTTCAGATTGATAAACAGGTCTTTAATACTACTGGTTAATTTAAAGGATAACTTTTATTTTTAGTTATTGGGGATGGTTTTTCTTTTGGATCATTCTTTTAATACGTGACTTTTTGAAGGCAGTCTCTTTCTGTGACCTTCCATGAACCTCTATCAATTTCTAGAAAATCACGTGATCACTTGTTTACTTAAGAAAAACAAGTATAAGAACAGTTGTTTGGTATAGAACAAATCAGTAGAATTTTGGGCTTTAAAATGAACAGTTGTGTATTCATGTTTGAGTTATAATTTTTATTATCTTGTTCTGGACTTTGTGTCAATTCATTGAAGAAAGAGGATTTCTTATCTATTTGGAGGAGAAAACATGTGCTCATAATTCATTTGGATGATAAATTAAACAAAAACTGCATCACGTGACATTGTCAGCCATTTTGGATTACATCGTCAAGATTCGAACCTGGAACTATTAGAACATTTATTTATCAGGACTCTTACAATTCCATTAGTGGATTATTTTTGTGGATTCTTTATTGGATTAATGTTGGATTTGATTCTCTAAAACTGTAAGTTTATTTATTTTATGAAAATAATTGTACTTAATAAAATTCATTGTTCAAGTTATACAAGCTTGTTAGTTTTCACTCTTTCTGTGTTGCTGCTTATTCGAGCCTAAGCACGTAACAATATATATATATATATATATATATATATATATATATATATATATATATCGTGTTCACTACTCAGTAAATATATAAATTTCAATAATACTTATATGATAGTAACCTTATTATATTTACGTTATAATTTTAGTGACTATTGAAGATTCATATAATTTTTCAATATTCTTTCTATAATGCTTCAATACACAGTCTATTATGTTTAAATGCTATTTCTGTAACGTTTAAATATTCTTTCCAAACTATTTCAGTACTCTATCTAAAATGTTTTTCAATACTCTCTCAACAATGTTTCTTTACTTTTCTATAATGTTTCAATACTCTTTCTATAATGTTGTAATACTCTTTCGATAACGTTTCAGTACTCGATCTGCAATGAAACAAGAACACTTAGACTGGCAACATTTTGAGCTTCAAGCCATGCACGTGTCACCATGGCAATATATATATATATATGTGTGTGTGTGTGTGTGTGTGTGTGTTGACACAAACATTTCCAAGACATACAACAGTTTTATTAAGCACTTTCTCAGTTGAAGCAAGACAAACATGCGACACAAAAACTGAGGTAAAGCCCTAAATATCCATACCGCTGATTAACACGGGAAATGTACAAATATTAGTTCAATAATGGAAAAAATATTACATGAAAAACAGTTTAAAAAAATGTGTAACTACCTGTCTACTCACTTGATGCTGTTTACATAAAGGCCTAATTTATGTTGGGGTCAAAAAAGTAACAGTTTAATAAAAACAAAAAAAAGAATACAAGAAAATTTAAAAGTAAAACACCAGAAAAGTCTATATTTCCCGTTGAACCATTTGCAATAAGTAATTTGTTGGCCTGATTTTAAATCTCTTGTGTTTTGTTATAAATGCCACCTAATTTTGTATCTCTTGTGTTTTGTTATAAATGACGCCTGGTTTTGTATTCCTGCTTTATTCAACTGGTGTCGGGCTAATTTTGTATACCCACTTTAAGCTAGTTAGTTTGGCCTGATTTAGTATCGCCCGCTTTATGCCTCTGTGTTTGACCTGATTTTGTATCCCCTAATTTGGGTTGAGGTTGGTGAGATTTTGTACTCCCCTAATTTATGCTATTTATACTATTGACGTTGACCTAGTTTCGTATCCCCTACTTTATGCTATTGACGTTGACCTAGTTTCGTATCCCCTACTTTATGCTATTGACGTTGACCTAGTTTCGTATCCCCTACTTTATGCTATTGATGTTGACCTAGTTTCGTATCCCATACTGTATTCTATTGACGCTGGCCTCATTGGTATCTCCCACATTAATAATAATAATAATAATAATAATAATAATAATAATAATAATAATAATAATAAAAATAATAATAATAATAATAATAACAATAATAATAATAATAATAATAATAATAATAATAATAATAATAATAATAATAATAATAATAATAATAATAGAGGACTTTATATAGCGTCTAATCTTTAGAAGCTCTAAGCGCTTTACAACATCTATAATGATATGACTATAAAAAAAAAAAAAAAAAAAAAAAAACAAATACCATGAAAATAGAAAACATAAAATAATGCTGAAAATATTTAAGGTAGGAAACTTTATTAAGCCCTTAAGCCCTTAAGTTTGTTCTTGTAGTCTCCCATTGATTGGGAAACTTCATATTTTATTGTTACTAACATCTTACCATTTTATGTTGAACTATTTGGTTTTTGATATCGCTGTGATCAGAATGCACTCAGTTTTCTCATAATTCATCTGCAGCTTGCTACACGTCATCCATGATTTCACATCAGAAATACACCTCTCTAGTACTCGTCTGATGGTCGCATCAACTTCAGTTGGGTGGCTAGATTTGTATATTTGAGTGTCATCAGCATACAATTGGTGAGATACTGGATGATTATCTATGACACTTGAGAGCGGCTGAGTGTATAGAATGAAGAGAACATTCCCAAGAACAGAACCATGTGGAACACCACAACATAGATCAACTGAATTCGAGTGTATTCCGTTTGCAGATACAATGTGTGTCCTGTTGACTAAGTAGGACTTGAACCACTGTAAGGCTGTATTGTGAATGCCAAATACATGCTGGAGACGGTTAAGTAATATAGCATGGTCTATTGTGTCAAATGCTGCTGAGAAATCGAAGAGGGCGAGGACTGAAATCTTTCCGCTATCCAGAGCAGAGAGAATGTCATTAACTGCTTTCAGAAGAGTAGTTTTAGTACTGTGGCAAGGGAGATATGCAGACTGTACATTGCTAAAATGTTTTGAATTCAGAAGAGATACAAGTTGGGTAAGATATAGGTATGTTTGGGGCTTATTATAACATGATTGGTCTGTCACAGTAAAGACATAGGATAATATTGTAAAGTCTAAGCTCTGCCACAATAAAGACATGTCTGTTTGAAGATTACTGTAAGGTCGGTGCTCTGCTACATGAAAGACGTAACGTCTGTTTGGTGCTCACTATTACGTCAATCTTGACATGCGTCGATGTAACAGGTCATGCCGATATCAGCACAGCTGACGTTATTACAGTGAAAGATTATTATTTTCTGTATATTACTAAATAACTACTTTCACCTGCATTAGAATTTTTTTTCTTCAAAATAAACACACTTCTGTGACAAAATCAGTGGAATGTGGATAAAATAAAATAATTTTTGAAACAAACCTGGTCAAAAGGCTGGACGTATTATAGCGTGTATTGAAAGAATGTCTCTCAGAAAGCAGTAATTCTGTCGCATGGTTTATTTATTTTTAACCGGAAATATAAAGGATAAAAGAGGAACAAATAACATCATACAAGGCTTGTTTACTTACGTACGTGTGTCATAATGGCATATCTGAAAATGATACATTTTTGTCATTTCATCAAGTTAAGGATAATTCAATATACGTGTATTAAAAGCTAAAATATTCCTTACGTTGTGACCTTCAGCTTCCATTTTACTAATGTACTTTAACCAGTAAAGACGATTGTCTTTGAACCATTGGAACTCGTTCTTTTTAAACAAGAATTCGTAGCTAAGGCTATGAATGCACATATTATTTACTTTGAACTATTAGAACTCGTCCTTTTTAAACAGGAATTCGTAACTACGGCTATGAATGCACAAATTATTTACTGAGCAGATAAAGATATCACATATTTTTTGTTCCGAAAATTCACTTCATCGATTAAACGGGTCCCAGTGTGACTGGTTACAAAAACAAAAATCATAAATTCTTTACTGCAGACAATAAATGTTCCGAACATGAACACTATTGGTATTTGGCTTCCTAGAACCAAGGTTGAGAGTGGTGGTGTGCCGTTGTTTCCAAGGAATAACATCATTTCCCTATTACAAACAATCATTGTATTATCGATTAAAGAAAGGGTCAATACATTTCAAAACCTGTTCACCGCTTTCGTGTATCCTATCACATTCTACGTATTAGTGAGGCCAAGCAAACTTTATTAGTTTGTTTTGTTTTGATTTGGGTTTTTGTTGTTCTTGTTGTTGTTGTTTAAGGTTGTTTTTTTATACTTTGATTGTTTTGGTGCGATCAAAACTGATCACGTTCATTTTTACATTATGTGATTGCGGACTACATGCAAAATTTGCTTACCTCCTTAACTGAAAACCTTACTACGTGCAAGATCATATTTTTCAGCTGCAAAGGTCAAGGTCACCTAAAGATGGAACTCATCGGTTTTATTTATATATATTTACACGTACAGTAAGTGCCATCAGTTCAAGGTTCCATAATGTATTTATTGATTTTTCAATAGCTGTTTAGAATCTAATTTCGTTGTATACTAATGTCGCATTAGGGACTGTTCGTCCTTATTCCACTTATTGGCGTATACTTACAAAGGCAGCTTCTTCATCATCACGAAGGACCTCTTCCGCAAACATATATTATTTCTAGCAGCCATCATAGTCTTCCCAATTAAGTACCTTAGAATGATGCTTAGATTTTTTGTGTAGCTTTACTTGCCTCATGTCTGCTGTTAAAATCTAGATTTAATCTGATAAATGAAGGAAACCATTTTGCTTCCATTGATTGCACCTATCAACCTACATCAGGATAGTATTGATAGTTTAGTTATCATGTATATTAACAGTATTAGAGCGCCATTATTCCTCCACACACATTTATATTTCCACGGAAATTTAATATCGATTGGATCCCGGCCACAAACACACTTGCAAATCAAACTTCATAAGTTCCGGTGCGTTTTATTTTACACATGGATTACTTCCATATAAGCGTTATGGGATTGCGGAATACACTAAAACTTGACTTACCTCCGAATCGAAGAGCTTGAGAACGTGCAGAAATAAGGCACCTTCGACACTGAAGATTTGACAGTGAAACTGCTCAAGTGAGCAAGAACAAATATACTTTTGCAAAAACACATGTTAAGACATTTTTACAAAGAATTTTACATAGTTTAAATTACAATCAATTAAATTGACATCAGCAACTTGTTACAACACAACAGCCTAAACAAAGGAAAAACTGTTCGGAACTATTTTGTTCAACTCTTAATATATATATATATATATATATATATATATATATATATATATATATATATATATATATATATATATATATATATATATATATATATATATATATATATATATATACGTGACCGCCTAACTGGTCGGTGTACGGATAATATCCTAAATTGTACAGTATATCGCCAGATAGCAAAGGCACTCACTTAGTGACGTTGACGAAGTCACACACACACACACACACACACACACACACAACACACACACACACACACACACACACACACACACACACACACGGTGCAAATACAAACATTTTCTCGTATTTCTCAAATAATATACCCAAAATATCGTTATTGTTCTTTCTAGTTTGTATTGTTTGGTTGTAATATTTAGCTGACAATATTCTCTGGGATAGATGCATTAATCCGTTCAAAGGGCTAATAAACTTGATTACAGTTTCCGCTTCTGTTGCAGTCATGTGGAATTGTTCTGAGTGATTCGTTACTTAACATGCATGCCGGTACTCACAGCGTATTGCTTAAATAAGTCAATTAACTGAAAAGGGCGCTGCGGGAATCCATAACACTTAAGCTGGCTGCTGAAATGACACAAGGAACGAACTAGTTCTCGTTTACTGGGCCGTATACTTATTTCGTGTAGCAATTTATTACATTTTCCGTCGATGAGAACGAATTTATGGCACACTGTGACGCATAAAACCTGAATAACCAGCGAAAATAGTTGAGTACTCGACAATAGAGATTTCAATTTCATCCTCAAGGGAAGAAAGGTAGCAAATGGTACTGTATTAAAAAATAATGAATGGCGATTGAATTGAATTGCATTTATATTCTTCATGCTGGTCTGGTTAGTAAATCTTTCCAAAGTAAATATTTTATCGCTTTAAATATTTCGAAAATAAGAATAAATTGAAGTGAAAGTATGTTATAATGATACTCAAAAAGTGTACACGTACAATGTTTGAAATAGGCTTCAGGTAAAGTGGTATGCAATGGGTGTTGACGTATATGTATTTGAGAATGTTATTTGCTATGTGAATGAAGATATTCTATATTATATATCTATTTCGCGTCTTGAATATATGTATTGGCTATGTTATATATTTCTATATTTGTTGTAACTCCTTGTACATGGTTTTGTCTATTTTTTTAATTTTTATTCATGGCTAAAAATTATATTTACTATCTTTAGTTCAAATATCGTACGTGCCTAAGCACTATTTTAAGATCTTAAATAACTTAAAATGTATAGAATTTATAAACAGATGCGTACATGTGTTGACGGTTACTTATACTAACATTATTAGTAAAACAGGTACACAAGATATTCTTTTCATATTGGATATGTCAATCAGATGTTAATTCCAATTAGTTGATTAAAATCACGTGGAAATGTGCGCATTTTCACGTAGGTAGAAGTGACATGTGTACCTTCTCTCTCTCTCTCATATATATATATATATATATATATATATATATATATATATATATATATATATATATATATATATATATATATATATATATATATATATATGGCTCAGATGGCTGTTTTTTTACTGGTTTGTTTGTTCTTGTCTTCTTGTTATATAACATCAAGTCTGCAGACCTGTTTTATGTATTTCGATATTATCCGTGAGGTAAAACGCGTTAGGATTACTCAGTGGAAATGGAAAGTGCTCATTGGAATATTATATTATTATGGAACTATTGTGAATTTTTCAAAGGATTTCTAGACAAGGCCATCGGACGTGTGCATTTCTTGTTCTGAAGTTTATACGGAACTTTTCATTATTTTGGACTTTAAAAGAACTTTTCAGGATTATTTTGTATTAACTTTATAATCCTGTAAGTTCTTCTCATAATTTAATTTATAACTTTGATAATTATATTAAGATTCATAAACTCTTGGTTTTACTTCTTTCTGTTTCTTAGTTTATGACCATAGAGCTTTAAGAATTCAAAAAGATCTTTAAAAAAACATACGATTGTGTTTTTCTAATGTGGGTGTGCTCTTTATTGTCCACATAGAAAGCACACTTGATTTAATTCCACGGCTGACGACGTATAAACAATAAAATTTCCATGTGCTAGGGTGACTGTCGTTATAAGTTTTAGAGTTTTCATTGTTTGCCTGCCGTGCATGCGTAAAGTAAACAGAAGTGTGACATGGGCTTTACTAATCGAACGTGCTCATTTAAACGCATTACAAATTTAACGCCTTTGCACAATTTTCAATAATTGCTGAGGATCTGCATTTGTGTGACCTTCGCACCTGAAATTATATTACTTCATAGAAGGTCAAAGCGATAGACGCTAAAACTAGACAATGGAAGCATTTACCTCGTTAACAGCAACAACACTTACAACAGATACAACAATACTAAGAATGTATGCACATAGTCTTGCAAAGTATCGTTTTCTTTTCATCCATTCAGATCAGCTCAACGTATTTTACTATTTTATTTATAACTAACTGCATATTTATTGAAATGGGGTACTTAATTTATTTCAAAACAGTTGATCTAATATGCTTTACTGAGTTTCAATTGAGAATCAATTCAGATAAAGGATAATAGCAAACTTTCAAAACATTTCGTATGTTGAGTTTCATCAATTATAAATCTTATTATTCTTTCCGTGCATATTGAAATTCCGGATAAATACTCTTTGCCATTTTAGAAGTCGAAAGCAATCTTCCGAATCTATCTGGAAACAAAACACACACATTTGCAAGTTACTGATTGATTCTTGTAACTTAACTAAGTGAATGAATTTTTCATGTAACTTTCCTGAATTGATTGCATAATTTTCATGAATTTTTCGTGTAATTTTTCACCGAAGACATCATCAATCTCAAACGTGTTTTTTTTTTATTTTCCGTCGTTACGAAAAATATTGTTGAACAGACATTACATAGATTATTGGCTGATTTGTTTAATGAAAGTTGACACAGGTAAAAAACCAATATTTTCCGAGTTGATAGTTTGGGAATGCATTTATGCTATTTTTCACGGTTTTATTCGTGCACATTACGTCGTGAGACGCGCAAAGCTTTACAACGTTATGATGGATGCATCCAAAAGATACAACAGCGGTTCTATAAATTACATCCCTTTCTAGATTTTGAAGAACAAATAGCATTTTGCTCGTGCTATATCACTGATTATATATATATATATATATATATATATATATATATATATATATATATATATATATATATATATATATATATATATATATATATATATATCACAGGCACTTGATTCTGGGTAAATGAATGTATACACTCACCATATAGCACAAGGTACCTAACTCTCGCCCGTCACAATCTGACCCCTCGATGACTCCGATCTAATTTTCAGAATCTATCTGTGCATTCAATCACTCATAATGTACACCACTGTAAAAAAAAGACACTCCAAAAATTTCATCCATTACCATTTTTGTAATCGTACTGAATCTAATGGGACGATTTTGCGAAAAGTTTATCCGTTGCTTCGTGTATTCCACATAGGGACACTAATTCCTTGACTCAGCCTCCGGTCTACAGAACCATCCATCCGTAGGGAGGAGGCAGTCATTGCAAGAATCTGAATTACACAACCCACTCTCACATATTAAAGGGTGAAGGTCTACCAGAGTGCGTTACTTGCAATGAACCATTCACAGTTAAGCACTTTATGACAGGGTGTTTCGACTTGCAAAAGACGCGTGTTAAGTATTATAATGTGCATGACATGAAGGAACTTTTTGATACTATGCAAATCACTTGTATTTTAGATTTCCTGAAGGAAGTAAACCTTTATTTTAAACTATTAGTTGTATTGTATTATCTAATGTAAATACCGCCCCGTTTTGTCCACATCTTTTTATCTGCCCTCATTAATATACACCATTGACATGTCCCGTTGATTGGGAAACTTCATATTTTACTGTTACCAACATCTTACCATTTTACTTTGAACTATTTGGTTTTTATATCGCTGGTCGATATTAAACCTTTTAGTATTTTTGAAAATGTATACATACAACCTATTGTAAGGCACTAGATAGCCTAAAAGTGCTGGTGCGCCGTTAAAAAAACAAACAAACAAACAAACAATTTGTGCGCTTCTACACTCAAGACGTTAATTCGATGCATAATAAATCAAGGACTTAGAATTGAAGAAATTGAAGAGATTTTAAAAAATAATTACACTGAATTTGGAATGCTATTTTCACCAATTTGAATTCAATGTACACCCAAGATTCAGGTGGTATTCTGATCAGTTTTGCGAGTGAATGAAAGTTTTTTTTTTTATCGACCATCTGCCTCTTCTTGCTCTCTTTCCTACCTAAGTACCATCTGGCTAATACGTTCTATTAATAATCAATCACAAAAATGTTATAAAGATTCAATTATCGACAAAAAGTACACTGAATTAATAAATAATTATGATATTATGTGTTTTTATGTAATCATATTAATTGAAAGAATCGTCAATAGATGTGTTCCCCATGGCTTTCGTTTTACTACGACCAACTTATCATTGATGAGAGAGAGATAGACAGACAGACAGACAGACAGAGAGGGAGAGATTATAAGTCCAGATAAACTCCGCTGCTGTTATTGCCATGGAAATTGCAAATTATGATTTATTGATCACCAACACTACAAAATTGTTTAAAATGCGTGAAAAAGTACACTGAATTAATAATTAATTACGCTATTATGCTTTGTTTTGTCATGTTATTATATAAATTGAAAGAATCGATAATAATTATCTTCCCCAGGGTTTTGGTTTTACTACGAAATTTACTATTCATTGATGTGTTTGTGTGCGTGGTTTGCATTTTTAGCGTATACAGTGTGAATATTTACAGTGATGTCTATCACTGGGGCATAATGCCGAACCAAGCCGACCAGTCATAATACTAACCTCTTAATGCTGAGCTCCAAGAGAATCAACTGTAAATACCATTTTTTAATAAGTCTTTGATATGACTCGGCCGGGGTTCGAACTCGAGACCTCCTGCATACGCTCTAACCACTAGTCCACCAGAGTGATGTGAGTTAGCGATTATATTTTCAGATATACTGCCATAAAATATGCAAATTAGGATTCCTTTTTCTCGAATATAATCATTTACAAGTAATTAAATCACGTGACCAGTAGGCAGGAGAATATTATTAATTACATTAATTAATTGCAAGTATAACTGTTAGACTATGACAACACAAATTTAAAACTGAATATTTAACATTTTAGAAATTTCAAACCGAATATTTCACGTTATGGAAATTTACAGCTGAATAGTTAATGCCTTGTTACTATGGTGAGACCATTTTTCTGATACATGTACAACGATCGGAAGAGAAAGCATGTGGTGATCCACCACGCTAAAAATTTTGAACATTCGCTGAAATATTTGTTCCAGCATAATGCTAAAAAAAATATTAACCGTTCTTGTTTAGATCTAACACTGTTGCAAATATGCGTGGAATAATTCATTTTTGTTTCGTGAATCAAGCAGTCGATGCCTTATTCAAACATGCCCATAACTGGTAAACTAGGAACTAAAATGTATGAATTTAAATCGGTGTTAGGTATTCTGCGCACGCTGTAGCGGGGATTTATTTATAAGACTGGCCCAAGTGTAAAATAATCTAAGCATCATATAGTGGGGATTTATTTATAAGACTGGCCCAAGTCTAAAATAATCTAAGCATTATATAGCGGGGATTTATTTATAAGACTGGCCCAAGTCTAAAATAATCTAAGCATCATATAGCGGGGATTTACTTATAAGACTGGCCCAAGTGTGAAGTATATATTCATGCTGTAGTGGGATATATTTATAAGACTGGCCTAAGTGTCAAGTAATCCACGCATGCCATAGTGGGGACTGACTTACAAGACTGGCCCAAGTGTCAAAATCTAAGCATGCTGTAGTGGGGATTTATTTATAAGACTATCCCAGGTGCCAAGTTATCTACTGATGCTGTAGCTGGAATTTATTTACAAGACTGGCCCAAGTGTCAAAATCGAAGCATGCTGTAGCTGTAATTTTATTATAAGACTGGCCTAAGTGTCAAAATCTAAGCATGCTGTAGCTGGAATTTATTTATAAGACTGGTCCAACTATATTGTAATCTACGCATTCTATTGATATAATTTGTTTATAATACTGTTCCAACTATTACGTAATCTACAAACAGAGGTAGCTAGAATTTATATAAGTCTAAGTTATACGGACGCATTTCTTTATTTCATTCATTGTAATGGCAGGTCATAAGAAATCATGCGCATTACATATTTGCATTCTGTTTCTTTAATATTAACAATTGCACATTAATACCCTCATAGCTCTTTAAAGGCCGAAAAGAGGGCGTGATTTAGTAATAAGCTCATTAAACTAGTATTATACCATTATACAAAGGCAATTTTCGGCATGTGTATATAAATAGGTAGATTGCCATTTGTTTGTTTTATGAATGAAGCGAGCTTAGTATCGATGTTTATATCGATATTTATATCGATGTTTATATCGATATTTATATCGATATTTATATCGATGTTGATAACTCAGAATATGACTACTATTGCTGTCAAATGATCACAGGTATATCGTGTTATCTCTATCATTTTGTACATTTGTTGTTTCATATACATTGTAACAGGCATGTAGTTTTATCTTTACCATATAGCACATTTTCTGGGTCGTGACCTTTCCTTTAAGTGTAGAGGCTGTTTACACACTATCTGATAGTTTGATTTTGAACAGTGGAGAGTTATCTTAATGGACGTAAGCGCACTTGATACTTACTTTAATTATCCATTCTGCTTTTTTCGTGTATTTTCCTCAGACATCCTTAACAAAGCTACTTTGAACATTTTTATATCGAAATCAGCCACTTCAAATCGAAGTCAGCCATTTCATATCGAAGTCAGCTATTCAGTATTTAAGACAGTCATTTAATATCGAATTCAGTATTTTAATATCGAAGTCACCTATTTTATATTCAAGTAGTTTTTCATATCGAAGTCAGCCATTTCATGTTTGAGTCAGTTTTTCAGATTGAAGTCAGCTATTCGACATCCAAGTCAGCTATTTCATATGGTAGTCAGCTATTTCATGTCGAAGTTAAGTATTTCATATTGAAATCAGTTATTTCATATCTAAGTCGGTCTTTTAAAATCAAAGTCATCTATTTCATGTGCATGTCAGAGATTTATTATCAAAGTCTGCCAATTCATACCAAATTAGCTCTTTCATATAGAAGTCAGCTATTTTATATCGAAGTCAGCTTTTTAATATCGAAGTCAGCTTTTTATATCGAAGTTAGCTTCTAATATCGAAGTTAGCCATTTCATATTGAAGTCGATTATTTAATATCGAAAACAGCCATAACTTAGACTGATTAATAAAAATTCATACACTTTTGTCTTAACAACCGGTCATTACAATAATTCTAAAATTAGGAGTATGATAATATATTAATAACTCGTGTTAAATATATCAAGACTTGCTATGCAATATATGAAAGACCCATGCTAAATATATCAAGACTTGCTATGCAATATATGAAAGACCCATGCTAAATATATCAAGACTTGCTATGCAATATATGAAAGACCCATGCTAAATATATCAAGACTTGCTATGCAATATATGAAAGACCCATGCTAAATATATCAAGACTTGCTATGCAATATATGAAAGACCCATGCTAAATATATCAAGACTTGCTATGCAATATATGAAAGACCCATGCTAAATATCTCAAGACTTGCTATGCAATATATGAAAGACCCATGCTAAATATTTCAAGACTTGCTATGCAATATATGAAAGACTCAAGTTAAATATATCAAGACTTGCTATGCAATATATGAAAGACCCATGCTAAATATCTCAAGAATTGCTATGCAATATATGAAAGACTCATGTTAAATATATCAAGACTTGCTTTTCAATATATGAAAGACCCATGCTAAATATTTCAAGACTTGCTATGCAATATATGAAAGACTCAAGTTAAATATATCAAGACTTGCTATGCAATATATGAAAGACCCATGCTAAATATATCAAGACTTGCTATGCAATATATGAAAGACCCATGCTAAATATCTCAAGACTTGCTTTTCAATATATGAAAGACCCATGCTAAATATCTCAAGACTTGCTTTTCAATATATGAAAGACCCATGCTAAATATATCAAGACTTGCTATGCAATATATGAAAGACCCATGCTAAATATCTCAAGACTTGCTATGCAATATATGAAAGACCCATGCTAAATATCTCAAGAATTGCTATGCAATATATGAAAGACCCATGCTAAATATCTCAAGAATTGCTTTTCAATATATGAAAGACTCATGTTAAATATATCAAGACTTGCTTTTCAATATATGAAAGACCCATGCTAAATATCTCAAGACTTGCTTTTCAATATATGAAAGACCCATGCTAAATATCTCAAGAATTGCTATGCAATATATGAAAGACTCATGTTAAATATATCAAGACTTGCTATGCAATATATGAAAGACCCATGCTAAATATCTCAAGACTTGCTATGCAATATATGAAAGACTCAAGTTAAATATATCAAGACTTGCTATGCAATATATGAAAGACTCATGTTAAATATATCAAGACTTGCTATGCAATATATGAAAGACCCATGCTAAATATCTCAAGACTTGCTTTTCAATATATGAAAGACCCATGCTAAATATCTCAAGACTTGCTATGCAATATATGAAAGACCCATGCTAAATATATCAAGACTTGCTATGCAATATATGAAAGACCCATGCTAAATATCTCAAGACTTGCTATGCAATATATGAAAGACCCATGCTAAATATCTCAAGACTTGCTTTTCAATATATGAAAGACCCATATTCAATATCTCACGACTTGCTGTTCAATATATGAAAGACTTTATGATCAATGTATCAAGGCTTGTTGTTCAATATAAGAACGACAATTGTTCAATATATCAAGGCTTGCTATTCAATATCTGAAAGCCTCATGTTCAATATATCAAGACTTGCTGTTCAGTACATTAAAGACTTTGTTAAATATATCAAGACTTGCTATTCGATATATGAAAGACTTTATGATCAATACATCAAGGCTTGCTGTTCAATATATGAAAGACTAGTGTTCAATATATCAAGACTTGCTTTTCAAAATATCAAGGCTTGCTATTAAATATATCAAAATGATCCTTGTTCAATAAACCAATAATTGCTATTCTGTATATTAAGAATTCCAACAAACTTTTCGCCATCAAACCTAAGAGAATGGACTCCTTCCTACAAAACAATTAGTAGGGAGGAGGTAGTTATTGCAAGAATTCATAACCCACTGCCACATACTAAAAGTTGAAGATCCACCAGATTACGTTAATGAACCATTCACTGCTTAGCACTTTATGACGGAGTGTTTCTACCTGCAACCTACGCGTGATAGGTATACTATCGTTCATGACATAGAGGAACATTTTGATACTATAAATATCACCCGTATTATAGACCTTCTGCGGGAAGTAAACCTTTGTTTTAAATTATAATGTTAATGTATCACATAGAGCACTTATTATTGGTCAGGTATAGATACAGAACCATATTATTACTGGTCCGGTATAGAACTAGAGTGCGTGTCTATTATTGGTTCAGTACATATCTAGAGTGTGTGTATATTCTTGGTTCGGTATATAAATCTAGAATGCGTTTCCATTCGTGGTCCTATATTGATCCAGAGTGCGTGTCTATATTTTGTCTGGTATAGATCCGGAGTGCGCGTCTATGCTTGGTCCGTTATAGATCTAGTATTCGTCTCTATTATTGGTCCGGTATAGATCAAGAGTGAGTGTTTAATATTGGTCCTGTACATATTTAGAGTGCGTCTCTTTTATTAGACCGGTAATGATCTAGAATGCGTCACTATTATTGGTAGGGTATAGATCTAGAATAAGTCTCTATTACTGGGCAGGTATATATCAAGAATGCGTCTCTATTTTTGGTCAGGTATAGATCTGAGTGCGTGTCTATTCTTGGTCTGGTATAGATCGGAGTGCGTGTCTATTCTTGGTCCAGTATAGATCGGAGTGCGTGTCTATTCTTGGTCTGGTATAGATCGGAGTGCGTGTCTATTCTTGGTCCAATATAGATCGGAGTGCGTGTCTATTCTTGGTCTGGTATAGATCTAGAGTGCGTGTCTCTCTTCATCAGAAATAATTTCGCTCTTACATTATAAATCATGATGCAGAATGTGGACCTGAGCAAAGGCCTATAATTTAGTAAAGCCGTTTTGTCTTTTCATGCAATATGTCCGTCTACATAGTCATTATATAGAATGTAAATTACCACTAAATCACTATAGTTACTACTCAGAGTAACGGCAACCATTTAAATACCATACTCAACATAAAGTGAGTTCTTTCCATATAAGAACATCATTGCCTTACTTTGTGCCTCGACAGGTGAATTATTAGATTACTCTGGTTTCTTCTGAAATATTCATTTAGTAAATATGTGTGACAAAACAAATTCTACCTGGAGTTATCACCAGAACTTAAGCTTAGACTAAATCTTAATTAAAGTATTGGTTGAAATTTGAGTCTGACTTCAAACTGGCCAATCAATTTGTATAAGAATAGACTTAACTTTAAGACTATATCGGTAATGTTGGAGCCTGAAACTTGATCGAATGTACGGTTCATTTTCGTAACTTGGATTCTCGCTATTGAAAATGTTTCAGCTAGTAATTAATTGATGAGGCACTTATAAGCACATATATAGTATTAATACAGTCCTTGTGATATATATATATATATATATATATATATATATATATATATATATATATATATATATATATATATATATATATATATATATATATATATATATAATGAGAGAGAGAGAGGGGGGGGGGCAGAGTCACAGAGTACATACCGTACTTAATCAATACGTTTGGTGTATTTTAGTGGAAGATTTTTTAAAAAAATAAGCCCTGTTTCCAACTGTGTCTTGACAAATAAAACCTTTAACTTGCCATAGATCATTTGATTTCTAATTGATATGATAAATCAAATGTAATTATTTGTATGGACCGTTTTAAAACACTTTCCTCCACACAATACAAAACTGGTTCGCAGAGTTGGTCCCTTTGAAATACTTTCGTCTACACCATACGGTGTAATTGACAAATACCAGAGACAGCTTACAACGTGATTATCAAAAAACACAAGAAGCTTTCATCATGCGATTCACAAAATGGCTTACAGTCCTATTAATCTATATTATCGTCATTACCTCTATTACCAATGTATTTTATGTCCGTTTCCTGTCAATTACTTTGCTTCCTCCCATTATGTCCAAAGTCTTTTATTGGCAAAGCACAAACTCCGCATCTCGCCACAACTTATCATTCGTACAGTACGTGTACATCGAGAAGAGCAAGTCACAAAACAACAAAAACATTTCCATCAGAAAAATTATTAAGAATGACATATAGTTTATAATCAAATATTTTAAATTTTATTAGTACATTATTTTTTCTTGAAAATCAATACCTGTCTTTGACCTGTGATACCTGATTTTGACCAGTGATACCTGATTTTGACCCGTGATACCTGCATCTGAACTGTGAAGCATCGCGTTCCTTTCTCCTGACTAAGGTATTTATCTTCGAAAAAGTTGTACTGATTACGTCTTTTTCGTGAATGCTGGAACAATTTGATTGGCAATTATTATTTATCTCACATCTCGCCTATTTTGTCACCAATAAAATGAAACTGTCGATCACAAAATTTGTAATGGCATGTTTTTTTTTCTTCATCTATGCAGACAAAATATATTAGCGCGATTTCTCTGTCTTCTTTGAAGACAATACATACGTCATGTCTTATTTGTCTTTACAGAAGACAGTGTATAATGGTATGACTTATGTGTCTTCTTTGAAGGCAACATATATTGGCATGACTTCTTTGTCTTCACTGACGACAGCAGATTTTGGCGTTGCTTGTTTGACTTCACCGAAGACAACACACATTAGTGTGGCTTCAATGCCTCCATTAAAAACAACAAATGTTGGCATGGGTATTTTTTGTCTTCATAGTAGTCAACAGAATTTGACATGGCTCTTTTTTCTTCTTTGTTTTCTTTGAAAACAACATCCATTCACATGGCATTTTCGTCTTCTCGGAAGATAACAGCTATTGACACGGTTTCTTTTCGTCTTTGAAGACAACAGCTATTGACACGGTTTATTTACGTCCTTGAAAACAGCAGCTATTGACATGGTTTCTTTTTGTCCTTGAAGACAACAGCTATTGACATGGTTTCTTTTTGTCCTTGAAGACAACAGCTATTGACATGGTTTCTTTTTGTCCTTGAAGACAACAGCTATTGACATGGTTTCTTTTCGTCTTTGAAGACAACAGCTATTGACACGGTTTATTTACGTCCTTGAAAACAGCAGCTATTGACATGGTTTCTTTTTGTCCTTGAAGACAACAGCTATTGACATGGTTTCTTTTTGTCCTTGAAGACAACAGCTATTGACATGGTTTCTTTTTGTCCTTGAAGACAACAGCTATTGACATGGTTTCTTTTCGTCTTTGAAGACAATAATGGCATACTTATGAAGCTCTTCAGTCTGTGAAAATGGTTTAGTTTTGCAAATATTGTCCAGTCCTCGTGTGGAATGGTTTAGTGTTCAAAGTTTTGTTATAATCCAAGTGTATAATGGTTTAGTGTTGACAAAATTGTCCAGTCCTCATGTGAAATGGTTCAGTGTTTAAACAATATCCAGTCTTCATTTTTCAATGTTTTTCATTTCCTGGTCATAATTTTCACCTTTCTGTTTCGAAAGTGCATACAAGTAATTCAAAAGCTTCGGATACATTGAAAACATATTTTAGTTAATGTCTAAACTTTACTGAACGATTAAAATGCCTTCGCCCTTCTCATCCAACTCTGTTCGTTTCTTTTTCTCACATGTCCACTCCTTCATGCAGTTATGTTTCAATCGCTTAAAACAGGGTCAAAAGTATACTGATGGCTTACAGATAAATCTAAGGAATCTTTGATTCACAGGATGCTAGGAATGAACCATGTAAATACCAGACACTTTTGGAATAGTGATAATCTAATGAATCAACGATATAAATATGATTATTTGTCCTATAATGTGTGTGTGTGTGTGTGTGTGTGTGTGTGTGTGTGTGTGTGTGTGTGTGTAGGAGAGATGTAGTTTATTTTCAAAATCCTTGTTAGGCTAATTCTGTAGCGAAACCTGAAATGTCGTTTTTCTTTCGGATGAAAGGAATCATATCAGAGCGTAGTATGAATACTAATCTTGGCCAGTATTTGAATTGTCAGGAAAGAAATTAATTGCTTTTAACAAACCAAAACTTAGCATATATGAAGAGTAAAAACAGCACGAGTCGTAGCGTCCAAAATCATAAACAATCCGACATCTTGGAATATAAACAAGTACGCTCTTAAAAAGGGATTGAAAGGAAACAAGTTTTAATTGTCAAGAAGAAAGTCTGAATGGCTCGCCATACAAATAAAAAATATAAACAATAAAAATAATATTCGTCAGCCGAAGGACACTACAAATGGTTCGAAACACCATTACTTGTAGATATATAACACTGACTCCATTGATTTGACACACGAAACTCTTCATTCAGTGGAACAAACACTTGCCCACAGCAGATACAAAATGCAAAAGTACAAATAATTGGTCAACCAAAATGGTAATTATAACTCGAGAATCTGCAACTATATTTTCTTACTTAACAAGAAACACGTAAATGTTGTCCCCAGTATGGAAATAGGAAACTTGATATTCACATACTGAGTTAACTGTTTGAATGATTGTCAAGATAAATTTTGATCTGTTCTGTCCTATAATATTTCGAACAAACATGATAATTCACTTAAAGACTCGAATTTCTAATCAGTAACCTTGACGACTGCATAATGACTTAAAGAAAGGGATTTGTATAAAGCGCCAAGCGCTTTTTCCAATCATGAATCTGTTCGCTCTGTGTGATTTTCTGAAAGCTACAGCAATATATATTTTTTTAACTAACCATACAATTTATGGGCGAGACGGTTTGTAGGCTGAGATAAAATGAGAATAAACTATAATTACAACCAATCGATGGCATACCGTTCTAGATTGGCCGCTGTGCCTTAGTGGCTAGCATGGACTCGCGATCGAATTGACGCGGGTTCAAATCCTAACATATTATTAACTCTGGCCGGCAATCATGGCGTTTCTTTGGGTAAGGTACTTTATTATAATTCTTTGGCACTAAGTAGCCTACTTGTGTTGTTGCGCCTTCAATGCGAAAAATGTAAACACCTAAAAAAAAATAACCCATCTACATTGGCACTTGCGAATGCGAAAAGCCCGAAACAAAGAACTATTAACGACTTTTTGCCGCAGAGTTAAACATTTCACTCAAACGAATTTTTATAATTTATCATTTGAGAAATTGTAATTTCCTCAAGCTGTTGGCTTCACATGGTCGTGTAATCAAGAAATCAAAAATGCATCCTTATACATTTTGGACATTTTTATTCCTGCAGGAATAGTTACTTCTAAATCCGAGACTTAAATTCTGTGAATTGTTTCTAAAACAAGTCACAACTGATGGAGTTTGCAACTACTAGACAGCAATTAATGACTAGAAAAGACAGTTATTTATAACAAGACAGCAATTAATGGCAGGACAGCATTTAATGACTAGACAACAATCAATGACAAGACAACACTAAATATCCCTTACACAGTACCTTGTGGTATCTACTTTAATGACTGCGCTTACACAGTACCTTGTGGTATCTACTTCAATGACTTCCTTTGCATAGTACTTTCTGGTATCTATTTCAATGACTGCCCTTACACAGTACCTTGTGGTCTCTACTGCAATGACTGTCCTTGCACAGTAGTTTGTGGTATGTATCTACTTTATTGACTGCCCTTGGACAGTACTTTCTGGTATCTACTTTATTGACTGCCCTTGCATAGTACTTTCTGGTATCTATTTTAATGACTACCCTTACACAGTACACTGTTGTCTCTACTTCAATGACTGCCCTGGCACGGAACCTTGTGATATCTACTTCAATGACTGCCCTTGCACGGTACCTTGTGATATCTACTTTAATGACTGCCCTTGTACGGTACCTTGTGATATCTACTTTAATGACAGCCCTTGCACGGTACCTTGTGATATCTACTTCAATGACTGCCCTTGTACGGTACCTTGTGATATCTACTTTAATGACAGCCCTTGCACGGTACCTTGTGATATCTACTTCAATGACTGCCCTTGTACGGTACCTTGTGATATCTACTTTAATGACAGCCCTGGCACGGTACCTTGTGATATCTACTTCAATGACTGCCCTTGTACGGTACCTTGTGATATCTACTTTAATGACTGCCCTTGCACGGTACCTTGTGATATCTACTTCAATGACTGCCCTTGCACGGTACCTTGTGATATCTACTTCAATGACTGCCCTGGCACGGTACCTTGTGATATCTACTTCAATGACTGCCCTGACACGGTACCTTGTGATATCTACTTCAATGACTGCCCTTGCACGGTACCTTGTGATATCTACTTTAATGACAGCCCTTGTAGGGTACCTTGTGATATCTACTTCAATGACTGCCCTTGTACGGTACCTTGTGATATCTACTTCAATGACTGCCTTTGTACGGTACCTTGTGATATCTACTTCAATGACAGCCCTTGTACGGTACCTTGTGATATCTACTTCAATGACAGCCCTTGTACGGTACCTTGTGATATCTACTTCAATGACAGCCCTTGCACGGTACCTTGTGATATCTACTTTAATGACAGCCCTTGCACCTTGTGATATCTACTTTAATGACAGCCCTTGTACGGTACCTTGTGATATCTACTTTAATGACAGCCCTTGCACGGTACCTTGTGATATCTACTTCAATGACTGCCCTTGTACGGTACCTTGTGATATCTACTTTAATGACAGCCCTTGTACGGTACCTTGGGATATCTACTTCAATGACTGCCCTTGTACGGTACCTTGTGATATCTACTTCAATGACTGCCCTTGTACGGTACCTTGTGATATCTACTTTAATGACAGCCCTTGCACGGTACCTTGTGATATCTACTTCAATGACTGCCCTTGCACGGTACCTTGTGATATCTACTTCAATGACTGCCCTTGCACGGTACCTTGTGATATCTACTTCAATGACTGCCCTGGCACGGTACCTTGTGATATCTACTTCAATGACTGCCCTTGCACGGTACCTTGTGATATCTACTTCAATGACTGCCCTTGCACGGTACCTTGTGATATCTACTTTAATGACAGCCCTTGCACGGTACTTTGTGATATTTACTTCAATGACTGCCCTTGTACGGTACCTTGTGATATCTACTTCAATTACTGCCCTTGTACGGTACCTTGTGATATCTACTTTAATGACAGCCCTTGCACGGTACCTTGTGATATCTACTTTAATCATAGCCCTTGCACGGTACCTTGTGATATCTACTTCAATGACTGCCCTGGCACGGTACCTTGTGATATCTACTTCAATGACTGCCCTTACACAGTACCGTGTGGTCTCTGCTTCAATGACTGTCCTTACATAGTACATTGTGATATCTACTTCAATGACCGTCCTTACACAGTACCTTGTGGTCTCTACTTCAACGACTGCCCTTACACAGTACTTTCTGGTATTCACTTTAATGACTGCCCTTACACAGTACCGTGTGGTCTCTGCTTCAATGACTGTCCTTACATAGTACCTTGTGATATCTACTTCAATGACCGTCCTTACACAGTACCTTGTGGTCTCTACTTCAATGACTGCCCTTACACAGTACCTTGTTACATCTACTTTAACGACTGCCCTTGCATAGTACTTTCTGGTATCTACTTTAATGACTGCCCTTGCACAGTACTTTGTGGTATCCACTTTAATGACCGAGCTTACCCGGATCGACCACACTGCCCACCCTGACACTCGCTACGAGATCTATTAGTGATCTCTATCCGATGTGCACAACGCGCAAGGAACAGAGAGCACAGTAAAATAATTCCCGCTCATGTATTCTATACCTATATTTTACAAAATGTAATTATAATAAATTTGTCTCTGAAATATCGCAAAATATCACAAAATATCACAAAAATATTGCAAAATATCACATACTATCATCTCATTCACTTTCTCGAATACAGGCAAAGATTATGGCTTGACTATTTGGTACCACATTTATCGTACTATCCTAAATACACATACTCCCATACAAATCAAAATAAATAAACCATCAAAACGACCAGATCTTATACTGATGATATCGCTATCAATATAAAGATTTTACGAATGGTTGTTTATGGCGAAACAAAGTCAAATCACTAAGTGTAAACTGCAAGTGCTACATTTTACAACAAGCCATTTCCTCAAACGTTGATAATAGATCTATCTGGAATTACTTGCGTGCATTAACTTCAACGAAACCTGCACTCCGTGTGAAATTATAATTAATGTCACTAATTATACTAATGAGCTCGATATTGCAAACCATCTGAACCTCTTTTTGTACCAATATATCCCGGGGGGGGGGGGGCGAGTGGCCGATTGGTCTAAAGCGCTCTCCGTTACTGATCACTGCCATTTCACCTCTGTCTGCGTGGGTTCGAGTCTAAGATTCGGCCAATGTGGGTATGTGAGAAAGCTTGCCAGTAGGTTTTCCTGGGTCTGTTGTTCTTACCGTGGGTTTTCCCGGGTTCTTCCTCCACCAATAATACTGGCCGCCAGGTATAGCCTATCGTGTGCTGATAAATGGCGTTAAACTGTACAACTAATATATCCCAAACACTTGACAGGTCAAATTTGCAGAGCCTAACCCATACAACCTAACTACCTTCGTGAATGAAAGGAACTTGATCATATTAGTTTTAATATCACCTTAATGACAATAACATGCTAATGATATTATCAACAGCAAAAAAACACACTAACAAATCATTGTGTCTAGATGGAATTCATCCTGAAACTATGAAAATGTCGGCAATATGAATCTCTGAGTCACTGGAAGAAGCGATCAACTGTTGTATCACCTCCTGTGAATTTCCAGTCATTAAAATTAGAAAAAGTATTCGCAATACATAAGGAAAATGAAAAGAATGACCCGTCCAACTATCGACCATTATTTTTTTATATGGACTTTCCAAATCACTGAATAAACATGCCATCAAGGATCTTTTTGCATATGTTAAGAAGTACCAAATCCTCGATAAATAACATATTACGGAAAAATTCACAACAAACTGCATTGACAAATCTTGAAGACCAGTGACCACTAGCAATCGAATCAGGAGAATTTACTGGCACAATATTCATTGATGCGGTTTACCATTCTGTGCTTATTAAAAAAATATAAGCCACATTTTTTTTTCTTTTTCAAATTTGGTTGCTTGGATCACGTCGTATCTCACTAACAGACTCCAAGCTGTTTGTACGGATAAGTATATTTCCGAATCAAGTCATAATTTAAGTGGTGTTCCTCAAGGATCCCTATTATGTCCTCTTCTTTGTCTACTGAATTATACTTGGATCAAGTGTACTCTAACACATATCTGTAACCACTCTCATGTGGCCTAGTGGTTAGAGCGTCCGCCACGGGAGCTGAGGTCGTGGGTTCGATCCTCGGCCGAGTCATACCAAAGACTTACAAAAATGGTATTTACAGATGCCTCGCTTGGCGCTCAGCATTACGAGGTTAGTGTTAGGACTGGACGGCCTGGTGTCAGGATAATGTGACTGGGTGGGACATCATGCTACATGTCTGCGGCATGATGCCCCAGACATCACTATAACTGCCTCACTGCAGACATCGTGGCGATATGACTGAAAAATTGTTAAAGCTACGTTAAAAATCCTAATCGAACAAACAAACACATATCTGTTCGCTGACGACACTATACTGCATTCATCTGGTAAACCTCTTGACTCCATTAAAATAAACTTTAAGTCGATCTCAACAATATATCAGTTTGGTGCCAACAAAACAGAATGCATATTAGTATCTCTAAAACAAAAGCAATGACAATCCGAATATCTACTTACATGAGTTTACTCAAAATGGACTAAACGTGTCTGGTCTTTTACAAAAAAAAACTTCCTGGTATCTACATTGACGAACATCTCATTGGAATACACATATCCATCAATGTGCAATGGTAGTCAAAAGAATAACTCTCTTGTAAAATACCGAAATGTCTGCCTCCCCAGTCATTTGAACTTTAGTTGTCGGGATACATTATACCACTGATAGACTACTAATTTACAATTGGCGGAAACACATCCAATTGCAACCTATCCAGAATTGGAAAACTCCAGATAAGGGTAGCCCGAATAATTCTAAAACTTTCTATTATATTATGACTTCCTCGAATGTTTTGTTTTCATGTCTACAATGACTACTCATACAAAACCATATTCTTTATATAAAAAAGAATCATGACATGTAAGTCTTTAAACGACCTTTCTCCATATTATATCTTTAACCTAAATAAACTAAGATCATCAAATACTGAGCGTAATATCATATCAGCAACTAACAACGCTCTCCAGACACCATGGTCGAAAACCAGCCATTACAAAAGCTTATTTACTACATCAGCGCCTACCTTTATTGAATTATTTACCCCTGAGAATACGTAATTCCAATTCCCTTGCTTTGTTGAAAAGATAATTCAATACATTTGTCACAGAATTAGGCGAAAATTTGAACTGATTTTTGTTGTACTTGAATTGCAAACGAAACTCACCATTTTCTTGATTACGTCGTACACGCATTACCTGGGGTGATTAAGTGGCGTGTAACGATTTGCATGTGCCAATTTGTAATTTACATGAAATCCGAAATACTCGTTTTACGTGGTGCACGGCAAGCTCGATGTGATTTATGTTCACCTATTGAGAGTATATAAGGCGAAGTATTTATCATAATTTTTTACGGGAACCCAAATATCTAATCAAAGGATAGATAACCTCGTCTTGCAAATCTCCAGCCAAAGGGGTGAGTGTTAAATTTACATTTCGTTTTATTGTGAATTTTATTCAGATTATCATTTCGTATAATGATGCTTTTATTGCAATTAAACGTGGAATATTTGGAATTACTAGTCACTTTTAGACTTTAAATACAATATCGTAATCTACGGCTTAGATTATTTTTGAGACAACTATTATTAGTCTGGTTTTGTTTATTATAGCTGATTCCGTCGTTGATTCCGTCGTTGATTCCGTCGTTGATACCGTAGAAGTACATCACTGATAGCGCATCTAATAACATCGTTGATACCGTAGCTGCTAATAACATCGTTGATACCGTAGCTGTTAACACATCTGATACCATCTTTTGATAAACGTCTTTGATATCGTCTGATTTGTTGTGGGACATCTATTGTTTGTTCTGGAACATCTCTGTATAAATATCTGAATGTGCTTGTGCCGTTAATTTGTGCAAACGGAATTGAAGTATCTGTCTGTGTGTCGAACTGTCTGTTCGTCAACATCTGTGTAACATGTAAATATCCGGAAAGCTAGAAGTCCGAGTGTCGGAGCTGTCTTAGAGTTGTAAAACGTCCGGGTCGACATCTAGGGTAGTGAGGAACCGTTGGTTCTGGTAGATGTTGTATGCTGTCTGAACGTATAACTGTGGTGGATCCGTGTAGGGAAACGTTCGATAATAGTATTGGTCAACCCTCGGTTCTCGGGGAAACTGGGAGACGATTCAACTGTTGCTGAATCGTGCGGTTATACAGGGGAGACACATTTAATACATTGTTGTATTTGCATGCTTATGTCAGATCGCAATAATATTTCAAGTGATCACATAGATATCAATAAAAGCTAGCAACTTGATTTAATACAAGTATATGATCGTGCTAGTTATCGCAATCCATCGTGCGATAGATAGTTTGTCGTTTGTGTTTATTTTTTTCGTAAATCATACTTGCATTTATTTAACTTTCGTAAAGGATTCTTGGATCTGTGTATAATCCAAGAGATCCCTTTACATTTGTGATTCCTTTTGTATTGTTATTTAATTTGTTCATGTATTGTGAATGGTTGTGAGTTTAATTGTGGGTTGAGTGCATGAATTATTGTGTTGTTACATCTGTATTTTTTTCATTTATAATTTATTACATAAATTTATATTTTCTTTCACAAATTGTGTTTGTATTGTTCATTTAATCCACCCTCCTCTCGGTAACAATTCTGTTACAATGGTGTCAGAAGTGGGATCGTTGGATTAAGTGAACTGTCAATCATTTTTGTGAAGGTATACATTTAATGTTTATATTCGAGCGTGACCTTCTGTTAAGATAATACTCTAGTTGGAGTTTATTTTTGTCTAGTTTACCTAGGTCCGTGAGTCCAGTATAAACGTGTTCAAAGTATTGGTTTGGTTATATATCTATATTCATATTACAATTGTCATTGTCATGTCATCCCTTAAGGACTTGGTTGCCTTAGGCAAAGAATTTGGGTATGAAGGTGAAAGTCTAAGGAAATTTATTCAAGAAGAACAAGCCCGGGAAAGGGAAGAAAGGGCAAGGTCAAGGGAATTAGAAAGGGAATCCGAAGATAGGAAATGGGCCTTTGAGAGGGAAAAGATAGAATTTGAGAAGGAAAAGATAGAATTAGAGAAGCAGGCCGAGAGGGAAAAGATAGAATTAGAGAAGCAGGCGGAAAAGGATAGGATAGGATGGGAAATGGAAGCGGAGCAAAAGCGAATAGAGTTAGATGAAAAATCAAAGCAACGGGATCATGAGCGTAAGGTAGAATTAGCGACATCTGGAAGAGAACACGATTCTGCCTTTAGCAAATTAAGGGGCCCCAAATTACCTCCCTTTGACGATGAAAAAGATAACATAGATAGTTATCTTCATCGGTTTGAGCGGTATGCCGAAAACCAGAAGTGGAGTCAAAATGACTGGGCGCTGCATCTGAGTGCTTTATTAAAAGGTAAAGCCCTGGATGTATACTCGCGACTTCCTAGGGACGATTTGTTTAAGTACGACGTCCTAAAGGAAGCACTTCTCAAAAGGTACGAGCTCACTGAACAAGGTTTTCGAAAAAAGTTCAGGTATAGCAAGCCCGATAAGCCTTTGGTCAGTTCACCGTCAGAATTGCGAACTATTTTGAGCGGTGGATTGAATGCGGCAAAGCGGTGAAAACGTTTGAAGGGTTGACTGATTTCTTGCTCAGAGATCAATTATTTAATACAGTTGGGCGAGAATTAGATCAATTTCTGAAGGAGAAAGTCTTCACAAACGTAAAAGATATGGCTAAGCAAGCCGATTTATTTGCCGAAGCTCATGGGGGAACCCAGAACGTGGTTTTAAAAGATTTTAAGTCTGGAAACCAGTCTGTAAGACCTATGCCTAGGGAGCCTGTAAAATCAGCTGAGGTAAAAAGGTCAGTTGGGAATCCAGTTTTTCAGCGTGTGCGGTGTTTCTTGTGTAATGCATTGGGTCATGTTCAAAAAGACTGTCCTAAAAGAAAGGCACTTATACATAAGGTAGCAGTGGCTATACAAAGTAAAGGTATATCCGATAACAACGTACATGTAGAACCTTGTATTCATTCACTTGGCACGTGTTTATTTCCTGAAGCGCGTGTACCAACCGCGAGAGGGTTTGTCAACGGTCGAGAAGTCGTGGTATTGCGTGACACTGGTTGTACGGGCGTAGTGATCAAACGTAGTCTCGTGCAGGATAACCAAATGCTCGGGTGGGAATCCCCATGTATGTTACTTGATCAGACGATGGGTCGCATTCCCGTAGCAAGGATCACAGTAAAAACACCGTTCTTAACGGGAACTGTTGATGCCCTTTGTATGGACAATCCTATTTACGATCTGACGATCGGTAATGTTGAAGGTTCCCGTCTTCCAACCATGGCCGATTTTAAAATACCTTTGGCCCAGGCAGTCGAAACGCGAGCGCAAACACGGCGAGAGAAATCCGCGTTTCATAAATTAATAGTCCCTGAATCGATCTCAGGAATTTCCCGTGATGATTTCAAACAAGAGCAAGAACGTGATGAATCCATCAGAACAATTGTTGAGAAAATCACGTCCGGCGCGATTAAACATTGTAAGCGTGGGGGTAGCTCTAGATTCGTACGCAAGAACGGATTAATTCATAGGGAGTTTAGCGCTCGGGAGGGTAAGAAGTATTGGCAAGTGGTCGTACCCCAGAGATATAGATCTCAAGTACTTAGGGTGGCGCATGAGTCAAGCATGGCAGGACACCTAGGTAAGGCTAAGACCACTAGCAGGGTAGTCGCTGAATTCTACTGGCCCGGTGTTAATGGCGATGTCACACGGTTCTGTAGGTCGTGCGACGTATGTCAGAAAACCGTTTGTAAGGGAAGGGTCACAAGGGTGCCCTTAGGACAAATGCCATTAATAGATACACCGTTTAAAAGAGTGGCAGTAGATATTGTAGGACCAATACACCCGGTTACCGAAAGAAAGAATCGGTACATACTTACTCTGGTTGATTACGCAACCAGATACCCCGAAGCCGTAGCGTTACCAACTATTGAAACGGAAAGGGTAGCTGAAGCATTAGTTGATATCTTCAGTAGGGTAGGGGTGCCAGAGGAAATCCTCACTGATTGTGGTGCCCAATTCACCTCTGACCTCATGGGTGAAATAAGTAGGCTGTTATCCATCAAACAGCTAAACACTACCCCATACCATCCGATGTGCAATGGACTGGTAGAGAAGTTTAATGGTACCCTCAAAAGCATGCTACGAAAGATGTGCGCGGAACGTCCGCAAGACTGGGACCGTTATTTAAACGCTGTTCTGTTCGCGTACCGTGAAGTACCGCAGGAAAGTTTAGGGTTCTCGCCCTTTGAACTGTTGTATGGTAGAACAGTTCGAGGCCCGATGCGGATACTACGCGAACTATGGACTGGTGATGTCGCGAACGAGGAAATAAAAACGACTTACCAGTACGTGTTAGATCTAAGAAACAAACTTGAGAGTACATGCCAGATGGCACGTGACGAATTGATTAAATCGGGGCGCAGATATGCCAAGTATTACAACTGCAGAGCGCGTAATAGGAAATTTCTTGTGGGAGATCAGGTGCTATTGCTTCTTCCAACGAGTTCGAATAAGTTATTAGTCCAGTGGAAAGGTCCATATGAAGTTAAAGAAGTAAAAGGTGACATGGACTATAAAATTGACATGGACGGTAATGTAAAGACATTCCATGCAAACATGCTCAAGTTATACATCAAGAGACAGAGCGACAATGTCAATAAGGGGAGTTGAAAATATAGGCGCAGACTACTTGAGTAGGGCATGATGGGAAATTTGTATGAATTTGCCCAGTAATAAAATCCAGTTTGTAGTATAACCAGTGTAAATGTTGTAAGATATCATCAGTAGTTATTTTTCTTCTATTCTGTGTTAGTTTTAAAAATGTGTACATTTTTATTCTTAGGGGGGAGGTATTGTCACAGAATTAGGCGAAAATTTGAACTGATTTTTGTTGTACTTGAATTGCAAACGAAACTCACCATTTTCTTGATTACGTCGTACACGCATTACCTGGGGTGATTAAGTGGCGTGTAACGATTTGCATGTGCCAATTTGTAATTTACATGAAATCCGAAATACTCGTTTTACGTGGTGCACGGCAAGCTCGATGTGATTTATGTTCACCTATTGAGAGTATATAAGGCGAAGTATTTATCATAATTTTTTACGGGAACCCAAATATCTAATCAAAGGATAGATAACCTCGTCTTGCAAATCTCCAGCCAAAGGGGTGAGTGTTAAATTTACATTTCGTTTTATTGTGAATTTTATTCAGATTATCATTTCGTATAATGATGCTTTTATTGTAATTAAACGTGGAATATTTGGAATTACTAGTCACTTTTAGACTTTAAATACAATATCGTAATCTACGGCTTAGATTATTTTTGAGACAACTATTATTAGTCTGGTTTTGTTTATTATAGCTGATTCCGTCGTTGATTCCGTCGTTGATTCCGTCGTTGATTCCGTAGAAGTACATCACTGATAGCGCATCTAATAACATCGTTGATACCGTAGCTGCTAATAACATCGTTGATACCGTAGCTGTTAACACATCTGATACCATCTTTTGATAAACGTCTTTGATATCGTCTGATTTGTTGTGGGACATCTATTGTTTGTTCTGGAACATCTCTGTATAAATATCTGAATGTGCTTGTGCCGTTAATTTGTGCAAACGGAATTGAAGTATCTGTCTGTGTGTCGAACTGTCTGTTCGTCAACATCTGTGTAACATGTAAATATCCGGAAAGCTAGAAGTCCGAGTGTCGGAGCTGTCTTAGAGTTGTAAAACGTCCGGGTCGACATCTAGGGTAGTGAGGAACCGTTGGTTCTGGTAGATGTTGTATGCTGTCTGAACGTATAACTGTGGTGGATCCGTGTAGGGAAACGTCCGATAATAGTATTGGTCAACCCTCGGTTCTCGGGGAAACTGGGAGACGATTCAACTGTTGCTGAATCGTGCGGTTATACAGGGGAGACACATTTAATACATTGTTGTATTTGCATGCTTATGTCAGATCGCAATAATATTTCAAGTGATCACATAGATATCAATAAAAGCTAGCAACTTGATTGAATACAAGTATATGATCGTGCTAGTTATCGCAATCCATCGTGCGATAGATAGTTTGTCGTTTGTGTTTATTTTTTTCGTAAATCATACTTGCATTTATTTAACTTTCGTAAAGGATTCTTGGATCTGTGTATAATCCAAGAGATCCCTTTACATTTGTGATTCCTTTTGTATTGTTATTTAATTTGTTCATGTATTGTGAATGGTTGTGAGTTTAATTGTGGGTTGAGTGCATGAATTATTGTGTTGTTACATCTGTATTTTTTTCATTTATAATTTATTACATAAATTTATATTTTCTTTCACAAATTGTGTTTGCATTGTTCATTTAATCCACCCTCCTCTCGGTAACAATTCTGTTACAATGGTGTCAGAAGTGGGATCGTTGGATTAAGTGAACTGTCAATCATTTTTGTGAAGGTATACATTTAATGTTTATATTCGAGCGTGACCTTCTGTTAAGATAATACTCTAGTTGGAGTTTATTTTTGTCTAGTTTACCTAGGTCCGTGAGTCCAGTATAAACGTGTTCAAAGTATTGGTTTGGTTATATATCTATATTCATATTACAATTGTCATTGTCATGTCATCCCTTAAGGACTTGGTTGCCTTAGGCAAAGAATTTGGGTATGAAGGTGAAAGTCTAAGGAAATTTATTCAAGAAGAACAAGCCCGGGAAAGGGAAGAAAGGGCAAGGTCAAGGGAATTAGAAAGGGAATCCGAAGATAGGAAATGGGCCTTTGAGAGGGAAAAGATAGAATTTGAGAAGGAAAAGATAGAATTAGAGAAGCAGGCCGAGAGGGAAAAGATAGAATTAGAGAAGCAGGCGGAAAAGGATAGGATAGGATGGGAAATGGAAGCGGAGCAAAAGCGAATAGAGTTAGATGAAAAATCAAAGCAACGGGATCATGAGCGTAAGGTAGAATTAGCGACATCTGGAAGAGAACACGATTCTGCCTTTAGCAAATTAAGGGGCCCCAAATTACCTCCCTTTGACGATGAAAAAGATAACATAGATAGTTATCTTCATCGGTTTGAGCGGTATGCCGAAAACCAGAAGTGGAGTCAAAATGACTGGGCGCTGCATCTGAGTGCTTTATTAAAAGGTAAAGCACTGGATGTATACTCGCGACTTCCTAGGGACGATGTGTTTAAGTACGACGTCCTAAAGGAAGCACTTCTCAAAAGGTACGAGCTCACTGAACAAGGTTTTCGAAAAAAGTTCAGGTATAGCAAGCCCGATAAGGGAGAAACCTTTGGTCAGTTCACCGTCAGAATTGCGAACTATTTTGAGCGGTGGATTGAATGCGGCAAAGCGGTGAAAACGTTTGAAGGGTTGACTGATTTCTTGCTCAGAGATCAATTATTTAATACAGTTGGGCGAGAATTAGATCAATTTCTGAAGGAGAAAGTCTTCACAAACGTAAAAGATATGGCTAAGCAAGCCGATTTATTTGCCGAAGCTCATGGGGGAACCCAGAACGTGGTTTTAAAAGATTTTAAGTCTGGAAACCAGTCTGTAAGACCTATGCCTAGGGAGCCTGTAAAATCAGCTGAGGTAAAAAGGTCAGTTGGGAATCCAGTTTTTCAGCGTGTGCGGTGTTTCTTGTGTAATGCATTGGGTCATGTTCAAAAAGACTGTCCTAAAAGAAAGGCACTTATACATAAGGTAGCAGTGGCTATACAAAGTAAAGGTATATCCGATAACAACGTACATGTAGAACCTTGTATTCATTCACTTGGCACGTGTTTATTTCCTGAAGCGCGTGTACCAACCGCGAGAGGGTTTGTCAACGGTCGAGAAGTCGTGGTATTGCGTGACACTGGTTGTACGGGCGTAGTGATCAAACGTAGTCTCGTGCAGGATAACCAAATGCTCGGGTGGGAATCCCCATGTATGTTACTTGATCAGACGATGGGTCGCATTCCCGTAGCAAGGATCACAGTAAAAACACCGTTCTTAACGGGAACTGTTGATGCCCTTTGTATGGACAATCCTATTTACGATCTGACGATCGGTAATGTTGAAGGTTCCCGTCTTCCAACCATGGCCGATTTTAAAATACCTTTGGCCCAGGCAGTCGAAACGCGAGCGCAAACACGGCGAGAGAAATCCGCGTTTCATAAATTAATAGTCCCTGAATCGATCTCAGGAATTTCCCGTGATGATTTCAAACAAGAGCAAGAACGTGATGAATCCATCAGAACAATTGTTGAGAAAATCACGTCCGGCGCGATTAAACATTGTAAGCGTGGGGGTAGCTCTAGATTCGTACGCAAGAACGGATTAATTCATAGGGAGTTTAGCGCTCGGGAGGGTAAGAAGTATTGGCAAGTGGTCGTACCCCAGAGATATAGATCTCAAGTACTTAGGGTGGCGCATGAGTCAAGCATGGCAGGACACCTAGGTAAGGCTAAGACCACTAGCAGGGTAGTCGCTGAATTCTACTGGCCCGGTGTTAATGGCGATGTCACACGGTTCTGTAGGTCGTGCGACGTATGTCAGAAAACCGTTTGTAAGGGAAGGGTCACAAGGGTGCCCTTAGGACAAATGCCATTAATAGATACACCGTTTAAAAGAGTGGCAGTAGATATTGTAGGACCAATACACCCGGTTACCGAAAGAAAGAATCGGTACATACTTACTCTGGTTGATTACGCAACCAGATACCCCGAAGCCGTAGCGTTACCAACTATTGAAACGGAAAGGGTAGCTGAAGCATTAGTTGATATCTTCAGTAGGGTAGGGGTGCCAGAGGAAATCCTCACTGATTGTGGTGCCCAATTCACCTCTGACCTCATGGGTGAAATAAGTAGGCTGTTATCCATCAAACAGCTAAACACTACCCCATACCATCCGATGTGCAATGGACTGGTAGAGAAGTTTAATGGTACCCTCAAAAGCATGCTACGAAAGATGTGCGCGGAACGTCCGCAAGACTGGGACCGTTATTTAAACGCTGTTCTGTTCGCGTACCGTGAAGTACCGCAGGAAAGTTTAGGGTTCTCGCCCTTTGAACTGTTGTATGGTAGAACAGTTCGAGGCCCGATGCGGATACTACGCGAACTATGGACTGGTGATGTCGCGAACGAGGAAATAAAAACGACTTACCAGTACGTGTTAGATCTAAGAAACAAACTTGAGAGTACATGCCAGATGGCACGTGACGAATTGATTAAATCGGGGCGCAGATATGCCAAGTATTACAACTGCAGAGCGCGTAATAGGAAATTTCTTGTGGGAGATCAGGTGCTATTGCTTCTTCCAACGAGTTCGAATAAGTTATTAGTCCAGTGGAAAGGTCCATATGAAGTTAAAGAAGTAAAAGGTGACATGGACTATAAAATTGACATGGACGGTAATGTAAAGACATTCCATGCAAACATGCTCAAGTTATACATCAAGAGACAGAGCGACAATGTCAATAAGGGGAGTTGAAAATATAGGCGCAGACTACTTGAGTAGGGCATGATGGGAAATTTGTATGAATTTGCCCAGTAATAAAATCCAGTTTGTAGTATAACCAGTGTAAATGTTGTAAGATATCATCAGTAGTTATTTTTCTTCTATTCTGTTAGTTTTAAAAATGTGTACATTTTTATTCTTAGGGGGGAGGTATTGTCACAGAATTAGGCGAAAATTTGAACTGATTTTTGTTGTACTTGAATTGCAAACGAAACTCACCATTTTCTTGATTACGTCGTACACGCATTACCTGGGGTGATTAAGTGGCGTGTAACGATTTGCATGTGCCAATTTGTAATTTACATGAAATCCGAAATACTCGTTTTACGTGGTGCACGGCAAGCTCGATGTGATTTATGTTCACCTATTGAGAGTATATAAGGCGAAGTATTTATCATAATTTTTTACGGGAACCCAAATATCTAATCAAAGGATAGATAACCTCGTCTTGCAAATCTCCAGCCAAAGGGGTGAGTGTTAAATTTACATTTCGTTTTATTGTGAATTTTATTCAGATTATCATTTCGTATAATGATGCTTTTATTGTAATTAAACGTGGAATATTTGGAATTACTAGTCACTTTTAGACTTTAAATACAATATCGTAATCTACGGCTTAGATTATTTTTGAGACAACTATTATTAGTCTGGTTTTGTTTATTATAGCTGATTCCGTCGTTGATTCCGTCGTTGATTCCGTCGTTGATTCCGTAGAAGTACATCACTGATAGCGCATCTAATAACATCGTTGATACCGTAGCTGCTAATAACATCGTTGATACCGTAGCTGTTAACACATCTGATACCATCTTTTGATAAACGTCTTTGATATCGTCTGATTTGTTGTGGGACATCTATTGTTTGTTCTGGAACATCTCTGTATAAATATCTGAATGTGCTTGTGCCGTTAATTTGTGCAAACTGAATTGAAGTATCTGTCTGTGTGTCGAACTGTCTGTTCGTCAACATCTGTGTAACATGTAAATATCCGGAAAGCTAGAAGTCCGAGTGTCGGAGCTGTCTTAGAGTTGTAAAACGTCCGGGTCGACATCTAGGGTAGTGAGGAACCGTTGGTTCTGGTAGATGTTGTATGCTGTCTGAACGTATAACTGTGGTGGATCCGTGTAGGGAAACGTCCGATAATAGTATTGGTCAACCCTCGCTTCTCGGGGAAACTGGGAGACGATTCAACTGTTGCTGAATCGTGCGGTTATACAGGGGAGACACATAGGTGTATTGAAATTGTAATATAATTTAATACATTGTTGTATTTGCATGCTTATGTCAGATCGCAATAATATTTCAAGTGATCACATAGATATCAATAAAAGCTAGCAACTTGATTGAATACAAGTATATGATCGTGCTAGTTATCGCAATCCATCGTGCGATAGATAGTTTGTCGTTTGTGTTTATTTTTTTCGTAAATCATACTTGCATTTATTTAACTTTCGTAAAGGATTCTTGGATCTGTGTATAATCCAAGAGATCCCTTTACATTTGTGATTCCTTTTGTATTGTTATTTAATTTGTTCATGTATTGTGAATGGTTGTGAGTTTAATTGTGGGTTGAGTGCATGAATTATTGTGTTGTTACATCTGTATTTTTTTCATTTATAATTTATTACATAAATTTATATTTTCTTTCACAAATTGTGTTTGCATTGTTCATTTAATCCACCCTCCTCTCGGTAACAATTCTGTTACAACATTCTTTCTTGACCAGCTGGAATGACATAGTAAAGCCTTCCAGTACAGAATTTTGTTGCAATATGTATATTTTTGTAATATATAATGTTCATAAATGTATCTTGGTAAATACAATTACATATATTGATTCATTTTAAATATCTCTGTATGTGTGCTAGGATACTTGGGTGCATGTAAAAGTGACATTTTCTTTCTCTTTTTCTACTATAACATAAGCTGTTTAAAATAAAAATATTATTATTATTATTATTATTATTATTATTATTATTATTATTATTATTATTATTATGGGATCTTCTAAACGGACTGCCTTACACGTGTATGCTGTGGCATATGCTGCAATGACTGCCTTCACACGTGAATGTTGGCTTTTTTTATACACTGACTGCCATGACACATGTGCACTGTGGGATCTGCTGCACTGAATAACTTCAGACGTCTATATTATTTCCTACACTGACTGCTCTTACAAATGTGCATTGTGTTATCTGATATAATTACTGTCGTTATACATGTATATTGTGGTATCTCGTGCATTGACTTCCTTGCACGTGTATACTGTGGTATCTGCTATACTGACTGTCCTTACACAGTATATTCTTGTAACTTGTGCACTAACTGCCCACCCCCTCCCCAATGATGCAACTTGTCATTTTATTGTTAAGTTTAATGTTTACCAAACTTCAGGAAATCATAAAGCTTAAAGATCGGTTTCCCACTTAATGAATGACACGAGTGAAGCAAAAGCCGTTCACTTAATGCATAAGGCGTAATTGATATTAATTAGTATAATTACATTATTATAATTACGAATAGTTATATAAATATTAACAATCTCGAAAAATAAATGACATAATTATATTTTAAACATTGTTTATATATATATATATATATATATATATATATATATATATATATATATATATATATCTGTGTGTGTGTGTGTGTGTGTAACAGCGTTCACCACTTAATCCACTTGACCATCGGCTCAATCCAATAAACGACATAACAATGTCGATAGCAATAAATGTCCAAGGTGCACAGGAACCAACTTCCTATGCAAGGAGAACAGAACACTCAGCTGAATGCGAATTTCCGCTGGATTTCAATTTATAAAAATGTACTTACAAATTGGGACCAATATTTCAAATATTCAGGAAAGCGCTTAAGCCTGGATCGATCTCACACTGTAATACAATGATGTTATGTGTCATCAAATACAAAGATGGTGTCCAGAAAAATACCCGTTCCGTTTGTGTGTGTTCAATATTATTTAGCATGAATGCTTCTTCCCCCTAGTCAAAACTGACTAAAAGCTACGATCGTAGAAAATGGAGTAATTCCAACCAATGTGTATAAAATATGAATCCAGTTCTGTTAATTCCATGAAGCTTAATTATCTCCGACAATTTGCTATATACCTTGGAACCAGGAAGAATATGGATTTCCCATGCAGGATATCGAGTTGGCAGTCTGGAATGAGATATTCCTTAATTTTCAAATAATTTGTGACACGCAGAGTAATAACATGAACACGTCAATCATACAAGTAACAGTGAATACTTATTACAAGGTCTCAAGGGTTATCATGCTCATTAAAACAGAAGCAAGTCTATTTTGATATTCGTGGCTTCTTTGCATTAAATCTAGCTTAAAGTGAACACATTATCGTGCAGTCTCGAAATGCCGTTGATCAAATCATCATCATTGTTGTTGTTGTTGTTGTAGGGTTTAACGCCATTTTTAAACACACGATAGGCTATACATGGCGGCCAGTATTATTGGCGGAGGAAGAACCCGGGAAAACCACCGGAAAGTACCACCGACCCACGAGAAGCTACTGGCAAGCAATCCCACATAACTACATTAGCCGAATCTTAGACTCGAACCCACGCAGACAGAGGTGAGATGGTAGTGATCCGTAACGGTGAGCGCTTTAGACAACTCGGCCACTCGGGGTCCCGATCAAATCATCATACCTTAAATTACACTGCTCGAAAAACCATTGGTCTATTCCACATACTGTCAATTACACTGCTCGCGAAACTATTGCTCCATTCCACATAATGTCAATTATATTTTTCGCAATGCCATTGGTCTATTTCTCATACTGTCAATTATACTTCTCGCAATGCCATTGGTCTATTTCTGATACTGTCAATTATACTTCTTGCAATACCATGGGTCTTTTTCTCATACCGTAAATTACACTGCTGCTCAAACAAATGTAAAACTTACTGCGATCCCTACAATCGCTCCCTAAATATTTAATGCAACACACACACACACACACACACACACACACACACACACACACATACATACATACATACATACATACATACATACATACATACATACATACTTACTTACTTACTTACTTACTTACTTACTTATTAATTTATTTATTTACAGCACTATCGATCCACTATTTGTCGATCGCCCACCCTGCATTTCACTTAACTACATAAAATTATGTTCAAACACGCACACACCCAATTCAACGTCGAATCAGATAGAAGTTTGTTTCACCTTACTGTAGTGTATATACGCTAGTTAATTGTTCTCGAAGATATTTCGACTCTTCTCCACGGATATTTTGTTCACTAATTTCGTGACGGAAGGTTGTACAAGGATGATACACAGATGAAGGTTTTAATCGTGTAGTCATAGTAATGGAAACTGGGCGAACACAACGTTCTTGCCACAAGAACTAGCATTGTTAGTAAAACAATCAAGATGATTCTGTCGTATTATCAGCGTATCGGCAATTATATTTATTTTTCGATAGAAACAGATTCAGAATATCTTCTTGGTCTCTCAATGATCACCAGAAATTATGCCATTTCGAATGCAAAATTGAGACAACACTCGACACCATGAAGGAGGTTAAGCAGTGGTTGTTTTAACTTACCATCCCGACTGCACATGATACAGCCACCAGGCGTTCGGAATCATAAATTTACGTTACAAAGTAATATTGATATTGTGTCGTAGGTATATTACTTCGACTTCTGGATTGCAAATTATTCTCAAAAAAAGCTATAATGTCTGTGTCCAACGATTTGGAAAGCGTTTGCTCTTGTGTAATGTATCTGGAATGAATAGTGGGATCAATCGGATCTGTCAGTTCAGTAACGAGTCATCGCATTGGGAATGAATATTCCGAATAGTTGGAAATGTTCTTTCTATACCAAAATTACAGCTTTGACGCATGTGGTGCAATCGTTAAACGTCAAGCCTGTTTCCACAAGAACAACTTGCATTACGTGAAAAATTAATTCATTAACGATAAAAGGTTTCAAGAAATTCTACATTGTTACGTAAGAGTTGTCCAAATAAAATTAATTTCTTCACTCACTCGCACCATAGCATGTGAATGTCTAACCAGCATTAAGATTATTTAGACAACTGAAAGAACCTAACATGGAAGACTTCTTAGACAATTTAAAGAACCTAACATGGAAGACCTTTTAGATAATTGAAAGAACCTAACATGGAAGACTTCTTAGACTACTGAAAGAACCTAGCATGGAAGACATTTTAGACAACTCAAAGAACCTAACATGGAAGACATTTTAGACAATCGAAAGAACCTAACATGGAAGACATTTTGGACAATTGAAAGAACCTAATATGGACGATTTCTTAGACAATTTAAAGAACCTAACATGGAAGACCTTTTAGATAATCGAAAGAATCTAACATGGAAGACTTTTCAGATAATTGAAAGAACCTAACATGGAAGACCTTTTAGACAATCGAAAGAACCTAACATGGAAGACATTTTGGACAATTGAAAGAACCTAATATGGACGATTTCTTAGACAATTTAAAGAACCTAACATGGAAGACCTTTTAGATAATCGAAAGAATCTAACATGGAAGACTTTTCAGATAATTGAAAGAACCTAACATGGAAGACCTTTTAGACAAACGAAAGAACCTAACATGGAAGACATTTTAGACAACTCAAAGAAGCTAACATGGAAGACATTTTAGACAATCGAAAGAACCTAACATGGAAGACATTTTGGACAATTGAAAGAACCTAATATGGACGATTTCTTAGACAATTTAAAGAACCTAACATGGAAGACCTTTTAGATAATCCAAAGAATCTAACATGGAAGACTTTTCAGATAATTGAAAGAACCTAACATGGAAGACCTTTTAGACAAACGAAAGAACCTAACATGGAAGACATTTTAGACAACTCAAAGAAGCTAACATGGAAGACATTTTAGACAATCGAAAGAACCTAACATGGAAGACATTTTGGACAATTGAAAGAACCTAATATGGACGATTTCTTAGACAATTTAAAGAACCTAACATGGAAGACCTTTTAGATAATTGAAAGAACCTAACATGGAAGACTTCTTAGACAACTGAAAGAACCAAACATGGAAGACATTTTAGACAATCGAAAGAACCTAACATAGAAGACATTTTAGACAACTCAAAGAACCTAACATGGAAGACATTTTAGACAACTCAAAGAACCTAACATGCAAGACATTTTAGACAACTCAAACAACCTAACATGGAAGACATTTTAGACAAATGAAAGAACCTAACATGGAAGACATTTTAGACAATCAAAAGAACCTAACATGGAAGATATTTTAGACAATTGAAAGAACCTAACATGGAAGACATATTAGACAACTCAAAGAACCTAACATGGAAGACATTTTAGACAATCGAAAGAACCTAACATGGAAGACATTTCAGACAATTGAAAGAACCTAACATGGAAGACATTTTAGGCAACTCAAAAACATAACACGGAATACATTTTAGACAATTGAAAGCTATTATCTTGTTTGAAATGTAATTTTCTTTTAATGTTGTATTTATTGTATCAGGAAAGAAATAAAGAGTGAAGAAAAGTCAAATGTATTCTTAAAGTAACGAGATGTCAGAAAGTATGTGTTTTTTTTTATATCAGCCAATGGTTGAATTCTTTAAACTGAGATATTGCGTGTGTCGGTGTTTGATCGAGATATTGAATGCGTCCTTGTGAAACAAGCAAATCCAATACTTTATCAAGAGCAAGAATTCACTGGAAAAAAAAGAATGAATACTGTTTTGATAATTAAAGCCACATACCGTAACCTTAACCGATAAAAAATCATCATAAATAAATAAAAATGGAGGCATTGAGTAGATGGTTAAAGAAGAGTTAATTGGATATCCAGAAAATCAATTACCATTGCCAAGAAAACTTGCCTGTGGAAAAATATAAAGAAACTGAGTGTTAGCCAAGACTATCAATTCATCTTTGTCTTCCAATTACGAGAAACCGAATAAAACAGACTATTATAAAAATGCAGAGAAATGGATTTCGAAATGAATGCAGTGAAACCGAATAAAATGGAATACAATATGAATGCAGTGAAACCGAATAAAATGAAATCAATATGAATGCAGTGAAACCGAATAAAATGGAATACAATATGAATGCAGTGAAACAGAATAAAATGAAATCAATATGAATGCAGTGAAACCGAATAAAATGAAATCAATATGAATGCAGTGAAACCGAATAAAATGGAATACAATATGAATGCAGTGAAACCGAATAAAATGAAATCAATATGAATGCAGTGAAACCGAATAAAATGGAATACAATATGAATGCAGCGAAACAGAATAAAATGAAATCAATATGAATGCAGTGAAACCGAATAAAATGGAATGCAATATGAATGCAGTGAAACCGAATAAAATGGAATACAATATGAATGCAGTGAAACCGAATAAAATGGAATACAATATGAATGCAGTGAAACCGAATAAAATGGAATACAATATGAATGCGGTGAAACCAAATAAGAGATTCTGATATGAATAAGAAACCAAATAAAAGAGACTATTATAAACATGCAATGAAACTGAAGAAAAGAGACTTCGATATGTATGCAGTGAAACCTCATAAAAGAGACTTCGATATGTATGCAGTGAAACCTCATAAAAGAGACTATCACATGAATGCAGTAAAAGTCCTATACAAAAAAAGCAAAGGTTATAGTTGTAACGCTCCCTTGAATAGAGGCATAAATAAAACTCTGAATGTTGGACATATGAGTGGTTTTTAAGCCTATGACATGTGACTGGTTTTTAAGCCTATGACATGTGACTGGTTTTTAAGTCATTGACATATGATTGGTTTTTAAGCCTATGACATGTGACTGGTTTTTAAGTCTATGACATGTTTGATTTTTAAGCCTATGCCATGTATTTGGTTTTTAAGCCTATGACATGTGTTTGGGTTTTAAGCCTATGACATGTGTTTGGTATTTAAGCCTATGGCATATGACTAGTTTTTAAGCCTATGACATGTGTTTGGTTTTTAAGCCTATGACATATGATTGGTTTTTAAGCCTATGACATATGATTGGTTTTTAAGCATATGACATACGACTGGTCTTGGAAAATACTCCATGTTTTGATATGTCTTGTTAAAGGAAACATCTTTCTGACATCTTATAAAAAACATAAAAATTAGTAGCAGATGAAACTTTAGGACCCGTATTCTCGAAACATTTTGGGCCAGTCATACTAGAATATGATCGGCCTTTTCCGTTAAGTCCAGAAAAAACTCGGAATGTATTCTTCGCAATAATTTTGTTTAGCTGCAACTACTTTTCTCTACATTGCATATTATGGCGGCGGAGAAAACTTAGTCACAATCGGAGGATTGTCGGCTTTTTCTATGGCATTATACCTGGCTGTTGCTGTTGTTGTTGTTTTTGTTGTTGTAGGATTTAACGCCATTTTTCAACACACGATAGGCTATACATGACAGCCAGTATTAATGGTGGAGGAAGAACACGACAAACACCCCAGAAAGAATCCAAAGACCCACGAGAAGCTACTGGCAAGCTTTCTCACATACCCACATTGGCCGAATCTGAGATTCGAACCCACGCATACAGGTGAGATGGCAGTGATCAAGTAACTGTGGGCACTTTAGACCAATCAGCTACTTGGGGCCTCCAATATACGTGGTGAAATCCTCTGTTGACGAATCACTAAACGCAAGACATATATGCTAGGTTATTTCTTTCTTTGACGGAAAAAGTCGAGTGATGTTCCGATAACTCTTGAGCAAGAAACTAAAGCTGAAGCTACAAAACCCATACCCGGATATGAACCAGAGAGAACACATAAATTGAAGCACTTATTGGGAAACAAAGTATACTAAAAAAAAACGATTTTAGTCCTAAGGATCATTCTAATCAAGAAAATTTTAAAACATCAGACACTGAGATTGGGTATTTGTGCTCAAAACTCTTTCAGAATACGGTAGGCCCTCTACTAGTTCTTGCTCAATTTTGTAGAAGTTGTGTGGCGTTGTTCTTACGGTCAAAATGTTATTTTGCATTGGTGGTGTTTTCAAGAAGTGTAATTGCGTCGAATCGGTAAATCTCAGAAGAGAATACATCTATCATGGCCTAATTTTCACCCTTGACAGTTCTATTTCAAGTGATCTTACTTGTATCGATCAGTTTTACTCCAAGATTGGTTTTCCACTAGAACATTTCATTGGGTAAATTTATTAACATTCAATGCTTGTTGTGTAGGTGGAACCTCTGGGATGGAATCAGTTGTAGCCTTATTTAGAAGAAGAAAAAAACGTAAACCTCTCAAACAGAAAATGAATTAATCGAGTCCTTAACAAACTGATTAATTGGAAATAGTGAGAAACTCAAAATGCATTTGTTTTCTTAAATATGGATTTCATCGGTCCGGATCGCTGTTTCTTTATTTTTTCTAATCTAATGTTTCATAGTAACAGTTTTAAGATTCCCACAAGTGTTGGCCTTAAAATTAATGTAAATGTCGTGGCGCTGTACGGCGAACATCAGACCTTGAGACGATACAAGGCATTGTATTTTTCATGCATACAATACCGCAATTACCCTGTTTATTTGTGTGGGAGTTTTTTTTCTTTTTCTTTCTACCTGTTACAAACGTGAATTATACTGACGCTCAAAGAGCGGCAAAAATGATTGTACTTCCCATAACTTACTGAACGTAAACTATGTTCTGCCTCAAATACGTAAGATGCTATTCTCTTTTCATTCACATTAATTACAGACCATATTTCCAGCATTTCCACGCTCGGAATTCGCATTCAAAATAGTTCGGGGGGTGGGTGGGGGGTCTTGAAGGCGGGGGTATGCCTGCTGATGAATTAGAACGACCTCTATATTGTCCTAAAATGCATCCAGATATAATTTTTTCCGCTTCGGTCTTGGACTTTCTGTACGATATGTATAGCTCTAAGTTAAGCTGAATTGTGAAGCATTACCCCAAGAGTAAATAATTATTCGAATATTTTCATGATTTTGACTTCATTTTACTACTTTACAATATTTATGTTTCATGTCTTTAAAAAATGTATCATTTATAAGCTTGATTCCAGAAGAAAACTGGATATCTGACCCGTAAATTAATTAATAATTTGGTAATATATGTGTATCTAATAATTTACGTAACTTGAGAATATTGAAGTACTGACCTGGGAATATTAACTTAAATTTTAATGAACAAGAAAGAACTTTTACAATTAAATTTAAGATTAAAATATTTTAAATATAGTATAAACTGTCATGGGTATGTAATTAAATCGGTTTTGATGATTGTTCTTCACAAATAAACATAAATTTGCATCCCTCTTTCTTTACGTCATCGTAGAAAGCATGAATATAGTGTTATTACAGAATTTTTCTGTAAATATGTTTTATTTACTAAACTTTGTAATGTTTATATCGCTAACCTCGCATGTTAAATGCATTTTTTTACGTCTTCCTCCTTACAGACTCATTCGTATTACACATTTTGAAATTAAAATCGATTTTGACATCAAAGCTCATTTCATCTTGCTTAATCATTAAAATAAATTTACGCAGTGCATAGTTGGAAGAAAATTGCCAGTTGATACTTTAAGACAAAAACTGGAATCAATCATCTTCAGGATGGAATGATAATAGACAATTTCCGAAGAAAGAAAAAGTACTTCTTCCATCAGACTCTTTTGTTAGAATTAATTACAAATCGATGGCTTGCATTGTGAATGGAACGCTATTGTCTTGTACTAGTTGTTGCCATCCGTTAGTCTCGAGAGACAATGGAAGTGCGTCCACGATAGATGTCCCGGTTGGTCGTTGTGCAGCGTCTGTAGTGGCTATGTAGCCCAGCAATGGAGTGGCAGTCTTTGCTGCATTTGAAAGTTGAGTCTGGTTTGTGTTGGAGCTATCAGCTAGCAAGTGTAGCATGCCCTCGCCGGCTTTCAAACCAGTCATCAGAGCGTGTCGCCAGCTGGGTCTGTATAGAGCAAACTCTTCCCAAGTGTGGACATCAATGTCAAGGGCTTTCATATCTCGCTTGCAGACATACTTGACGCGTAGATATTGCCGTCCAATTGACCTTTTGCCAGAGAAAAGTTCCAAATAAAGGTCTTTGGGGATCCGTCCATCATCCATCCGACGTACATGGCCCAGCCAACTGATGTAACGTTGGTAAAAGTGTGTGACCATACTGAGAATCTTGGCACGTTCAAGCACTTCTTTGTTTATTACTTGATCACTCCCGAGAATGCGTCAGAGACATCGCATGTGAAAAGCGCTCAGTCTTTTCTCTTGTGAGGTGTACAGAGTCCAGGTTTCACTGACATACAGGAGAGTGCTTAGCGCGCAGGCACGGTCTTAGTGTTCAGGTTCACGATATTGTTGTTCCAAACTCTCTGCTACATCCCGGAGAGAGTTGTTCATGCCTTTTCTAATCTGCTTGTTGAGCTCAGCATCGAGCAATAAGTTGTTGGTTGTAGAGTCGATGTATGTGAACTGACTGACTACCCAGAGTTCATAGTTGTTGAAGATAATGCTTGATGGGTCCGCGTTCTGAGCCATAGCGTTTGTTTTATTTGAGCTGATGGTCAGCCCAAACTCACATCATGCTTTAGCAAAGCAGTCCATCAAGCGCTGTAACTAAGCTTCTGTGTGAGTGACTAGGGTAGCATAGTCTGCTCAGAGCATGTCCATGATGGTTTGTGCACTTTTCCCTTTGTCTTTAGTTGTGCCAGGTTGAACAGTTTGCCGTCAATCGCGTGAGCCTGTAGATCCCTTCTGTGGACGTTCCTGAGACATGCTTGATCAGGACGGTGAAGAAGATGCCGAAAAGCGTGAGGGCTAGGACGAAACCCTGTTTCACTTCGCTGCAGATGTTGAAGGGGTAGGATACTGAGCCATCGTACTGCATTGTCACTTTCATGTCATCGTGGAACCACTGGGTCGTGCTTAGCAGCTTTGAAGGACATTCAATCTAAACCCATACTGAGACTCTGGATAAACTCTGTCAGCAAGCGTCTTCAGTATGTTAAGGCTGACGCGTGCGAAGACTTTACCCACGATGCTGAGAAGAGATATACTCCTGCAGTCGCTTCTGTCGTCGTTTTTCTTTGCAGAATTACGATGTTGGCGTCTCTCATGTCCTGAGGCACTGCATCCTCATCGCAGCTCCTGAGGCACTGCATTCTCATCGCAGCTCCTGAGGCACTGCATCCTCATCGCAGCACTGGCAGAGGAGGTCGTGCAGGTGTGTTAGTAGAACGCTGCCGCCGCGCTTGATGACTTCTGTTGGGATGCTATTCTTCGCTGGGTCTTTACCTAAGGACAGTTTCTCTAAGGCCTTTTTTTAGTCAAGCCACAGTAGGTTTCACGTCCAGTTTGGCCATAAGAGGGAGGTTTTAGATGGCATTGAATGCATATTTGGTCACGTGGTTCTATCTGGAGTATAGTTCAGAGTAGTACTCCACCGAATGCTCCATCTGCTTACCCTTGTCGAGGATAGTATCGTCTGCGGCAGACTTCAGTGGTGATGTTACTTTCTTCGTGGAGCCCATAACTTTCTTTATGTCATCGTACATGCCTCTGATGTTATCGATATCTGCTGCTAACTGGATGCTCTGACAGGACTAAAACCAGTTTTCATTGGCGCACTACCATGCTCACCTTTGCACTTTGCTTCTGGTAGACCTGTGTGCCTCTTGAGTCTTCTGGCAGGGGGATCGTTTGTATTCCATGTGAGCACTGCGACGCTCTTCTATGGCTGTCGTAGGTTTGGCAGAGTTAGCCTCAAACCAGTCATGGTTATTTAACTGCTTTTACGAAAGATCCATGTGGCTGTGCTGTACTCAGTCTCTCTGATGTGATCCCATCTCTCTTTAGCACTGCCGTTAGGGTGGGGGTGGGGTCTGAATCGAACGTCTTGGATAGGGCCTAAGTGACTAGTCTTGTACAAGTTAACGGTCAGTTTATTCTAAACTTGAATTTTAATGAAAAACGAGTTACTTTTCAAAATCATTGCAAACGATTGACCAATGTCTCCTATTAAAAATGAAGTTCTATTGATGCTGGTGGAGTCCGTTTAATTTCTACCACCAATTGTATATACAATCAATTAATCCAGTTACATTGGCGATGAGCAATCTTAGGTTAGGGTAGTTGTAGTAGAAGGGTTTAACGCCATTTTTCAGCACATGATAGGCTATATATGGCGGCCAGTATTAATGGTGGAGCAAGAACCCGAGAAAACCTAGAAAGAACCACCGATCCACGAGAAGTTACTGGCAAGCTTTCTCACATACACACATTGGCAGAATCCGAGACACGAACCCACGCAGACAGAGGTGAGATGGCAGTGATCCGTAACGGACAGCGCTTTAGACCACTCGGCCACTCGGGGCCCCCTAAGTAAGGTATGTATGTATGTATGTATGTATGTATGTATGTATGTGTGTGTGTGTGTGTGTGTGTGTGTGTGTGTGTGTGTGTGTGTGTGTGTGTGTGTGTGTATGAAGTTTTCATTTATTTATCCTTTCCCCCCTTTAAGTAGATTCCCGGCTCCTTTTCAATTGTTAATTTCCGTCCCCTATTAGTCTGTGCGAGGTAAACTTTAGAAAATAAAACAGCAATGCTGCAAGTCTTGTTCGAAAATAATTAAGCAAGGACAATTTTCAGCAAAAATAATGGGTCTTGTACAAAACCATCAACGTAACCTTTAAAACTGCTACTGAATAAAATGTAACGGAATTAAAATGAAAACCAATCTTTATAATACCCATAAATTGTCTCATCCTGTTTGCTATTGTTAATTCCACATAAAAAAAAATACAGCCAAAGAAACTAAAGGCGAGTTTTATTGATGTCATACATACAGTCTATGTGCGCTTATTAAAGTACTAAATAAATTTGGACGCCATACACACACAAGTCGCTTATATGTCTGCAGGTCGAAATCAAATATTGAATGAAAAGGCAATATATTATAATTTTAATAGCAATTTTATATTAACCTGAAGAATTTTTTTTAACAGAATTACCGTTATAGTCACCGCTCCGGTGGCCTAAGTAGTGTGAGCATCCGGCTCGGATCCGCAAGATTGCGGGTTCGAATACCGGCCGAGTCATACCAAAAGTACTTGAAAAATTGGTACCAGCAGCTGCCAACTCAGAATTAAAAGGTTAGTTTTACAATAGGTTGGCTTGTTGTCAGGATAATGTGACTGGGTGTAACATGATGATACATGTCTGCGGTATGATGCCCCTGTGCTAGACATCACTATAAACTGCCACACTGCAAACTTCATAGCGATATAACTAAAAATGTTCAAGCTACAATAAAAACCTAAATCCGTTATAGTCACTTTTCTATCTCTCGTCTATACAATAAATCTACGAAGAATAGATGAACAATAATGGCAGTTTATCTGATCGGGAAGAAAAGTCAAATTTGTCCTACGTTGTTTAGTATATGATGAAATCTATGTTTATTTTGCAAATTTTTAATATAAAATTTTATTACCAACATCGAGTATCAGTTGTATTTCTTATAAATCATGGTGTTGCATTGGCACAACACTATCAGGACAGTTTCTTTAGAAAGTCTTATATATCGATAGTTTTGAGAGAGATATAGACAGACAGACAGCGATATCTACATTCCTTCTTTATTGTATCGTTCACTGTTTCTTTTTGTAATTAGCTTGAAAGTCATTCCCTTATTTTTTTTAATTCAGTGACTGCAGGTTTAATGTTTACAACTTGCGTTCTCCTTGGAGGATGTTAGACACGAATCCAGTCCAGTCCGGTTAACAGTCAACTGACTAACCAACCAAACCTGGAATGGAAAATGTTTTACTACCATTCCCAAAATATAAGCTTCACGTACATGCCTGAAGAAGTATTGAAGCCAGTTTGTGCAGTAATCCAAGAATTTGACATTGATAAGCCTTGCTTGTCTTATGATCTTTATTGAAATTATCAAATTTGACATTTCTTCGGTTTTCAATTTATTATTCCCAAACGTGTCATTCGATTATAGGTCTGCATTATATTATCAGCTAAAATAGTATAAGCTGTAACGTTTTTTTTTTGTTGGCGTTGCTAGTGTTCTTTGGCTCGTCATGAATGCACGTTCTGATTAGTTGCAGCTATTGCTTAGCAGTTAACTGACGAACAAACCAAACTGGTATGGAAAATGTTTTACTACCATTCCCAAAATAAAAGCTTCAAGTACATGCCTGAAGAAGTATTGAAGCCAGCTTGTGCAGTAATCCAAGAATTTGACAGCGATAAACCTTGTTTGTCTTATTGCTTGCTATTGCTTATTGCTGAATACAGTTATGATTAGCTGCAGCTATTGCTTACGTTAATTGTAGGCGGCTTGTTTATTCAGGATCACACAACACCACCATCACCACCACCACCACCACCACCAACAACAACAACAAAGATAATAATAATAATAATAATAATAATAATAATAATAATAATAATAATAATAATAATGATAATAATAATAATAATGATAATAATAATAATAATAATAATAATAATAATAATAATAATAATAATAATAATAATAATAGGATTAGTCACAATATTACAAGCAAATGTAATGGTAGCAATGAACCATAAACAGAAGTAAAATAAAAACAAGTTCATAGTAATCCGTGTGAAGATTTATAATTTGAAGACTTTGTTGATGGTAAAACTTTTAAAATATGACGACTCTCAGCATGCTAAGTGCTATTCTGTCAAGATTAATATTATAAAAACAGGAAACGTACACGGCCTGTCACTGTTTACTATAACACTAGATGTATCATTCAACATTATATATATATATATATATAAATATATATATATATATATATATATATATATATATATATATATATATATATATATATATATATATATACATATATATATACATATATATATATATACATATATACATATATATATACATATATATACATATATATATATATATATATATATATATATATATATATATATATATATATATATATATATATATATATATATATATATATATATATATATATATCAAACATTAAAGTGTTGGTAGCAAACAAACTAACAAACTATTGATATATCAAATTGTCATCCAACCATGGCGCAATAATACGAATATATAAACATTCTTTCAACCGGAGGCCTATGGATCAATGATGAATTTTTACTCATTCATTAATCATAAATGTCATCTGGAAAAACGATACAAAAAATAGTATTAATAGTCCCTGTTTTCTAAACGATATTAAAATGGTACACAATTTCATCGGAATTCTTTTTTTTTCAATTCCCCTGTCGCGTGTAAATGACAAAAGAAGCTCAGATCTGGAGTGAGACAAAAACATAATGCGCTGGACGCAAACATTAAAACTGAACATGTACCAAGTAACCTGCAGTAATGTGGTTTACGCTTTCCTTGGTATCTATCTAGTGCTCATATTATTAAATATACATAGTTGGAATAGCCTATTTGTTAAATGTATCGGTTACGAGGTACACATACTGTATTGTGTTTTAATCCTTTGTTGTTGTTTCTTAAACCTATTACAATGTTCTAAGATTGATTATTCATTACTAAATATAAAAATGTCCAACTTGGTTGCATACCCTACCTGTGTCTGTCTGTCTGTCTGTCTGTCTGTCTCTCTCTCTCTCTCTCTCTCTCTCTCTCTCGTACCTAGATACGGTCGAAAAATCCATGAAGATACGTGCGGTGTTGATTTTCGCTTGTGTCATACGATGATATATCCGGACATATGAATGATGGTAATGTTAGTCAAGCCGTCCAAAGAGAAAGAGAATTGTATTTTCTTTAGAAATGTTAATAAAAGCAGAATAATGACTTAGATGAACTGTCAATATATTAAAATATTTTAATTACGTCTTGTTGTTTTGTAATTTCACTTACTTCCTAGTCCACGCTAATTTACATACGCCAGTACTTTAATGCCTGACAGTACAGATTCAGTGTACAAGAAATTAATTGTGTTTGCAGTGCATTACTTTCTTCCTAAAAAAACATATTTCATGTTTAAATCATGAGTGTGTCTTATATCGATTTAAGAAATGTGAATAAAAATAGAAACATAAAAAGAAAACAATCAACTTATCAATTTACATAAGTGCTTGTGAACAAGAAGAAAAATCGTAGAGGGCACTCGTTGTATATATTTTCCATTAAATAGAAACTCGGGCGAGCCTCGTTTCCTTTTCATGAAAAATGTATACATTTCGTGGAATATCATTGGCACAGCGTACATACTATACATATATGTAATCTAAAAGTTCAAAATTTTGTACATATAAATTTAATACAATTTATATCTTATCTTTAAAACATTTATTACTCTATTTTTCCCACCCCCTGACCTAATTAAGAATTATACAGTTAGTACCTACTCAAACCTGATTAAGAAATATGTAGTTAGTACCTACACATACCTAATTAAGAAGAATACAGTTAGTGCATACACATACTTGATTAAAAAGTATATTGTTACTACCTTTACATACCTGATTAACAAGTATAAAGTTAGTACCTACACATACCTGGTTAACAAGTATACAGTTAGTACACATACATATCTGCATAACAAATTTACAGTTAGTACACACATACCTGGTTAACAGATATACGGTTAATGCACATACATACCAGGTTAACAAATATACGGTTAGTACACACATACCTGATTAATAGATATACGGTTAGTACACATACATACCAGTTTAACAAATATACGGTTAGTACACACATACCTGATTAATAGATATACGGTTAGTACACATACATACCAGGTTAACAAATATACGGTTAGTACACACATACCTGATTAATAGATATACGGTTAGTACACATACATACCAGGTTAACAAATATACGGTTAGAACATACATACCTGGCTAATAAGGATAATATAAGTACCAACAAATACTTGCTGAAGAAATATACAGTTAGTAATCACAAATGACTGATTGAACAAGTATACAGTCAGCGACTTTTATGTTTTGAAATATTATTGACATTTTGAGACTATTCTAGTTTGAAAAGGGAATGTGAAAATGGTCTTACAAATTTTTTATGAGTGTGTTATTTTCATCGCTGAACTTGTTGTTTTTTTTTGTAGATTTACGAAAACAGTTCCTTAAGATGAGCATGTTTTGTTCCTTAACTTTTTTGTGTTAAAATATGTGTATTTCCCATGCAGTAGTAGTAGTTGTAGTTGCTGTTATAGAAATGGTATGAATAGCTGTAGCAGCAGTGATCGTAGTAGTGGTAGCAGCTGCAGCAGCAGTAATCGAAGTAGTTGCATTATTAGCAGTTATAGAAGGAGTAATCGAAGTAGTGGTGGTATTAGCAACAATTGTAACAACAGTAAACGAAGTAGTGACAGTAGCAGTAGCAATTGTAGCAGCAGTAATCGAAGTAGTGGTAGTATTAGTAGCAGCACTACTAGTAATAGTAGTAGACATAATAGTAGCAGTAGATGTGGTTGTAACAGTGATTGTGATTGTAGAAGTAGTTGTGGTTGTAGCAGTAGATGTGGTTGTAAAAGTGATTGTGATTGTAGAAGTAGTTGTGGATGTAGCAGTAGTCGTGGATGTAGCAGTAGTTGTGGTTTTAGCAAGCTGCAGCAATAAACCAAAATTATCACCACCCATAGCAACAATTTTATTTAGGCTGTTCGTAATGACAGTGAAAACTGGCTACCATTCATTGAGATAGCATATGTAGTACTTGTGACATTGGTGACAAATGTAAAGTAGTAGAAGTTGAGGTTATGAAAACAGTGGCTCTGACGTTGTTGACAATGATGATGAGTATATGTAGTATTTGTGATGTTGCTGGCAGTCATGATGAGTATATGTAGTACATGTGACGCTGTTGGCAGTGATGATGAGTATATGTAGTACTTTCGACGTTGTTGGCAGTGATGATGAGTATATGTAGTACATGTGACGTTGTTGACAGAGATGATGAGTATATCTAGTACATGTGACGTTGTTTTCAGTGATGATGATTATATGTAGTACTTGTGACGTTGTTGGTAGTGATGATGAGTATATGCAGTACTTGTGACGTTTTTGACAGTGATGATGAGTATATGTAGTACTTGTGACGTTGTTGGCAGTCATGATGAGTATATGAAGTACATGTGACGTTGTTGAAAGTGATGATGAGTATATCTAGTACTTTTGACGTTGTTGGCCGTAATGATGAGTATATGTAGAACATGTGACTTTGTTGGCAGTCATGATGAGTATATGTAGTACATGTGACGTTGTTTTCAGTGATGATGATTATATGTAGTACTTGTGACGTTGTTGGTGGTGATGATGAGTATATGTAGTACATGTGACATTGTTGACAGTGATGATGAGAATATGTAGTATTTGTGACGTTGTTGGCAGTGGTGATGAGTATATGTAGTACTTGTGACGTTTTTGGCAGTGATGATGAGTATATGTAGTACTTGTGACGTTGTTGGCAGTGATGATGAGTATATGTAGTACTTGTGACGTTGTTGGTGGTGATGATGTGTATATGCAGTACATGTGAAATTGTTGACAGTGATGATGAGAATATGTAGTATTTGTGACGTTGTTGGCAGTGATGATGAGTAGTTGTAGTACATGTGACGTTTTTAGCAGTCATGATGAGTATATGTAGTACATGTGACGTTGTTGGTAGTGATGATGAGTATATGCAGTACTTGTGACGTTTTTGACAGTGATGATGAGTATATGTAGTACTTGTGACGTTGTTGGCAGTCATGATGAGTATATGTAGTACATGTGATGTTGTTGGCAGTGATTATGAGTATATGTAGTATTTTTGACGTTGTTGGCAGTGGTGATGAGTATATGTAGTACTTGTGACGTTGTTGGCAGTGATGATGAGTATATGTAGTACATGTAACGTTGTTGACAGTGATGATGAGTATATCTAGTACTTTTGACGTTGTTGGCCGTAATGATGAGTATATGTAGAACATGTGACGTTGTTGGCAGTCATGATGAGTATATGTAGTACATGTGACGTTGTTTTCAGTGATGATGATTATATGTAGTACTTGTGACGTTGTTGGTGGTGATGATGAGTATATGTAGTACATGTGACCATGTTGACAGTGATGATGAGAATATGTAGTATTTGTGACGTTGTTGGCAGTGATGATGAGTATATGTAGTACATGTAACGTTGTTGACAGTGATGATGAGTATATGTAGTACTTGTGACGTTGTTGGTGGTGATGATGAGTATATGTAGTACATGTGACATTGTTGACAGTGATGATGAGAATATGTAGTATTTGAGACATTGTTGGCAGTGATGATGAGTATTTGTAGTACATGTGACGTTTTTAGCAGTCATGATACGTATATGTAGTACATGTGACGTTGTTGGCAGTAATGATGAGTATATGTAGTACTTGTGACGTTGTTGGCAGTCATAATGAGTATATGTAGTACATGTGACGTTGTTGACCGTGATGATGATTACATGTAGTACTTGTGACGTTGTTGGTGGTGATGATGAGTATATGTAGTACATGTGACATTGTTCACAGTGATGATGAGAATATGTAGTATTTGTGACGTTGTTGGCAGTGATGATGAGTATTTGTAGTACATGTGACGCTGTTAGCAGTCATGATGAGTATATGTAGTACATTTGACGTTGTTGGCAGTGATGATGAGTATATGTAGTACTTGTGACGTTGTTGACAATAATAATGAGTATATGTAGTACTTTCGACTTTGTTGGCAGTGATGATGAGTATATGTAGTACATGTGACGTTGTTGACAATAATAATGAGTATATGTAGTACTTTCGACGTTGTTGGCAATGATGATGAGTATATGTAGTACATGTGACGTTGTTTGCAGTGATAATGAGTATATGTAGTACTTGTGACGTTGTTGGCAGTCATGATGTGTATATTTAGTACATGTGACATTGTTGGCAGTCATGATGAGTATATGTAGTGCTTGTGACGTTGTTGGCAGTGATAATGAGTATATGTAGTACATGTGACGTTGTTGACAGTGATGATGAGTATGTGTAGTACATGTGACATTGTTGACAGTTATGATGAGTATATGTAGCACTTGAGACTCTCTTCGCAATAATGATAATAATAAATAATAATAAGAAATACTTGTTTTAGAGAAGGTAACTCAATTAGTTCAAGAACAAATTGAGACAGAGACCTTCTAGCTGTTGTGTACAATATATACATTATATACAACATGATGTGAAGAATCTGGCCTGTCAGTGATCTTAAAAATCAAAGTATTAATCATTGAACATATGCACATGCATCTTTGAAAATGAAATCATATATAAAATATAAAAAAAATATCATCATGCATGAAAACATTCAACTTTGAACACATAATCATATATAAAATATAAAAAAAATATCATCATGCATGAAAACATTCAACTTTGAAAATGATGCAAAAATACAAAAAGCAGGCGATGTTTATATTACTAAAACTGTTCGAATGTCCTAATATTTCATCCATTTGGGAAATCGAGGATGAAAGGAAGAAACGGTAGTAGGATATTTTATGTCACTGGGAATGTTGTCCCAGAACTATAAGTATGTCGCAAGCATCTTGAAATTTTTTTTCAAGTACAGTTTTGGTTTTCATAATCTTAGTTTAGTATGAACTGCATAGAGGCCAGTGGAAGAAACTGAAGTTCCTATCTTAAGAGGTAAGTCGTTGATAAATAGAATGGATAACAGATATCCGAGGAGCATATGAAGTACATGTGTGGTTGTTGGCAGTGATGACGTAGTTCACCTTAATTACTATTTTGATAGAAATGTATACAGCGTTTGAAACAAAGTGTTAGTAGTAGTACATTTATGCATAAGTTTGGAATTTGAGTAACATGAACATTTTGGTAACTCATTCTGTGAGAAAAGGTTACTCTAATTGTTCCATTATTTTAGTTTGTGATCCAAATATACTTTAAAGAAATCCCTTTTAATAAAGGTAATGCATCGTTTCATTGATTATCGTTCTGTATAGAACTGTTAAAAAACGTTCATGCACCACAATACGGGGAATCAATAATTTATGTGAACAGTGCCTGTTTCTAGTGCTTCACTGTAACGTGTGTCAGAAAGTTGCAAGCTTTTCATGGGTGTGTTTCATGCAAACTTTTTACAATAATCAGAGTAATTATGTGTCACAGTCAGATATCTTTTCAGCGTCTGCAGATATCTTTTTCGGCGTGCGCAAGCAGATGTCTTTTCAGCGTCTGCAATCAGATATCTTTTCAGCGTCTGCAATCAGATGTCTTTTCAGCGTCTGATATCGTATATCTTTATCAGCGTCTGCAATTAGACATTTGCCTCTGCACACATGCCGTTGTCAGTGTCTGCAATCATGCGTCTCTTCCTGCGCCAGCGATCAGATGTCTTTTCCTCCAAAGGTGTGCATTTATATAACAAACAAATACACATATTTGCACATAGAGTGGAGTGAAGATTGACTACAGGCAACTGTGTATTGACAGAGTGAATAAACTACTCTAATCCATGCTGAGTGCGTCCGCAGTAAAATGTAGTTCTTAGTTTGTTGTGGCTATTCACAATCACCGTTGCATATTTATAAGTTGTTTCTTTTTTAGTTTCTATTTCTATTCACATTGATTAAATCAATGTAAGACACACTAATGATTTAAACATAACAGATGGTTTCATTGAGGAAAGTAAAGCACTACAAACACTAAACGCTTTGCTATTCACGTGTTGGCGCATGGAAATAAATGTGGTGTAGAAACTAAACGAACTGAGGAAACAACAAGAGGTAATGAAAATATCTAATAAATTTAAAGTTGCGCGTAAGTCATTATTATGCTTTAATTAGCATTTCTACCGACCACACAATTGTTCTCTCTCTCTCTCTCTCTCTCTCTCTCTCTCTCTCTCTCTCTCTCTCTCTCTCTCTCTCTCTCTCTCTCTTCAATCGTCGTATCCTAGAAGCAGAGATCCAAACGAAAATCCTCTCCGCTCGTATTTTCTTGGACCTTTTCGTCCGTTTTATGCTACGATGGCCCAGAGAGACAGACAGAGAGACGGCAGTTAAAAATAATATATTTTTAGAATATTATAGTAAGTTTAAGAAACAGTAACAACAACAACAATAAAGCATTAAATACATTATAGTAACTGTGCATTGTAACCAAGAAATTCACCGTATATTGTCGACAGGTTATTGCAACTTTACATCATTGATTATATAAACACTGTAGCAAATCCTAAAGAAAGTGTGCACTTACCGTTACGACGAATCATATTATTGTAGGTTATTTGGTGTGGGTTCATTTTCAAGGTTTTCATCCAGCCCAAATACCTTTTCTTTCTCTCTCTCCAGATGTATGCGTATTTTGTTCTTTATGCATGGGGAGAAGAGGGAAAGCATAAAGGATTGCGATGAAATTGTGTTCCACATTAAATTAGAAAACGGGGATTATTAACAAATTGTATCGTTATTTTCGTCATGGATGTATAGGTCTAGAATCGACAGCACACAGTTGCAAGAATGTTTAAATATGCGTACTATTGCACCATGGGCGGATCAGAATTTAAGATAATAATAGTACCGGTATATCAAATCGCTTTATACCAATACTTTAAAAGCCATGTTATTTTTAATGTATATGGTATACTGGTATATGTGGTATACTGAGCCATACCAAGAAAATAAAATGGTAGTAGCAGCTACCTCGCTTGGTACTCAGCATTACGAGGTTAGAGTTAGGACTGGTCGGCCTGCTATCAGAATAATGTGACTGGACGGGACATCATGCTACATGTCTTCAGCATGATGCCCCAGTGATAGACATCACTATAAACTGCCACACTGCAGATATCGTAGCGATATAAATGAAAAAAATTAAAGCTACTTTAAAAATACAACACACACGCGCGCGCGCGTTACTTTTCAATACATCGCTCACTATTATTTCAATAGTATATACCGGTTAGTTTTGCATGACGATACACTTTTATGAGAACAACACTAATTTTGTTTTCTAATGTTCACCTAGGAGTGGCCATAGAGACATTTTGTTTAAAATATTTTATCTTCCGTTATGTACCCATTTCCTCTACATGATATGACTTTTATGTGTGGATTTACAGTTAAACAACGACCAATCAATTAATCAAACAATCAAACATTCAGACAACGTAGCAAGTTCCAATACAGTGCACTTCACGCACGTTGAAGCTCAATAATTTGTTTGGAATAATATACAAATTAACATACAGAAAAGAGGTATAGCTTGATGAATTTATTTTACATTTTCTTTAAATATGCAGTCAAGCCATTTATTGGATGTCTGTACATATTCTGATTAACATAAATGTTTTAACCCGTTGCTGGGGTATTTTATATCATTTGAGTTGACTGAATAAGCTTTTGAGTTTTGTTATAGTTATGAATGGAACGACTTTTGCATTCGGGTAGGTTGTTGTTGTGTGTTTACCTTTATTTTTCAGCACATTATAGCTATACATGACAGCCGTTATAACTGGTGTAGGAAGAACCCGGGAAAAGCTCGGTAAGAACCACCCACCAACTGGAAACTACTGGCAAGCTTTTTCATGTACCAAAATTGGCCAAGCCCAAGGCTGGAACCTATGCAATGTGAGGTGAGATGGCAGTAGTCGGTAAAGACGAGCGCCATAGACCACTCAACCACCCGGGACACACACTCTGTAAGGCATGCAAGACGATTCATAATTTGTATTTTTTTTAAAAAATAAAAAAAGAGAGAAGACACAACCAACGTTCTGATTAAATTAAGTGCGACCCACACCAGATCGTGTTTTAACATCCGTTGAATTTGCTAGTTTAATTACATCACGAGGTAATCATGCTGGAAAGGAAATAATAGGATCAATAATAGATCAATGTGCGTGTTGGTACAAACGTTACGACTCTATGGTCTTGCATTAAGTGACACAAAGAAACGAAATTACATTAATAATAGTTAAATCACATTAAAGTTAATCCTAAATATTTTATAGCAAGCATAAAAATAAAGTGTTTAGCATGAATTCCAATCTTGAATGTGCTGATGTACCATTTGTCTTGAATAACTTGATGTACCAACATTCCTGATGTATCACAATGATATAATCCAGAATGTCCTTGAATGAATTCACGATAATTCCCGAATAGTGTTTTAGTTCAAAAGATTAATGAGCACTTTGTATTCCAATCGATAATTTAAATGATTCCTGTCACATTATATATGAATACAACAGTAAATGATTCCACAGACTGAACTTAAATGAGAAATGAATAATTTTGTTTACCTCAACGTTGTATGACAAACAAAGACACAATATAATGACCAGAATGTGGTTCACACATTCTCTTTCGGAACAGTCCAAGCTTGTACATAACGCTAGACCTTGAACTCATATATCAGTAAACAATTTATTTATAACTTTGAAACATGACATATATTCAGGTATGCACAAAAATATGTCCTCATTCATGGACAAAAGCCAAGCACACGATATGAATTCAATTTACTGAACAAAATCAATTTGATATACCATTTATGTTGGTATATTCAAGTGATACGCGGATGGCGCATTAATACGTACAAATAAATGCTGTATCGACAGTAGGCTAATATTTCTATGCTCTGTAGATAAAAAATGAATTTTCCCCGATTAATCAATAACGACATATGAATATAAAGAAAAAAAAAACATCTTCTAAATGGATTAAATATGGTGCACTATCTGATCAAAATTCTTGCTGATCTCTCTCTCTCTCTCTCTCTCTCTCTCTCTCTCTCTCTCTCTCTCTCTCTCTCTATATATATATATATATATATATATATATATATATATATATATATATATATGCCTTAATTCTGTGAAATAAAGAGCGTACCGTTCTTTTGCCTATGTCATGAAACATTGTCTCTGTACCTCTTAATGATGGCAAAACTAATCGAAAAACGGACCAACGGTAAGGGGACATGTACAGATGTGTAATAAAAACTATCTTATGGTCGGCTACAATTTTAATTAAAGCATAATAATATCTTAGATCAACTATAAATAAATTTCAATTTAAATTTCAATCTATGAATAAACTCTTGATGGTTCGTGATTTCGCTTAGTATATAAATAGTCATCGTTCATTTCCATATACTCGCTGGTGACTCAATGGCTGCAGGTTCAGTGTCTCATTATTGCACTGGTTAATAGCAATAATAATAATAATAATAATAATAATAATAATAATAATAATAATAATAATAATAATAATTCAATGAAGATGACTTATTTGGTCATGAAAGACCCATCTGCAATCTGGTCCTCAACATTTGTAACATAAAGAAACAAGTCACATACATACACTCAATTATGCTCACACATATTTAAAATGAATTATCATTCGTAACTATAATCGTCAGCAGATACATATATTTAGCAAATTGTTTGTCAGCTAAGATTTTGTTAATTAATCTGATTAATGTAACACTTCGATCAAAAAGGCTTTCTGAATACACAATCAAACTTGATTTAGACTGATTCATGTTTCTATTCATCAATCTTTGATTTTCTTTCATAAGGTACATTTTATTTGCTTTTATGTGGTTAGTGCTTGTGATATATTTTATTCAACCGAACCTTTCTTCTACAATCACATCATCCCACCTATCGAGCGCTTACAATACTTCTGGTTTTTTGTACATTGTAACTTAATCTTTGTCGTTTCAAAAACCTGGTCGAAATGTTTAGAAAAATTTAGATCCGCGCAAACAAGCGATGATTTTTGTTGGTACCATTCGCTCAGAGTTGAAACGATCTTCAGGTGAAATCCTCTTATGCTATAAATGGTTACCATGCTAATAAATGACTACCATGCTAATAAATGGTTACTATGCTAATAAATGACTACCATGCTAATAAATGGTTACTATGCTAATAAATGGTTACTATGCTAATAAATGGCTACCATGCTAATAAATGGTTTTCGTGTTAGTGAGGCTTTAATTTGTTAAGATCAATAGCTGTAACCTTAATGTGTATGGTGTATTACATCATTTTCACAAACTTCGCTTACGGAAAATATTAGATGCGTCAGTACTGCTCCGGTGGCCTAGTGGTTAGAGAGTCCGCTTCGAAAGCAGAATGTCGTGGGTTTGAACCCCGATCGAGTCATGCCAAAGACTTTAAAAAATGGTATTAAAAGCTGGCTCGCTTGGCGTTCAGCATTAAGAGGTTACCGTTAGGGCTGGTCCGCCTTGTGTCAGGATAATGTGACTGGTTGGGACATCATGCTACATGTCTGCGTGCTAGACATCACTATAAAATGCCACAAAGAAGTCATCGTAGCGATATGACTGACAAATTGTTAAAGCTGCGTTAAAAACCAAAACACACAAATCACAAAGCGTAAGCTTGCAATAAAAAATCGAATGTGTTTTTCAAGATGAAGACGTCAGCAAAGCAAGTTTTTGCTGTAACTTTACTAAGAGCAATGTTACGCGCATGATAGGCATTTAATTAGTTGCTATTTTTCTCGGCTGGTTTTCTTGTATGGCTTGACTGTTATTTCATCATACACTTCAAGCAAAGTATTGCAATTTTCTGACACAAAACAACTGCCAAAAGATAGAAGTATTCCGCATGAAGAACTTAATTTTGTTTCAACAAACTCCTATAGAGTGTTTTGGAATTAATCAATGATTTCAAGAAGAAGAAAAAAAATCCCTGAAATTCTTTTCTTTTCGAATGTATGGCGATTTTTCGATTCGCTAATGGAACGATCTCAAAGGTTGGCACACATAACAATAACCTGAAGAAAGTCACTAATAACTAATGTCAGCCATGGTTTAATATCGAATTATTTGGATATATCTCGGTCCTTAAATAAAAAATAACAGTCAGCAATTCCATACCTTAATGTCAAATTATTCGGGCATATCTCGGTCTATTTGATTTATTACGGTCAGTAAATCTATACCTTACATGCCTTAAAAAAAAGAGATTTTGAAAGGACAAAATAGAATTGGTTGTGTCGGCAGCAATAGTTTGAATAAGAGTTATAGTTGTAGTAGTGTCACGTGATGTGTCACGTGAGAGGTAGATATAACCCTTTTTGCCGAAATATGACCAATTTTCTCTGCTGAAAATGCACTCTCGATCTGGTACTAGTCGTCATTATGCAATAATAGCTGTGTTTGTACTGATAACAATACAATAAATATTTGTCAATCACATTATGCAATTCATTTCCGTCAGGAATATTGGTGTCCTAAAAAAAATAATCGTTTCCTATGCCTGACATGTCATATTGCTCTTACTTCCGTTTCTCAATAATTGAAGTATATCTCGATTGACAATGCGAAGAGACCCTTTTATCGACCATCTCCTGTTAAGAATCAGAGAGACTGCTCGTCTACGATAGTGCCCAGTATTGATTCTTTTGTGACGACAGTTATATCTGATTCTTCCGATAGTTTGGTGCAGTTATTATGTCGGTCGATATTATACATAGTTCATGAACAAACATACCTAAATATTCCCTTTCTGATGTACCTACTACGTATCAACCTATGTAGTTAACTTGTTAACTACATACATAAATGTGTGTGTATATAACGTTTCATAGTATGGTTCCAAATGAATTCGTTTAGATTTTGTTGGCTGATTATTGAAGACGTTAGAGCTGAACGTTTTTCCCAAGGACACGCCTTGGCAGCCTCCCCGATCTGGGCGAATGTCGAGCCCGCGATTATTGTATTACGAATCCAACGCTCTACAATATGAACTAACGCGGCTGCCCTCTAAATGAGAGACAGCGCATAGATAAAAAATTACGATGATTGTGGACCCTCCACCATACTGAGGCTTTCATATATATTTGTCTATTTCTTATGGAGTATATGCTGAAAAAGAATACATAATGATTAAGGAAAAAATAACAGTAAATATCGCTTTGCTTAACTGTCCACATGATACAAAACCTTGCTAAAACGTGCGTATCATACGATACCTTGCTAAATTGTGCGCATTATACAACATCAACCTAAATTGTGAGCGTGATATAAAACCTTGTTAAATTGTGCACATTACACATCACCTTGCTAAATTGTGCGTATTATAAAATACCTTGCTAATTGTGCACATGATACAACACCTTGCTAGTTGCTAATAGTGCGCATGTTACAACACCTTGCTAACTAATTGAGAATTTTTTTCAAATCTTGTTCTTTTTTATGATGTTATGTAAACAGGCTAAACATTTTGATATTCAGTTGCATGTGATCTTTTGATAAATCTGTTGTTGTTTTTTTTTTTTTTTTTTTAAAAAACGTATCTCATTTCTGGCTAAGTGTTCTCAAAAGATTGTCTAGCAAAAAGCTCAAGCTCAGAATAAGAACATTTTCTCAATTGATTAAATAATCAAAGATAGAATTAAAGAAAATCACATATGGGATGCTTAGTCTTAATAACTTAGATGTACTTATGTATATAACTTAGATGTACTTATGTATATAACTTAGATGTACTTATGTATATAACTTAGATGTACTTATGTATATAACTTAGATGTACTTATGTATATAACTTAGATGTACTTATGTATATAACTTAGATGTACTTATGTATATAACTTAGATGTACTTATGTATCACACTGGATTTGAGACCGCACTTCATTTGGATTGTAGAATCTCACTATTACATACAGAATGTTAGTATTACGGCTATTATTATTATTATTATTATTATTATTATTATTATTATTATTATTATTATTATTATTATCATTATTATTATTAAAGATTTTTTAATGGTGTTGTGCAAACAGGGGTAAACATTTTGATATTCAAATGCATGAGATCCACATAATTCTCCAGGGAATTCCTTATACATTTATTCAAGTTTGTTATACTCCACTTTGGTATTTCTCTAGCACTAGCAAAAATATATATGTTTATTATTTAAAATAAGATTGCTGTGAAATGATTTTTTTTCTCTCATTGTATTGACCTTTAAAATGTTAATTTAATTTATGTTCTTTCAATTTAATATAATGTCCACCAATATTCATATATAGTTGTCTGTTACTAGGTTTTCCCCCATCTATTTAAAGCTCTCTGTGTGTGTGTGTATGTATATATATATATATATATATATATATATATATATATATATATATATATATATATATATATATATATATATATATATATATATATATATATATACATATATATATTTATATATATATATATACATATATATATATATATATATGTATATATATATATATATATATATATATATATATATATATATATATATATATATATATATATATATATATATATATATATATATATTCCATCATACATCCCTTCAGAGCAACGGTTACTTAGATGCATTACGCTAGCATTGGGTCAGTCCAGTTGTCCGTATTACCCCAGTAATGCGATCTTAGTTGCTAGATCTCGTTTAGTTGTAACCATCAGAAAATCCGGATCTTTACAATACGCGAAGTATAGAAATGGCTGCATTATTTCGACATTTGTTTCGGGATTGTTGGAACTTGACAAGACTTATTCGTTAAAGAGAATGTTCCTTATTTCCAGTTGCATGCCAAGTGAGGCTACGGTACATTTATTCGTGCATGTTCAGTTTAAACCATGACACCCCAAGGTACAAGTAGTGTCTGTCTCACTTGAGAGTAAGGTAATACGAAATCAGATAAAGACGATATCGTTTTCTTACTTTTAGGATTTGACGCTACAGTTCTGGCTCATTCTGTGGTAGGAAAATGTTAGATATATAATAAAACCAAACTTCTGCGTGAAACAGAATGCTTCTTTATACAATACATTTTTACAAAGTACAAAATGTTGATGTTGACATTTATCAAAATGTAACGTTCCTCGAAAAAAAGATTCCAGAGAAAGAGAAAGATTTTTGCATACAATATCTTCTGTATAGCCGTATCATACAAGCATTAACGAAAGTATAAAAACTGCATAAACAGGCATGATGCCCTTACATTTAAAAATACATTACAACAAATCTTTTCCAAACTGGTCACTTGGTAACCTTTTAGAAGAAAGGCCACACAAATTTGGTCGTAATGAAAGACGTTCTAGTATTGATCAGAGCCCTTTACATAGCCCATCTCTATAAAAACGTAATATTAAACTTTAATGAAAAGTTGGTTGTTGTTAGAATAATGCATACACCTCTCTGTTCTTTAATGACACTTGAATATGAATTTATGGAATCAATTTTTTTTAAATAAAAAATACGCGTTTAAGAGTAAACTGTATTTTTGTTGAGTAACTGAATGAAACAGATGATTACTCTAAATAATCGTCCATTGAAACTCACTTATCATTTTGGCATATTGCCAGGGACGCCATTTAGGGAGGGTTGAGAATTTGCATGTGCTGTAAAATTGATGTAGCCTATATACGACAATGAACAAGCCCATAAAGTTTTGCCCGCCCACCCCCCACTCCCCGAAAAAAATTAAATGATGTATCTGTCTGTTGCCGTTTCCGTCAGTGAAAAAATCTCGGATGTAGTTGTAGGAATATACATCAGTTTAATGTGTTTTATGATTGACCTTATACATTATAACATCATATGCAAAGAATTTTTGTAATGTTGGCCTTGTCTCCTTCAGCCGCAAAATATTGTCCTATGCAACCGAAAGTAGTTCAGAATATATGGCTGTTCTTGTAGATAGAGTTGCGGCATAATTTGCTCAGAAAACCCATCAGTACTGCCTGCTGATGGTGCACGGATGTTATAAAAATGAAAGCAAATTTCATAGGGTCGTCATGCAAGACTTTTTTTAATGAAAAAGTCCGATTATCACAGTTTTGCCCCACGTGCCGAAAACGAGTGATTGACATGTGGATTAGACGATGTAAAAAAAAATATGCAGGGCGTATATCCTGGCGATTTGTTATTATCTCACACATTTCCGTCAGACTGTTTTAATTATAAAACTCACTTCTAATCTTGTACGTGCAGAATAGTGAAGTGAAGTGGTGTATGGCGAATCAGAGGCGTAGCGATGATATTTTGCGCCCGGGGACAAACTATAAAATTGGCGCCACAGCGATCTTGTGACCGATTTATTACCTTTGTTTTCTTATTATAATGTAACGTTGCAAGCCTCATTTTGGCGCCCATGTACCTTGGCGCCCGGGGACATATGTACCCCCTGCCCCCCCCCCCCCCCCAGCTACGCCTCTGTGGCGAATTAACTATCATCGTGCATAAATTTACAGTATATGCGCCACTATGGACCATTCTAAGGTCAGCACATATAGGGGTAAATCGATGGGGGAAAAAACGATGGCCATGAGTGCACATATAAAATTCTTCCGTATAATGCATTACACATTATGAATCTTATTAAATCTATTTTCCTTTACTATAACAGAATATGTCATTATCGGGGTGTGATAGAAAGACGGTGGACCCTTAAAAATAAAGCTGATAGAAGAACTTGAATATTCCAAAATGACTAAACAGAAACAAATGTACAGCCATGACTGCGTAATACCAGCCCTACTCGGATGCATACATATAAAAAAAGGACGACCAGGTTTTCATAGTCCCAGCACGTGCAATCAAAAGCTTGTTAGCACCTACTGGATGAAGCTGTATTGTTCGTGAGTACGAGTATTTTAGGTACGCCACCTTCCGTGCAATCTGCCAGCAATTTTAATAGTACGCTAATCACTGGAACGTGGGTTAAAATAACGCATTTCTGGTGCGTGGCGTCACGTGTTCATCCCGAGACACTTAGACGTTGCAATAATTTAAGTTGTATTGGTACCAATTAATGCATTGAAATTAAAGTTAATTCCAGTACAGGGAGGATGAACAGACATATGCTCAAACAGACACACAGACAATGTAAATGCATATGCCACCCGCCTTTGAAAGCAGTGATGCAAATCAAATAACTTTTACTGAAAGACGTACAGAACGATTACTAAAAGCTTTAATCTTACCTGAGTCGTTTGCAATCCTCATCCTGCATATCTTTAGCCCTTCCTATGACCGACCGAATCTTGGCAATTTCCTCTTCCGTTAAGTGGCTTAGATCCGGTTCCGGTGGCTCAACTGGAGTGGTCATGCGCGTTGACCCGAGGGATGACCTTCGTCCCCCTCTGGATTCATTGGAGTAAAGGGATTGCCAATCGGAAGTAGGGGTCGTAGACTCAGAGGGAATACTGCTAGTGTCATTTCCCATTGTAGTAATCTTTTTAAGGATAGACTTGAAAGAAGGAGAGAAGAGCAGAAGGGTTGCCAGCCTAAGTAACGGAAAGACATTGAGCACCGTTATGGAGATCAGTGCAATCCTGTGCACCAGGCAAGGCTGATATATCCATTCTATCAATTCCAACATGGACGACGTGAACAGGAATCTGAAAAGCTTGTTAACACAGAAATATTACGTACAAATCATTGTTAAATTCAGTCAATCGGCTATTCATGATCATGACTGAGGAATTTCGTTCTTTTCAAGAATTCCTCGCCTTTCTACACATCATGCTTATTCCACAAGCTTCCATAGATATAGATCCAAACAAACAAAAACACTGGAAGGATAATATATCGATCCATGCATATTTTCACTCCAAGCTCAATACTAAATCAAATACTATCTATTTTCTGATTAAATCACCATTTCGGAATTAGCATCAATACGAATACTTCATCAGAATGAATCACATGCAAAGAAAACACGTTCTAGATAGAACAGGTGGGAAAAGACCGGGTCCGAAAGCTATTTACAGAGCGCGTTATTTGGACAACGAGACCAATCTGAAATTCTACTCTTCATGCTTAGCAATGCCCAGTGAATTTCTCTTGTCAACCAATGCTGGCTATTGATTTTAGCCGCCATCTATCCGAGTTATATTTCTCTATTCCAAGCACAGCAATCATTCGCGCCAAGTATATATTGATCGTTAGGCGCTCTTACGACATAACGCGGTCGATACACACGCGGTAGCTTGCTCCGACGAGTGGTGCCATTGCATAACGATTCCATCAAGCAACCATGGACCACGGTTGGTTTCTGTAACATGCGATATTAATACAAACAGGGAAATATAACTCGCAATTAGTTAGGTGGTAATCATTGTCACGATATTGCTCACGATCAATTTTTCGTTTAATCCAAATTTCTAAACCACAAAAACTAATATTATACCGTCGAGATTTAATGTGTTCTACAGATCGCGTGGAGTGCCTTTATTTTATTAGATTGATTTTAAGTTATATTTGCATTATTTTTAATAATTCCGAATTGGGTGATTTTTAAAAATTATTTCTGTTCAAAATAGAGTCAGGTGATAAATCAACAAGATAACATAATGCATTGTCCACTTTAAAAATAATTTTAAAAAATTGGGGGGGGGGGCTTTTTTTCTTTGGCATTTCGCTGTTATTGTTCTACACCTGTTATTTTGTTTTATTATATTCTTAAATTTGCCAACTCATAACATAAGATTGTGGCAAACAAATATATGGAGACGAGTCTAGTAGCTTTTGCCTTTTAATAATGCAAACATTCCGCTTTTAATAATGTAAACATTTGGTGAAAAGTAACGTAACTTTTGATTATTTCAATTATTCGTTTTTTTTGTATGTATGTATGTATGTATGTATGTATGTATGTATGTATGTATGTATGTATGTATGTATGTAATAACAAAATATAACGTACTAGTAGGAAACTTTACAAAAAAGACATTTCCATAATACAGTTATTTTCAGTAAATGTTATAAATGTTAGTTTTAATGTTTTTAAAGTGATATATTATTTGGTTTGAATAAGTTGAGGCAACCGATCATAGCTGACGTACCACTCTGTTGTGCAAGCATTTGTGATGTTTGGATATTTTGGTTTTGTTGGTTGGTTTTTCTTCCTTCGCTTTAAATCAATTACACTTCCGGGTCTTTTTGTCTTTACAGAAATAGCCAAGGTAGTTTCAGTTACTTAATCTCTTGCAAGGGGATAACTCTGGTAACGACTCAGAAATTCTAGACTTGATTTAAGAGCAAATGTCCACTACGTTCTACGAGATATAGGGTGGTATTTAGCTCGGTACTCTGTTGCTGAACACTAGCGGCAATATTTGAGCGCCATGTTAAATAGTTGCATGATGCGGTTGCTCCGTGCTCAGGTTGATGGTCGATAAATAGCTGAACAATGTCGTCGTTCTGTTCTCAAATTATTGGCTGTTTGATAGTGACATTTAAACTGGGCCATCCTAATTTAATTTTTGGAACTTACTATAATAAAATATTTAGCGCTCAGTGGTTTTATCAACTTGTAAGCGATAAAGGCCGCATGCGCTAGATTAAAGATGACCTTACAAAAGGGAGATCATTCAAAACGAACAACATACGGAAAAATTTATATAGGTAAGTCTGTATTGGGATGTTAAAAGTTCTGTTATGTTGTATCAATAACAGTTTCTTTTTGTAGTTTATAATATTTAGAAAATTAATCAATTCTACATTGCATGCAACATTTCTCTAAGGAAACTTTGCTGAGCAGAGACGGACATGGGGCTAAGACTAGAAGATTATAATTAATACGTTTTCTTTTTAAAAGCAAGACTGCTATTCTAAATTTGAATATTTTATTGTATTAAATATTGAAAGAAAAAATAAAAATTAAAAAGAAATTAAATCGACCCCAGTATTTCTGGAGTATTCTTCATTTATTTCCAACATAACTATTTCCCATTTAAAGGGTGGTGGTGTTGCACTTCATTTTTTTCGTAGCGATTCGAATCCTACAATCAGATTAGGCTAGGATGGGTATGGGTGCCATGGTGTGTCTTTTGTCAGGGCACATTAATCGGATTGCCTCGGCATTTGCCCACATACTTGTGTTGCTGTCCTGTAAAACACCAAATCAAACCAAACTCCCAATCTTCTGTCGGGAACTATGTACTGCCCATTGAAGCGACGTATTTAAGTTGCGTACCAGTCTTCAGTTTTACAAATATGAAAGCTGCAATTTAATTGGTTTATTAAAAGGTCAACATAACATGATTTCGTATCGGTCTTCATCAGATTTCCGTTATGTCGGAGAGCTTGATTTTATTCAGATTGTCCTTTTTTCTGTCGCTTGGTAGAATTTGGTGAAATTTGACCCGAATGTTTTCACCTATGTCGTAGCTTTGCTCACCTGAAAATAATAACTTCTTTAGCTTGTTAATGATATTGATGATGTATAAACAAATTGTAATAGATCCAGCAAGTAAGTTTAGAATTTATTTCAACAGCTGACGATATTGTCTAGTAGTCAACACTGACTGACTATCGTTGCAAATAGTCTACAGCAGCTAAGAATGTTATCAAGTAGTCAACAGTGGCTGACAATCGTTGCAAATAGTCTACAGTATCTAACAATGTTGTCAAGTAGTCAACAGTGGCTGACAATCGTTGCAAATAGTCTACAGTATCTAACAATGTTGTCAGGTAGTCAACAGTGACTGACTATCGTTGCAAATAGTCTACAGTAACTAAGAATGTTATCAAGTAGTCAACAGTGGCTGACAATTGTTGCAAATAGTCTACAGTAGCTAACAATTGTATCCAGTAGTCAACAGTGGCTGACTATCGTTACAAATAGTATACAGTAACTACGAATGTTATCAAGTAGTCAACAGTGGTTGACTGTCGTTGCAAATAGTCTACAGTAGCTAACAATGTTATCAAGTAGTCTACAGTAGCTAACAATGTTGTCAAGTAATCAACAGTGGCTGAAAATCGTTGCTAATAGTCTACAGTAGCTAATAATGTTGTCAGGTAGTCAACAGTGACTGACTATCGTAATAATGTTATCAAGTAGTAAACAGTGGCTGACAATCGTTCAGATAGTCTACAGTATCTAACAATGTTGTCAAGTAGTCAACAGTGGCTGACAATCGTTGCAAGTAGTCTACAGTAGCTAACAATGTTGTCAGGTAGTCAACAGTGACTGACTATCGCTGCAAATAGTCTACAGTAGCTAATAATGTGATCAAGTAGTCTACAGTAGCTAACAATGCTATCAAGTAGTCAACAGTGGCTGACTATCGTTGCAAATAGTCTACATTAGCTTAGAATGTTGTCAAGTAGTCAGCAGTGGTTGCAAATTGTTGCAAATAGTCTACAGTAACTAAAACTGGTGTCAAGTAGTCAGAAGTGTCTGACAATTTTGTCTAGTAGTCAACAGTAGCTAACAGTCGTGTCAAGTAGTCAGCAGTATCTGACAATTTTGTTTAGTAGTCAACAGTAGCTAACAGTCGTGTCAAGTAGTCAACAATATTGTCTTATTGTCAGCAGTAATTGATAATGTTGTATAGCATTCGAAGCTGGGAACCGAACTAACCTTTACAATGTTGACTATCGACTCATTTTTTTCATATTTCGTGGATGATCATTGTATACTCGCCCCGATAAATACAGACGGTGAAAGAAATGGTCAAGTAAGCGGATATTCTTTGGACGAGGTCAAAATTAAATACAAAACGGGGTTGTATTTTGCACGCTGTGATGTCATAATGAAAGCTGAGCCTGCTAACAATTACTACCCTCTTATTTGTTACGACGACACCCGACATCATCATTGCATGACCCGCTTTCATACATGACCATCATTCGAGCAATAATTTTCATCTGAAAGATTTTTGAAGACATTTGATAGGCAGAATATTGAAATATCTGGATTGAGTAGAATTACGTTGAATTATTTTAGCACTAAAGTTTAGAGAAAACATTATTATTTAATTTAAGATGAGCGAATGCTCCTACTGTTATGTATATTTAATTTGTATTGATTGGTGCCTCATCGTAATGAATACATATTATGTACATGTGTATTTTGTACTTGACTTTGTCCAAAGTCAAGTTAATTGTGTTTCTGCCCAGGGACATTTATTTTGTAAACAAAATAATATATAGCTAATGTTTCTCTGTGAGTATGGATTAATATTCAGATCACTATTAATCATAAATGTGTTTTACTTTAGTTTGCGTTAAAGGTATAGACTTGATTCTGACCTTAAAACGTCCAGAATGAAATTGTTTATTAGTTGACAAGGTATTTCCTAAAGTGTTAATGGTGATCTAGGTTAAGTAGAGGGGTACATAATCATTTTTACTTTACAATTATTCATTCTTGCCTTGACATTCGAAGCAGACTCAGTCTTATTGTTGTTTTTACTTTGGATGGATTTATTGATTCAAATTAGTACTCTTTGGGATTACAAAGTGCTCAATAATATTCTAGGACTACAACATTTTTTGGCATCAAAGTGAATTCAGACGAGGGCATTTTGAATTATATTGTTGTTATACATCATTCCAGGCCATTGACACATCACCACATTCGAGACTACAGGCACATTTGCACATTAAATATCAGAATTTATTTGAATATCACTAGAATGCAATTGGAACTGCATAGAACTGGACTTGTGTTGAACGTTTATGACCATTTGTAATTTACAGTTTACAGTACAGAAAATTCCCTAAAATATTTCAGCAAACTTTTGAAATTTAATTTACTTTTTTGGAATTTTCTTAGTCCCACATATTTTAAATTTCACTGATTTGAGAAATCTATAGTGAAACCAACAAGCATTCACAATGTCATCTAAAGCGGAAAATGGTATTTTAAATCCTATCCAGGAACGTTTGGTTTCCTGACGAAGTGTGTGATTTAGATTTGTATCGTAGCTCTAACAATTTTTCAGTCCTATCGCTACAATATCTACAGTGTGGCAGATTATAGTGATATCGAGCAATGGGACATCATGCCGCATAACACTAATTCTTAATGCTTATCGCCAAGTGAGGCAGCTGCTATAACCACTTTTATTAGTCTTTGGTATAACGCGACCGGGGTTCGAACCCGCGACCTCTCGCATCCGTGGAGGTGTTTGAGCTTGTAATACATTATGATGTTACAGAAGCTAGAGCCACTTTTTGAGCATGTTTCCTCCGTACGCTCAAATTCAGGTTTTGATGTTACTAGAAATATTAGTTTAGTACCCCTTTTAAAAGAAAATGACGTAGTAACTATTTTCTTCATCCTGAAAAAAAAAATTGGCGAAAATTTGAAAGAGCTAGGAGGTCATTGTCTAAGAGGTCATTGTAATATATTGAACGCAATACGTCTTTGGGGTCAAACAAACGGCAGTATAGTTTTATCGTGAAGAATTAAGAACCAATCATGTCGAAATGTTCAATATCATTTATTTGTGATTCTGCCCTGTTAAAATTCTAAGGGTAACATGACTTTATCAGAGTCTTTTATTACCAAATTTTGTGTCTTAATCTGAAAAGTCTTCTCCTAGTGAATTTTGTTTTCTTTCTCTCAGTAAGTTATATGTGGTTTTGTTAATGTTCCTCTCCTTTAAGAAGCTTTGTCATCAGACTCTGTCTCTGGACCTGTAACAGTCGGAAGAGTGTAGTCTTTGCCCATGAAAGGTATCTATTTATTAATAGGCAATGACCTAGCTCGAGATAAGTTTGTCGTTTTAACATTTGAACATTTTAAAAAGAACTTACAACATTAAGACCTCTGTCTGATGTTAAATCCCCAGTGTTCACACAATTTCACTTCTTCACACGTATGTCGTGTGTATGATGCTAAATCCCCAGTGTTCACACAATATCACTTCCTCACACGTATGTCGTGTGAATGATGCTAAATCCCCAGTGTTCACACAATTTCACTTCTTCACACGTATGTCGTGTGTATGATGCTAAATCCCCAGTGTTCACACAATTTCACTTCCTCACACGTATGTTGTGTGTATGATGTCCAATCATTGACGCGAACCTGTCCCATACTGTTTGGTTTTTCCATCTTCAATGACGCAAAATAAAATTCTCTGTCTGTATATTGTATGGTTTAATCACGCATTTTTTCTGAATTATTAGGCATTAACTCTGTGTCGTTTCCAGTTAAATGGAGATTTAAGTAGAGAATTTGTGTTTCTTCAAAAGTTAAAGAAAGTCTGACCGGCTAAACTGTTTTTATTTCATTTTAAATATTTGATACACGTTTTAGCTTTTTAAAACTTTTACAACCCTTATATTCTGTAGAAATAATTCAGTAAACTCCTTTCCATCATTCGCACCTAATCGTACATTTTTGTGACAAATGTACTGTCGATTAATAAGTGTGACACTACTTCATGGAGTTGTCTCCCTTTGTCCATATTTCAGCTGGTCAAAAACTGATTACGTAGTTAGCGTGTGATTGTATCATGAGAGAGAGAGAGAGAGAGAGAGAGAGAGAGAGAGAGAGAGAGAGAGAGAGAGAGAGAGAGAGAGAGTTGTAACGTAGCTTTTTCAATAATTTTGATACGATGTCTGCAGTATGGTTGTTTATAATGATGCCGAGCACTCGGGAATACTGACGCATATATGTAGCATCATAATGATCCACCCATTCACATTATCCTGACAACGGGCCGACCAGTCCTAACACTAACATTTGAATGCTGAGTACTAGTCCTAACACTAACATTTGAATGCGGAGTACCAGTCCTAACACTAACATTTAAATGTTGAGTTCCAGTCCTAACACTAACATTTGAATGCTGAGTACCAGTCCTAACACTAACAGCTGAATGCTGAGTACCAGTCCTAACACTAACATTTGAATGCTGAGTACTAGTCCAGGCACTAACATTTGAATGCTGAGTGCCAATCCAAGCACTAACATTTGAATGCTGAGTACCAGTCCTAACACTAACATTTGAATGCTGAGTACCAGTCCTAACACTAACATTTGAATGCTGAGTACCAGTCCAGGCAGCTGCTAGTGCCATTTTATAAATTTTAAAAAAAAAGTCTTTGGCATGACTGCCAGGTTTCGAAGACATAAAAGGGAGGTAAACAATTTATTGGCTGGGATGGAAGTTTTGATAGTTTCAGATTTCTGACATATTTTCTAGGTTACAATTTAATTATATGTGATTTATCACCTTTTTCATCTCGGCAAAGGTGGCGAAAGTTGCATATTAGTCCATATTTAATATGTTTAACATTCAGTTCATACATAGTCGTCGATAGGTGTCAGTCAGTGTAGGTGTTTAATACAGATGTAACATAATGATACTATTCTAAAGTGACTTTAGCCAGATTTATTTTGTGTGTGAATAAAGATGCATTTTACTCATTGATATTAGAGCATAATTGTAAGAAAGAATTAGTCATGATTGTGCAAAGATGATAGTGTAATGGCATTTTATGTGATACCTCTATATATAGCTAAATTGCATCCGAATTACATGAGGCCGTGTGGTATTGTACTTATTAGTGGCTTATTCCTGCTCTTAAGATAATTATTTTCTGCATTTGCATCTTCATGTTATCTTTCTATGGCATGCATGCTACACAAAAGAAACACAAACTTGCTGACATTAGCAGGTATGATATTACAGGGTATCAAATTAATCACATGATGCCTTGTTTTTCATCTCTCACTGGCTATAATGCAAGTTTTAAATGTTTTAAATTTCAAAATTGCATTTCTTTTCTTGCTAACTCTCACAGAAAAAAAAGATGCTGTGCACTCCTATTCACATCAATCACACCCAACAAATAAGAATGTCACATGAAAAGCCTTGACCTTCTATGACTATGACATATGCACATACCACGAAGCATCAAGAGATGCTGACATTCCAAAATTATTTAAACTATCAACACATGTGATTCATCATCCCCCCCCCCCCCTTACCAAAAAGCAAATGAAAAGTTCTTTAAGATGTATTATACAGAAGAATAAATAACTGAGTGATACTTTTTAGTATAAAACAATTGGGAAAAGTGAGGAAGCAAAGAATAGACAATAATTTCTTCAAGCCTAGTAATGTTCCCCACAACAGAGGGGTGGGGGTGTGCATCAATGCAAAATACATTATCTCCTGAGGTCTGTTACATGAAGGCAACAAGAAAACAAGTTTGAAAAAGAAAGAAAAGTTCCTACATTGCTGACATTGGAGGAAAACAGACAACGTAATATTACAACTGATCCAGACAATGCTAGTTACCCAGCTAGCCTGAACTTTAGGAGGGAAGGAATAACTGAAACAGTCCCTGTTAATTAAAGTTCAGAGCAAATTAAGTGATTTGATGCCATGAAGAACTAAAAAAAAAAAACACCGGAGGGAAAAGGTGCGGAACAGACTCCTAATAATGGTACAGGTTGCATATAGGACTCAGGGTACTTGTTTAACTCCCCTAGTAACATATGTAAACACAATCATATTCAAAATTCAATAACTTTAAATTTCTGGGTGATATTTCTGAAACCTATATTTCTCCATGGACAAATAGCCTTAGTGCAAGTTTGTATGTGGAGAACACCATATGAGCCGCGGCATTTTGTTTGAAATTTACATGTGCATTAAACACGTGTTATTGCTTCTGCACCAAATGAATCAGGTGCTATTTTCATTATTGAGTTCTCCTCAGTCAATTCTGTAAAATTATTACAATTAAAATTAATTAATAATTACATTAATAGAATATTATCTATATTTTTTTTAAATCACGGGTAGGATAAGCTCTCTAAAGATATTTTTACTAAAATTTTACTTTTCATTATTCATCAATTATGGACCACCAAGCCCGCTTATCATTTGTTCACCCATTTCTAGACTGGCTCACAGTTCTTACCTATAATTAGGACCGTGTGTCTTTTACACACAATACAACTAGTATAATATTGTTTTCCTAAACTGAATGGATTGGGTATTACAAAGTATCAAGGTATGATTGGTTTATTTTCGCTTTGCTCATATATTGCGAAAGACATAAGATATAATCAAACCTATATTTTCAAGTCACCAGTATTGAACAATCACCCATCTTAAATATCAACTGTTGCAAGGTACCATACATAATTTTGGGTAGGATAAGCCTCCATTAAACAGCCACCTGTTGTTAGATTCCACTTGCTTTTCCCACTCTCCACCGATTTCTTGGTAGTTGCTTACGACAACTTGTGCATTATATAGACACGCAAGAGAGACTTGGTATTTACAAGTTGATTGATCGATTAATCGATAAGTGCTGTGTGTGTTTATCAGCAAAAAATAAACACGCAACATTTACACTTGATTTTCTACTAAATTAGTCTTGTAAGTATCAAATTAAGGACAATAAGTTTTGGAGTATGTAATATTGCATTTTTATCAACAGGTGTTAGTTGTTACATTCATTGGAAATGTCGATCGGCAGCTTGTCAGTCTTGTCATAGACAGACCGTGAGCCATTACGTAAATACACTTATCTTGCTTAGCTTGTCGTAGAGGGTGCTTTCAGATAATATGGTTAACACTTTTGACATGCAAACATCTTTATTGATAATAATTATGTTATTTTTTTATATACATTCTGCATAAAGCTCGCTATCAGCTAGGAATTAATCTTTTATAAAATAGCAAACTTGTCCCAAAAAAAAAAACGTGACAGTATAGCATGTGGATATGTTTCGGTGAATACTTACAGATATTCGTTAATTCTGCAGGTGTCTCCAAAGGATACGTAAATAAAATTGTTCGGAAGTTTATTATTTGTGTTGAGTTGTGAGGCTACCATCGATGTCGTATTTTACCAAGTACTATATTAAGGAATGAGTACCGGTAATCCACTGTATTTTGAGGATTCATTTTGTGGAGAATTTTTTTTTATACTTTGTATTGAGATTCAATGTTTTGCTTTACAAACAGAATTTTCACGAAACTTGGTTATATTAACTCCGGTCAAATTACCCACGATGAACTGTAATCTCGAACGTTACTGCCAATAAAAAGAAGTACACATATCAAACTGAAAATCTCGAAAATTTAGTAAGATGCAGTACTGTTTAGATTAATAAACTGGATACGTAACAGTCTTAACTTTCTACAACTTGACTTTTAGATTCACTGATACAGATGAAGATCTTTTATTTACAACTCCTCTGTGTGCGTGCGTGTGTGTGTGTGTGTGTGTGTGTGTGTGTGTGTGTGTGTGTGTGTGTGTGTGTGTGTGTAAATAGCTCAGTACTCTTGTTCGAGTTTCCTGACCTTAACCAGGATAAATAATACAGGTCTATCATTAATTAGTATCACACCTGGTGCTGAAAATAAGGAGCATGCGTCATGCCAAATTATCATCTTTAACTATTTTTCTTCAACGAGATACCAACAGAAATGTGATGAACAGGTCGAATCGAAAAAGAAAATGTCATATTAGGACAGTCCACATCATATCAAGCAACGGACGACAATCCGCTACGCTCCTTTATCATCTGTGGGACGCATGGGCTGAAATTTTATTCGCTTCTACATATGCTTAAACCAACTCATTGCTAAAATAAATGAGTAAAATTATCTTTTCATTGTGACTCAACTTGACCTATCACGTCATTTGGATGAGCCAATCAAATTTTCTCTTTCAAACGCTTTGATTTGTCTTGAGTAACAATGTCTGGAGGAACCATGTGTTTTGTATTTTCCTTGGAGAATTTTATAACTCATTATACCTGAACCCCTAATACCACCCTACTACGAGAACTTATTTCCTAGATTATAAAGCTTAACATCATTAATATTGTTACAGGTTTTACACACGGTGCTTGTGCATTTGTCACTTGCATTCGGAATATATTTTATACATTGCTTATAGAGAGAAAAATCTTTAGAAATGAGTATTCTTTTAACAGGGTTTTCTCTGTCTGCATATTTGGCAAATTCAAGTCATTCAAGTCATTGTGATTTGAAGTCCACACATTAATGTAATGCAAGAAAATGACATGTTTGAATCAGAGAGGTTTGAGCCTGTCAACAATGTTATCATTTTTTCAGTCAGCCTTGACCTCGGCCAAAATACCTCAATATTGTATCCAAGGGTTGTGATTTAATAAGCGTACATGGCTGGTAAAATTGACCTATGGTACATGGCTGGTAAAATTGACCTATGGTACATGGCTGGTAAAACTGACCTATGTCAATTAACAGCAACGTTACAGCAGTATCTAGACATATATTTGAAATAACTCTGATTTGTCTTGTATTGTGCAATTCAATATTCAATATGTCTTAAAGTAACACATTCTTTTAAGCCATTTTTGATCCATCACTGTTTGTAAATTTAATTTTTCATTTTTTAAAGTTTGTTGCATACCATCTTCTTAATACTGTCAATCTAAATGTTTTGGTTTTATCCACTTGTACAGAACTTAAGTAAATGCGATTTATTTGTGATTTTTTTTTATTAAAAAAAAAAAACATTGATTTCTGCGAATAAATAACTGCACTGATGTCTTCTATATAGTTGTGATTGCGAAAATTATTTTCGCCAGTTTGATGTATTTGCTAAATTTGCGAAAAGTGGCTTGACCAATGTACCTAGCAGTCCTCCAAAATTTGTACTATTGTTACGAACTGAAAATGGACCAAGTTGATACCTCCATTTTGATTTTCACATATTAGTACGACTACTAATATGACGTGTGGTAGGGGTTTGTTAGGCCACCACTGTGGTACGTGTGTTATTATGGTGGGGTGGGGTACTCCCAATATTTTATTTAAATTATTATAGAAGTCCCACCCAGGCTCGATTTTGTATTTTGTAGGAAGTGAATTGAGAGAGAGAGAGAGAGAGAGAGAGAGAGAGAGAGAGAGAGAGAGAGAGAGAGAGAGAGCAATGCCGACAGTTAAATTATTGAGTATACAAATTTAATACAATGCAATAGTCAAATGATAATAATTCCCCAATGGTTCTTCTTCCTCTCGACCAAGTGATAGCTTATTACACCATTAAAGTTATAGTGTGAGATAGCTTTTCCACCTGTCCTTGATTTCTACTCATCTGTATCTCTCATATCCCGCCAATTCCTTCTCTTCTTCCGACTTCCCTCCTACTCCTTCTCCAATTTCTCCTTTTCAACTATTTTTCCGACTAGCCTTCGATTCACAATATACTTTTCCACTAGTCTTTATTCCGTCTCCCTACTCGAGACTAGGGACTAAACTATACCGGAAGTCTGTCCCCTTAAAGCTTCCTTTACGAAGCTTTGTCTTTCATAGAATTTCCTAAGTTTCCCTGCCAAATTATGAGTGGCTTTCCCGCAATATTGCTCTATAACCTTCCAGCACGATGTTTGGGCATATACTAATTTCCTAGGTTAAAAATACAATTTAAATTTGGATTAAATGGGGACCACACCCTATCTCAATTCCAATTTTATGTCGATTCTACCCTATTCTATCCAAGTTAACAGGCAATGCCCCCGGGCCGTCTGGCAACGTGGTGAGATTTACGATGCCAATAAGGGTCATTTGTTCTTGAACAAAACTTCAACGTCCAGTGCGACTTTTAACACCGAATAAAGCTGGGTTCTTGTAACCTTACGAAGAGGACCCGTAGCTGCGGTGTCTAACAGATAAACATGACTTCTAACCATTTCTTTGTTTCCCTGACTTACGCAATCGCGGGAAGGGCAACGTGACAACTACCAATAATAATAATAATAATAATAATAATAATAATAATAATAATAATAATAATAATAATTTGTCTGTTGTAACGAATGGAAAAATAACTAACATAAAACGTACTACAATATAGATCCTCAAAACTGTAACTGTTAGTGATCATTGAGTATAGTGGTTTGTTTTTAAATAACAGGATGCCCTGTCTTTATTATTTACTCAAGCAAATATCCGCCACAATCCACGTACCCATCCCGATATTCACTTACTACCTACCTACCTATCTACTCACTTGCCTACATTTTACCAAGATTAGTATGCATTCGTACCGACTTACCTGCATATTCACCAACTAAAGTACCTACTTAATAAGCAATAGTTCTTGGCAATCAAAGAATTTGAATTCTTTATTTGTCTTTTGGTTCTTGCGACGTTCTCAATAATGAGCATTATTTTGTATTATACTGTCAGAGTTATTTGTCAATAACCCCACTTACTTACGCACCACTCCTACCTTTATTTCTGCCTCCCAGCCTGTCTGTTAGTCTGTCCCCCTGTCTGTTTTTCTACCTACTGCATGTGTAATTGACTGCCTACATACGGACTTTGATGTGTAAGACGTAAGCACAGACACTGTTCATATGATACAATTGGAAGAGGTAAACCTTTCACGTTTTAAACTAGGCCTGCAGCGGGATTCGCAATCTATCACACTGCAGATAAAATCAAGGTCGTGTTAGGGCGGGTGTCAATAGTAGAAACCTTATAATTTTTGCTTGAACAGTATAGACTTGTAACTATTATCTTCAGTCCATCAATTTGTTACTCTGCCATTTCAGTTAGAGAGAGAGAGAGAGAGAGAGAGAGAGAGAGAGAGAGAGAGAGAGAGAGAGAGAGAGAGAGAGAGAGAGAGAGAGAGAGAGAGAGAACATTATCGAAACTATAATGTATAATGCTGGCTGAACACGTATGTATGTATGTATGTATGTATGTATGTATGTATGTATGTATGTATGTATGTATGTATGTATGTATGTATGTATGTATGTATGTATTTCTCACTTAACCATCCATCTATCCAATAACTATCCAATCTATATCGAAAATTTCAAGGCAGACATTAAAGTCGTAAATTCAATTACTTTGCAGTTTGTTGATTTTCAAAATATTTTCCTGAACAAGGAATGTGTGTTATAATATACATAAAAATGAAAGGCAACAACAGTCTTTCATATAAACAGATTATCACTGCTTCAGCCCCAACCAGATAATATTTATGGGGGATTGTACGTTTTGAAAAGGCATAGTTTCTGTTGGTTCAACTTATTGTTAGTCCAATGCCAAATTAGAATTTAAACATGCCAGGATTTATTGTAAATTGTTTGTTTATTCTCATGGATAAGTAATATGAATACTATCTAATATACAAATCTATAAGGCTTAAGAAACACACCGGTGTTAGTCGATCAGCACAAACTTTAGCTCCCAACAACTGTGTTAAAGCTATTTTCAGCATGGCGTATTTCCGTTCCTATGAGACTTGTTCTTTGACAGGCCTGTGTATTTAGCTACCCTATCAGTGTAGCAATTATATTGGAGGGCACGCTAGAGACATTAATAAAACTGGACTGGCGTGAACCAAACTTATTTGGCCTATAGAATTGTTTTTAGTTATGCATGCTCGTATTCGATAAAGAAATAGTTTGGCTTCGTAGGCTCAAAGTTTGTATTTAAGAAAATATGAATTATTTAAAATAAGTTTAATGTCAGTTGTCAAAAAGCAAGCCTTTTAAAATTAAATCTGTCTCCAGAAGCAAAGATATATTCGTCGGCTGGTGTAGAACATTTGGCTACCGAAAAGAAAGTTGGTTACGTGCTTCCTTAGACTGTACCACAAAAGAAATTATTTAATAAAGGAATTTTTTTCTTCATAACGACGAGGGTTTGAATCAACACAATGTCTCTGTCAAACCACGTGATCATATTGTTCATTGTTTATAGTAAAATAATACAATGCGTTCAGATTGATGGTGGTCTAGTAAAAAATGAGTGGATTCCAAAATTTGGGAATAAATTGAACGAGTTTCAAACCACTGTTATGGGTTATGACGAAATTCGTAAAATGTTGAATGCATTCATAGAAGAGAACTCTTTAGAGAGGGTTGATGGCTTTGAGGAATTCAAACGGATTTTCCAAGAAATTCAAGTTCGATACGGCGGTTTAGATCAGGCTTTGAGAGACTTGAAAGATGTTTTGGAGTCAAGGAAAGGCAATGGAACACGGATCAAGGATACACAACAATGTTGTGCACTGAACCCAGATCAATTGTCATACGGTGCAAGGTTCAGGGGGAAAGCTGATATGAATAATGCTTGCTTCGGGAACAATTCAAATCTTTTGGATTCCATGGTGGCATCAGATGTGATGGATGTCCTAATGGTAATTCTGCTTATATATTCTGCTTGATGTCTATACTTTACCGTATTTCCAAAGATATCAAAACACTTGTCGTTGTGAAAACGCGGAAATATTACAGTAAATGTTTTTCTAATCATCCAATGACCACACAACGCGAAAGGTTACTTTCTCTCTTTTAACTGAGTTAGAATTTTCGAACCAGTACTTCTCGCCATGCAAAACAAAATACGACCAAAGCACTTTATACAAAGAATTATTCCAATCTCAAATTACTAACCTCGCTAAACATGTCCAGATCATTCTGTATCTTCAGATATTAAGGAGGGTCGATTTTCCAAAAAATAATTCATGCTGTTATAAAGTCTCGTAAATGGTGATAATGACGACATATTTTCCAAGATATTTTTTAATTACCGAACTAAGAAATATCTTCCCAACAATAAGTCTCCAGACTTAACAATTAAACAGTAAAATCTAATAAAGCTAGAGACAAAGACGTAAATACAAATAGTACATACCATATATATATATATATATATATATATATATATATATATATATATATATATATATATATATATATATATATATATATATATATATATATATATATATATATATATATATATATATATATATATATATATATATATATATGTATGTATATATATGTATATATGTAAATATATGTATATGTATATATATGTATATGTATATATATATATATATATATATATATATATATATATATATATATATATATATATATATATATATATATATATATATATATATATATATATATATATATATAAACATCTGGATGGATCATTAGAAAATGGATTGATAAAAACTACGATTAGATATTATTTTTTTTCAACATCAGTATGAGAAGATACTTGATATATTGAATAATTGGTGTGCATCGTGAGATTTTATAAAGTACAATGTTTATTCAACATTAAAAGTATGATTCTGTCGGTCAGAAACATGAATATATTTTGTTATATTAAATTCTTATTTGGAGAAAGGGGAAAATGTTGTGTGTTTTATTTTGCAAGACGTGGTTCTTTTTCTAATTACCGTTTATTTTTGCACTAATGACAGTCAGAAAGAGCGGTCGAGTCGCCAAAGTTGATAATTATCCGGATGCTACCCAATCGGATTATTATCACCGTCGTTTATTTCCGGCATGGATTACAAGTTTCATTAAATCGCAAGTTCAAATCTCTTGTACATTTGTTACGTACTCCTATTCTGTTGATGATTTTATTTGATAATTATGATGGCTGATTGTGATTTAAGATTTGTTGTTAGTACATTCGCTGTATTGCATTATTTATGCCTCTTTCCATCGAGTTAAGTGCTGATGAAATTGTATTTATTTCCTTCTAAGTTAAATTACTTGCCAGTAATTGGATCATTTCGTTTTCTACACTATAGCTCTCTTTGTCACGGTCATTAAAATAAACTAGATTTCGTCAAATCTAGATTTGCAACAAGAGTCTGACGTTTTATCAATAATGTACGGCAAAATCTTTGACAACATGAAACCACCTTATATAATATAAATGAACATGTTCATTTATATTACCGATAAGGTGATTTTCCTTTCTCATTAAAACAGTACATTAAACTTGTATACTGAATGAATGGCCCCACTTCAATTCTACCTTCACTGTTAATACTAAAACTGTTTACAAAATTGAAAAGCAGCAATCGGGTAAGAGGCAGATTTCCTTTGTATTGTCGCCACATTAACCCTGTTCAATCCTATAGTAGAAAGCAGTGCATCTGAATTAGAGATGTTTCACTTAATTTTTATAGAGTGTTTTTGTTTGGCAAACTGCCTCACATGGTTCCATGTACCTCTGACAAAAGAGGGTCAAATACAATATTTTTTCCTGGTAATGCCATAATGAGATTTCCCCAAAATTTGGGAAAATAATTTGATTGGCTGATAGGGTGTAATATATCACTTTGTTTGGCTAATAAAACAATGTGATATATTTCATTATTTTATTTTGCTTATAAAATTATGCAATCATATACATCAATTTGATTGGCTGATAAAATGATGTGATTGTAAGATACAATTTTGATTGGATATAAATGATGTCATGTGATACATCATTTTGATGATGAGATGACAGAGTAACTGATATTGGTAAGAGAGATTACTGAAAGATTTTACTAGACCCACATATGGAAGAAATCTCAACCATTTAAGAGTTCTGACTGAACAAGTCTTTATGGTTTTTTCTTTTTCAGGCTAACTTTCAGAATCACCCAGATGTAACATGGCAGTATTATGCTGATTGTAGTGGCCAATTTTTGCAATATCCCAGCAGTAATCGACAGTGTGATGCTACCCAGATGTCCAAAACAGCAGGTCCATTGGTGGAGTATGTGTCATCAATCTACTACTGGTGAAATGATTTGTGTCATGCATAGATATGTATCATGCTATGGCTGTGTTATGGATTTATATTTATTATAAAACATCAGTGTCATGCATTGATATTTATCATGATATATCTATCATGCATAAAAATGTATCATGATACACATCATGCATTTATATGTATCATCATACATCTGTATAATTCATTGATATATACCATGATACATAACAAATAATAGGATACATATTTATGTGCCACTTAAACATAAAACTTGGATTATGATAATGTATTTTAGTCCATTGTGTAAATGTTTGTTGTTATCCCTATTTTAAAGTCCGACAATTATTTTAGATTAAAAATATATCTTTAAAGTTGTACTTTAAAATCATCATTTGCAACAATACTAAATTGTTCTCTATTAAAAAAAGTACCTTGCATTGAATCTGTAGAGTTTGTATTGATAGTTGTATCACAGCAAGCATTGCTGAATTGTTTACTCCTACCATCTTCTTGATACTTTTGTCAAACCTTGAAAAGGATACCATTGTTTCCCTTTACCCGCTTTTGTGCATTTGAGACCCCCACATATTTAAATTGACCTTCATGTCTGACACCAAGGTTTTTTTTTTCTTCTGAATCTGACCAACAGTTCTGACATCAAGGGAGTTTTTGACTCACAAGCTTGAAATCCTTAGGGAAACAAATGGTAGGAAACAGATTTTTTGTCCTTAGACAGTTGATCTAAATAACAGCGTGTAAATAGAGTTGTCTAAATAAACAAGGAGTGGATGGCTTGAGAATAGATGATAGCTCATTTTTTACATAAAATTCATCTCTTTGGAAACATGTAGCCAGTGGTACTTTAAAATAAATGTTGGCAATTTTTGTTGCAGCTATCTTTTCACAGCCCTTATTCATCCAGTCTGTTCTACCAAGAATTTTTATTTTAAAAGTTCTGATAAAACTTAATTCTTTAATTATGCAGTACTCCCTGATTATAATACAGTGTATGGGGGCTAAAATGGAGTATACTATTATAATGATACCACCTTATGATGAAGTACATGATACGCTACTCCCTCACTCTAACACTATCCATGGGGCCCATGGAGTATTTTGTTTTAGTGGGACTATTTTATCATGAAATACATGATACAGTACTCCCTCACTGTAAAATGTAACACTATCAATGGGAGCCATGGAGTATATATATATATATATATATATATATATATATATATATATATATATATATATATATATATATATATATATATATATATATATATATATATATATAGTGTTATAGTGGGACTACATTATAATGAAGTACATGATACAGTACTCCCTCACTGTAACACTATCCATGGGGACCATATAGAATACTTCCTTAAACTGAGACTGCCTTATAATGAAGTAGATAGTAACTTTTCATGCTACTACCACTTAATTAAGTGACATCCAGGACCATACATAAAAAAAGGATTTGTGTTACAATGAAGGACCTTACAGTGAGTGAGTGTTATGTGTCGGAGAAATACTAGGTTGCACATAACAGGTTTGTTAGTGATTGCATGTTACTGCATAAACTATTAAAAGTATAAATCATGTACAAAATGAATCATAGGTTTTGGGGTAAAACAGCCGAGCGTTCATAATAAAAAAGTATGCAGTCTGCATTAGTTTATCTCATCAGTTAAACAGATTTTGCATTTTTATGAAAAAATATGATGATTTTGTTTCATGAAAAATGTCTAGGTAAAAAATATCGCTACTTATCCTTAAATAAAGGTCCTGTTTTCACAAATGACTAATTATTTGGTCCTAAATTAAGATGGTGTCTTTCTGACTCCAAATATGACCGCCTCCATGGCAGTCATTTTGAATCTTATCACTACTCCTTATAAATGGAAAATCATATAAGGACCATGACAGCCATGTTGAATCTTATCACTTTTCCTTATAAATAGAAAATCATTTAAGGACCATGGTGGCAGTCTTGAAAACCTTATCACAACTCCTTCAGAATTGATGGTCATATTGTGGTCATATTTTCACCAGCTGATTTCTAATGATATAAAAGTTGGTCATAAATGACAATGACACCTAGCATTCATCAAATGTCTGCAACAATATGCATGTTGAAAATCTTATTATTACTAATTATTCTAAATGAATGGTCATATTAGCATGGAGTTTTCACCTGAAGTCTTCCTATGGTGTGTAGTTTGTCCTAAATGACCAATATTACATCCATTATGACCAGTACAGTGGCTACTTTAAAAATATTATCAGTGAAGGATATCAAGATATCAAGCAATGTGTACAGTCAATAGAGATTAATAATTCTGCTCATGAAGTCCTTAGCATGAAGACGAAAGCTTCAGGTTGGCTTTCTCTGTATTGGTTGTGTATGTGAGTGGAAAGTTAAAAACATTGTTGGAACTCAAAGCAGTTAAAAATAAGGAATGGGCCTATCTTGAATTCCTGGAATTTCCTTTGGGATAGTCCCCTAAATGGAATACTGTTTATTAGTGAGGTAAGGCTTTAGGTCTCTAAAGGGTCTGTTGTTTATTACTTGCATAATCTTCATTAAATTTTGTGTTGTACTTTGTTTTTGTTATTTGTAGAGAATGGTTTGTAGAAAAACTGCATATGGAGATGAAGAATATTGTTGTGGTTTATGACAATGGTGGTATGACCAAGGAACGGAGAACTGCCATGACAGAAGCAGTCAGCAAAACTCTGAAGACTCTGACACATTTAGACAAGGTAAAATGGACATTCTAATTAATTAATTAATCAATAATTAGACAAGGTAAATGGACATTTTAATTAATTAATTAATAATTAGACAAGGTAAAATGGACATTCTAATTAATTAATTAATAATTAGACAAGGTAAAATGGACATTTTAATTAATTAAATAATTAATAAATAATTAGACAAGATAAAATGGACATTCTAATTAAATAATTAATCAATAATTAGACAAGGTAAATGGACATTCTAATTAATTATTTATTAATTAGACAAGAAAAAATGGACATTCTAATTAATTAATTAATTAATAATTAGACAAGGTAAAATGGACATTCTAATTATTTAATTAATTAATCAATAATTAGACAAGGTAAATGGACATTCTAATTAATTAATCAATTAATAATTAGACAAGGTAAATGGACATTCTGATAAAGGCTGCAGTATTTACACAAGTAAACAGTTTAGGTTATTCTATTACACAAGTAAACAAATTAGTGTAGGTTATTCTATGTACAGAAGTAAACAGTTTAGTGTAGGTTATTCTATTTACACAAGTAAACAGTTTAGTGTAGGTTATTCTATTTACACAATTAAACAGTTTAGTGTAGGTTATTTTATTTACACAGGTAAACAGTTTAGAGTAGGTTATTCTGTTTACAGAAGTAAACATTTTAGTATAGGTTACTGTATTTACACAAGTAAACATTTTAGAGGAGGTTATTCTATTTACACAAGTAAACAGTTTAGTGGAGGTTATTCTATTTACACAAGTAAACAGTTTAGTGTAGGTTATTCTATTTACACAATTAAACAGTTTAGTGGAGGTTATTCTATTTACACAATTAAACAGTTTAGTGGAGGTTATTCTATTTACACAAGTAAACAGTTTAGTGGAGGTTATTCTATTTACACAAGTAAACAGTTTAGTGTAGGTTATTCTATTTACACACGTAAACAGTTTATTGTATGATATTCTATTTCCACAAGTAAACAGTTTAGAGGAGGTTATTCTATTTACACAAGTAAACAGTTTAGAGGAGGTTATTCTATTTACACAAGTAAACAGTTTAGAGGAGGTTATTCTATTTACACAAGTAAACAGTTTAGAGGAGGTTATTCTATTCACACAAGTAAAGAGTTTAGAGGAGGTTATTCTATTTACACAAGTAAACAGTTTAGAGGAGGTTATTCTATTTACACAAGTAAACAGTTTAGAGGATGTTATTCTATTTACACAAGTAAACAGTTTAGAGGAGGTTATTCTATTTACACAAGTAAACAGTTTGGAGGTTATTCTATTTACATGTCAAGTAAACATTTTAGTGGAGGTTATTCTCTTTACACAAGTAAACAGTTTATTGTATGATATTCTATTTACACAAGTAAATATTTTAGTGTAGGTAATATGTAAACAGCTCAATGTAGCAATATGTAGTGAATGAAACATTGCCAACTGAACTGTGTTATTAGAAGAGATCAGCAAAACATAGTTAAAACATTTCCAGCCAAATCATGTAGTTATAAGAGATCAGCAATACATAGTAAACAAAACCAAAAGATTAGACATTCATATTTATTGCTGGGATAGGCAAGTTTGTTATAAAATTATATTGCCTAGTTTGTAAATTAATGCATATAAAAGTTAGACCCTGATGGAAGTTTGATCAGGTGCTACCTGTCACCACTATGTATGTGTAAGTGACATATCCCTACATCAAAGACCTCATTAATGTGGAGATAATAGCATTGGAAATTTGCAGTTGCCTATGAAATGAACAGTGACAAAGTGTAAATTAAGGCAATTTAAATGACTAATACCGACAGTAAAGATGAACATTGACATAAAAAATACCAACAGTTAGGATGGTGATTGAAATGACAAATACCAACAGTAAGGATGGTGATTGAAATGACTAATACCAACAGTAAGGATGTTAATTGAAATGACTAATACCAACAGTAAGGATGGTAATTGAAATGACTAACACCAACAGTAAGGATTAACATTGATATGAAAAATACCAACAGTAAGGATGGTAATTGAAATGACTAATACCAACAGTAAGGATGGTAATGAAATGACTAATACCAACAGTAAGGATTAACATTGATATGAAAAATAACAACAGTAAAGATGGTAATTGAAATAACTTATATGAACAGTAAGGATAGTAATTTAAATAACTAATACCAACAGTAAGGATGGTAATGAAATGACTAATACCAACAGTAAGGATTAACATTGATATGAAAAATAACAACAGTAAAGATGGTAATTGAAATAACTTATATGAACAGTAAGGATAGTAATTTAAATGACTAATACCAACAGTAAGGATGTTAATTGAAATGACTAATACCAACAGTAAGGATATAATTGAAATGACTAGTACCAACAGTAAGGATGGTAATTGAAATAACTAATACCAACAGTAAGAATGGTAATTGAAATGACTAATATGAACAGTAAGGATGGTGATTGAAATGACTAATACCAGCAGTAAGGATGGTAATTGAAATGACTAATACCAACAGACAGGATGGTAATTGAAATGACTAATACCAACAGTAAGAATGGCGATTGAAATGACTAATACCAACAGTTAGGATGGTAATTGAAATGACTAATATGAACAGTAAGGTTGGTAATTGAAATAACTAATACCAACAGTAAGGATGGTAATTGAAATGACTAATACCAACAGTAAGAATGGTAATTGAAATGACTAATATGAACAGTAAGGATGGTGATTGAAATCACTAATACCAACAGCAAGAATGGTAATTGACATGACTAATACCAACAGTAAGAATGGTAATTGAAATGACTAATATGAGCAGTAAGGTTCGTAATTGAAATGACTAATATGAACAGTAAGGATGAATATTGATATGAAAAATACCAACAGTAAGGATGGTAATTGAAATGACTAATACCAACAGTAAGGATGGTAATTGATATGACTAATACCAACAGTAAGGATGTTAATTGAAATGACTAATACCAACAGTAAGGATGGTAATTGATATGACTAATACCAACACTAAGGATGTTAATTGAAATGACTAATACAAACAGTAAGGATGTTAATTGAAATGACTAATACCATTAGTAAGGATGGTGATTGAAATGACTAATACAAACAGTAAGGATGATAATTGAAATGACTAATACCAACAGTAAGGATGGTGATTGAATTGACTTATATGAACAGTAAGGATGGTAATTGAAATAACTAGTACCAACAGTAAGGATGGTAATTGAAACGACTAATACCAACAGTAAGGATGGTGATTTAAATTATTAATACAAACAGTAAGGATGGTAATTGAAATGACTAATACCATTAGTAAGGATGGTGATTGAAATGACTAATACAAACAGTAAGGATGATAATTGAAATGAATAATACCAACAGTAAGGATGGTAATTGAATTGACTTATATGAACAGTAAGGATGGTAATTGAAATAACTAATACCAACAGTAAGGATGGTAATGAAATGACTAATACCAACAGTAAGGATTAACATTGATATGAAAAATAACAACAGTAAAGATGGTAATTGAAATAACTTATATGAACAGTAAGGATAGTAATTGAAATGACTAATACAAACAGTAAGGATGTTAATTGAAATGACTAATACCAACAGTAAGCATATAATTGAAATGACTAGTACCAACAGTAAGGATGGTAATTGAAATAACTAATACCAACAGTAAGAATGGTAATTGAAATAACTAATATGAACAGTAAGGATGGTGATTGAAATGACTAATACCAACAGTAAGGATGGTAATTAAAATGACTAATACCAACAGACAAGATGGTAATTGAAATGACTAATACCAACAGTAAGAATGGTAATTGAAATGACTAATATGAACAGTAAGGTTGGTAATTGAAATAACTAATACCAACAGTAAGGATGGTAATTGAAATGACTAATACCAACAGTAAGAATGGTAATTGAAATGACTAATATGAACAGTAAGGATGGTGATTGAAATCACTAATACCAACAGACAGGATGGTAATTGAAATGACTAATACCAACAGTAAGAATGGCGATTGAAATGACTAATGCCAACAGTTAGGATGGTAATTGAAATGACTAATATGAACAGTAAGGTTGGTAATTGAAATAACTAATACCAACAGTAAGGATGGTAATTGAAATGACTAATACCAACAGTAAGAATGGTAATTGAAATGACTAATATGAACAGTAAGGATGGTGATTGAAATCACTAATACCAACAGCAAGAATGGTAATTGACATGACTAATACCAACAGTAAGAATGGTAATTGAAATGACTAATATGAGCAGTAAGGTTCGTAATTGAAATGACTAATATGAACAGTAAGGATGAATATTGATATGAAAAATACCAACAGTAAGGATGGTAATTGAAATGACTAATACCAACAGTAAGGATGGTAATTGATATGACTAATACCAACAGTAAGGATGTTAATTGAAATGACTAATACCAACAGTAAGAATGGTAATTGAAATGACTAATATGAACAGTAAGGTTGGTAATTGAAATAACTAATACCAACAGTAAGGATGGTAATTGAAATGACTAATACCAACAGTAAGAATGGTAATTGAAATGACTAATATGAACAGTAAGGATGGTGATTGAAATCACTAATACCAACAGACAGGATGGTAATTGAAATGACTAATACCAACAGTAAGAATGGCGATTGAAATGACTAATGCCAACAGTTAGGATGGTAATTGAAATGACTAATATGAACAGTAAGGTTGGTAATTGAAATAACTAATACCAACAGTAAGGATGGTAATTGAAATGACTAATACCAACAGTAAGAATGGTAATTGAAATGACTAATATGAACAGTAAGGATGGTGATTGAAATCACTAATACCAACAGCAAGAATGGTAATTGACATGACTAATACCAACAGTAAGAATGGTAATTGAAATGACTAATATGAGCAGTAAGGTTCGTAATTGAAATGACTAAGATGAACAGTAAGGATGAATATTGATATGAAAAATACCAACAGTAAGGATGGTAATTGAAATGACTAATACCAACAGTAAGGATGGTAATTGATATGACTAATACCAACAGTAAGGATGTTAATTGAAATGACTAATACCAACAGTAAGGATGGTAATTGATATGACTAATACCAACACTAAGGATGTTAATTGAAATGACTAATACAAACAGTAAGGATGTTAATTGAAATGACTAATACCATTAGTAAGGATGGTGATTGAAATGACTAATACAAACAGTAAGGATGATAATTGAAATGACTAATACCAACAGTAAGGATGGTGATTGAATTGACTTATATGAACAGTAAGGATGGTAATTGAAATAACTAATACCAACAGTAAGGATGGTAATTGAAACGACTAATACCAACAGTAAGGATGGTGATTTAAATTATTAATACAAACAGTAAGGATGGTAATTGAAATGACTAATACCATTAGTAAGGATGGTGATTGAAATGACTAATACAAACAGTAAGGATGATAATTGAAATGAATAATACCAACAGTAAGGATGGTAATTGAATTGACTTATATGAACAGTAAGGATGGTAATTGAAATAACTAATACCAACAGTAAGGATGGTAATGAAATGACTAATACCAACAGTAAGGATTAACATTGATATGAAAAATAACAACAGTAAAGATGGTAATTGAAATAACTTATATGAACAGTAAGGATAGTAATTGAAATGACTAATACCAACAGTAAGGATGTTAATTGAAATGACTAATACCAACAGTAAGCATATAATTGAAATGACTAGTACCAACAGTAAGGATGGTAATTGAAATAACTAATACCAACAGTAAGAATGGTAATTGAAATAACTAATATGAACAGTAAGGATGGTGATTGAAATGACTAATACCAACAGTAAGAATGGTAATTAAAATGACTAATACCAACAGACAAGATGGTAATTGAAATGACTAATACCAACAGTAAGAATGGTAATTGAAATGACTAATATGAACAGTAAGGTTGGTAATTGAAATAACTAATACCAACAGTAAGGATGGTAATTGAAATGACTAATACCAACAGTAAGAATGGTAATTGAAATGACTAATATGAACAGTAAGGATGGTGATTGAAATCACTAATACCAACAGCAAGAATGGTAATTGATATGACTAATACCAACAGTAAGAATGGTAATTGAAATGACTAATATGAGCAGTAAGGTTCGTAATTGAAATGACTAATATGAACAGTAAGGATGAATATTGATATGAAAAATACCAACAGTAAGGATGGTAATTGAAATGACTAATACCAACAGTAAGGATGGTAATTGATATGACTAATACCAACAGTAAGGATGTTAATTGAAATGACTAATACCAACAGTAAGGATGGTGATTGATATGACTAATACCAACACTAAGGATGTTAATTGAAATGACTAATACAAACAGTAAGGATGTTAATTGAAATGATTAATACCAACAGTAAGGATGGTGATTTAAATTATTAATACAAACAGTAAGGATGGTAATTGAAATGACTAATACCATTAGTAAGGATGGTGATTGAAATGACTAATACAAACAGTAAGGATGATAATTGAAATGACTAATACCAACAGTAAGGATGGTGATTGAAATTACTAATACAAACAGCAAGGATGTTAATTGAAATGACTAATACCAACAGTAAGAATGGTTTGTATTAAACAGTAAGGATGGTAATTGAAAAGATTAATACCAACAGAAAGGATGGTAATTGAAATGACTAATACCAACAGTAAGGATGGTAATTGAAATGACTAATACCAACAGTAAGAATGGTGATTGAAATTAAAGTAAAAACTGTTATGAGCAACCTCTGCTATGAGCGACCACCTGTCATTTCCAATGACAATCACAATGCACGGATCAATTTTATTATATAAATACTCTGTTGACCACCTGCTGAACATGACCAACAACCATGATGTCATGGCAAAATATACATTTTGACACTGCTATGAATGACTGCATCACAGAAATTGTGGATAAACTCCACCGACCTTCATTTTGTCTGTGAAAACACGATCGCTCATATCGACCATGATGTCTTGGCAAAATATACATTTTGACACTGCTATGAATGACTGCATCACAGAAATTGTGGATAAACTCCACTGACCTATATTTTGTATGTGAAAACACAATCACTCATACCGTTCTAAATTTTAACAGAAAAATAAAAAAAATTGGCTAGCTATTGATGTCTGAATTTTGTTAAGCTATGCCAGTAGTGTTTTATAGCTTCATTTGTAAACCAGACTAAAGTATATTTATATTATTTCCTAGTCTGGTTCCCTGCTTTGTAGAACATGTCATTCATAAAAACAATTTGTAGAACATGTCATTCATGACAACCAATTTGTAGAACATGTCATTCATAAAAAAGCAATTTGTACAACATGCCATTCATAAAGAAAACAATTCAGAAAACATGTCATTCATTAAAAAAAAAAGAATTTGTAGAACATGCCATTCATAAATAACAATTCTTTGAACATGCCATTCATAAAACCAATTTGTAGAACATGTCATTTTTAAAACACAATTTGTAGAAAATTTCATTCATAAAAGCAATTTGTAGAACATGACATTCATAAAAAACAATTTGTAGAACATGCCATCCATAAAAACAATTCATAGAACATGCAGTTCATATAAAAAATAATTTGTAGAACATGCCATTCATAAAAAACAATTCATAGAACATGTCATTCATAAAACCAATTCATAGAATATGTCATTAATTTAAACTGATTTGTAGAACATGTCAATCATAAAAGACAATTTGTAGAACATTTTAATCATAAAAGCAATTCGTAGAACATGTCATTCATAAAAAACAATTCATACATGTCATTCATAAAACAAATTTATAGAACATGTCAGTCATTAAAACCAATTTGTAAAACAGTTCATTAATTAAAAAAACAATTTGTAGAACATGTCAATCATAAAAACAATTTGTAGAACATGCCATTCATAAAAAACAATTTGAAGAACATGCCATTCATATAAAAAAAACAATTTGTAGAACATGCTATTCATTAAAAAAAATTGTAGAACATGTCTTTCATAAAACCAATTTATAGAATATGTCATTCATTTAAAGCAATTTGTAGAACATTTCATTCATAAAAAAACAATTTGTAGAACATGTCAATCATAAAAGACAATTTGTAGGACATTTTAATCATAAAAACAATTTGAAGAACTTGCCATTCATAAAAAGCTATTTGTAGAACATGCCATTCATTTAAAAAAAACAATTTGTAGAACATGCCATTCATAAAAAGCAATTCTTACAACATGTCATTCATAAAACCAATTTATAGAACATGTCATTCATTTAAACCAATTTGTAGAACATTTCATTCATAAAAAAACAATTTGTAGAACATGTCAGTCATAAAAGACAATTTGTAGGACATTTTAATCATAAAAACAATTTGAAGAACTTGCCATTCATAAAAAGCTATTTGTAGAACATGCCATTCATTAAAAAAAAACAATTTGTAGAACATGCCATTCATAAAAAACAATTTGTACATGTCATTCATAAAACCAATTTATAGAACATGTCAATCATTAAAACCAATTTGTAGAACATTTCATTAATAAAAAACAATTTGTAGAACATGTCAATTATAAAAACAATTTGTAGAACATGCCATTCATAAAAACAATTTGAAGAACATGCCATTCATATAAAAAAAACAATTTGTAGAACATGCCATTCATTAAAAAAAATTCATAGAACATGTCATTCATAAAACCAATTTATAGAATATGTCATTAATTTAAACCAATTTGTAGAACATTTCATTCATTAAAAAAAAACCAATTTGTAGAACATGTCAATCATAAAATAAAAGTTTTAGAACATTTTAATCATGAAAACCAATTTGCAGAACATGCCATTCATAAAAAACGATTTGTAGAAAATGCCATTCATAAAAAAAAAAATTTGTAGAATATGCCATTCATATCGTACAAGTCATTCATAAAACTAATTCATAGAACATGTCAATCATTAAAACCAATTTGTAGAACATTTCATTCATAAATAACAATTTGTAGAACATGTCAATCATAAAAGCAATTTGTAGAACATGGCATTCATAAAAAAAACAATTTGAAGAACATGCCATTTATTCATAGAACTTGCCATTCATAAAAAAGATTTCGTAGAACATGCCATTCATAAAAAAAACATTTGATAGACATGGCATAAAGAAACAATTCATATAACATGTCATTCATAAAACAATTGTAGAACATTTCATTCATAAAAACAATTCATAAATTTTTTTAACATTAGATGCACATAAAGCATGCTATTTTTATACTGTTAATAGGTAAAGCTTGCTATTTTTTATACTATAAATAGGTAAAGCTTGCTATTTTTTATACTATAAATAGGTAAAGCTTGCTATTTTTTATACTATAAATAGGTAAAGCTTGCTATTTTTTATACTATAAATAGGTAAAGCTTGCTATTTTTTATACTATAAATAGGTAAAGCTTGCTATTTTTTATACTATAAATAGGTGAATCTGGTTGTATTTCCTGTCAGTAACAGTACTAAATCTGCCAGTCCAGAGAGCTGTGGAGATAGACTTTTTATTGCCAACCAGAAGAATATAGAATACCTACAGAGGTTTGCACAGTCAACCCAAGGGGCATCAGGTAATAGTGTTACCCATAGAAATAGATAATAATCCTGAAATTTCATATTCATGTATTTTTCATGTTCAAAGTTTACTATCATTTTGGGGAAGAGAAGAGATTGCATATGTATTCTAATATACGATGGTCATGGCATTACTTCTGAAATGTCATTTACATGTATTTTTCTTATGCAGGAAAAAGTATGTTTTTCTTCTTAAAAGTATGAAAAATAATGTGTAAATTGATTATTCAGGTATAGTGCTAGCTTTTGCTAATGTTGCAAATTGCAGGTTTTTTCCCCATATTTAAGACAAAATGTACCATCTGGCGATTTTCATTTGTTGTCAAAACTTTGTTGGCTGTTTAAACCTGTATATACAATCTTGGGTTTGGAGTGATGAAATTCAAAGGCACCACACAAATGAAAGAAAGATGTAAACTTGGATATAAAATCTACTGGAAGCTAGTTTATTTTGATGACAAACCATCTTAACAGTGCAGCGTTATATCATAATCTGCTTTATGCTGATATCTGGCCTGAGTAATGTATTCTGTATTACACTGAAATAGTCATGCTACCAGTCTGGCTTGAGTAACGATTGCTATAATACACTGAAATAGTCATGCTACCAGTCTGGCCTGAGTAATGTATGCTATAATACACTGAAATAGTCATGCAACCAGTCTGGTCTCAGTAATGTTTGCTATAATACACTGAAATAATAATAATAATGAGGACTTTGGATAAGGTCTAATCTTTAGAAGCTCAAAGTGCTTTATAACATATATAACGATATGACTACAGAAAAACAAAAACCATGAAATTGGAAAACAAAAAATGCTGAAAATATTTATGGTACGAAACATTATTAGGTCTTTAAGTTTGTTCTTGCAGTCAAAACAGGTGAGTTAATAGTCATACAATGTTTGCTGTAATACACTGAAAAAAGCATGCAACCAGTCTTAAGCCTGAGTAATGTTTGCTATCATACACCGAAATAGGCATGCTACCACTGATAAGATACAATCTACTGACCATTAAAAACAGGAATGGCTTCAATCGACCAAATGACAGCTATTTTTATTGTAAAAAATATACCCAGAAAAAATTGTTTTACTGAAATGTGAAGGAAAACTGATTACCTTTGAAGAACCAATCGTTAATACTAAGCAAATGATAGAAAAAATTCAATGTCAGTGTTTTACATTTTTTTTTATATTAACAAACACACATTTGTTTCATCCTCCAAAGTTGTCATTATCACTGACTTCAGTAACAAATGCACCCTTTATCAAAGCAAGCTGACCTCATTCTGCATTAAAACAAAGCATCTTTCAACAGAAGACGTTTATTGTGCTGTGAAAGTTTCTTTCTTTTTTGCAGGAAAAAATATGTTTACAATTGCTAACAATGACAGCATAAAAAGCAAATTAAAATTCCAATCTTTTGAAACCATCAATATCTGGCCATCAAATTAATTGAAGGTGTTAAACTTACCAATTTTTTTGCTTGTTTTCATATCCCTAAGAACAGAATCATCCCCCAGGTAGCCTCAGCAAGATGATAGCTGTGTCCAGCTGACCGAAATCGAGGCTAATTTTAAGTATATGTACATGTGGCATGTAAACAACTATAACCATGTGATACTGGCAACAGTGTCCTAGTGAATTGTGTAGTGACAAATGTTTGTTGACAATTGGATACGGATAAAACGAGGGCTACTTTTTTTATCTATGTGTTATTTGTGTTTTCTAATGGATGTGACAATTTTATAAAATGATCTATACTCAAATTAATGGATTTTTTAGATACATTTACAGTACTTGTCAGGTTGGACCCAAACCAATGTGTTATAGCGTGGTCACACACTATATATATTTACAGTGTGACCCCGCTATAACGCGGTAGTCGGGAGCCAAAGAACCCGACCGCGTTATAGACCGAACTGTGTTATAAGCAACCAGATCAGTTAGCTGAAGAAAATGATGCATGTACCCCAACAAATTGCAGGGAGGGGGGTTAGATAATAAATGCGGGTGGTAAAATACGTGTTTCATCCGCACAGTTACCATCTTAAATTGATGCATTTTATATGAGAAATAATTGTATTGCATGATTGAGACGAATTTTTTTTTCATTTGCTGATTACCTTTTCATAACAATCGGTGCTTTTTTATTTGGGTGCATTTTTAAAAATGAAGTGGCCGTTGTTTGGTCGATTGTAGTTACAGTTGCTCCTGCCTACAGAATAGACTGCAACTTGTTTTATTTTTATTTTTTATTTTTTACATTTGTGGCAGCGGAGTGATGCTGCCTTGCACTCGTACGACAGAAATTTAACAAAGGGTCAACGTATGATAGAGATGCAAGTGCTCTGGTCTGATGACATGGATTATTATAAAAATGTGGGTGTTCTAAAGGATTTAATTCTGAATGGAAAAAAGAGGAATTTTACCTGCCATCCACATACAAATATCAGTATAAGTAAATATATTAATTACTAGCGAGCAGACGAAAATCTGACAAAGTTAGATTACAAGACAATGCTTAGTCCGGTTGATCTCCGCTACCAGAAATGTCAACAACAAAAAAAAGCAAATATCTCAAAACAGACAGTACTCATGCTCAATGTTTGGTGTGAGCATAAGCGGATTATGATGTAACAATACACTGTTAAGTTGGTATAGACAAAGAAATAGTTTATGTAACAATAGATAAATTTCAATGCATTTTATATCAAGTTTGCGGTTACCTTTCATGGGGCCTCTGAATTTCTCAACTCCAAACCAATTGTTGTATATACAAGTTTAAACAGCCAACAATGTCGGTAATAAAAAAGTTGCTAGATGGTATATTTTGCCGCCAATGAGGAAAATAAAATTGCAGTTTGCATCATTGGCGAAGCCCTACGTGATCCTAGAGTAAACGTTTTGCACTTTATTTTTCGTACTTTCTGCTTGGTTGTGTATATGTATGCAGTGAAAAAAAAAACACATGTCGGTTATTGTTTGTGCAGTGATTGTATACAGAATTAATTGAAGACAATCACAAAGACGACTTACTACTGGCTTTACTCATGGATCAGTAACCAGTAGCATTTCTGTTAATGTTTATTTTGGCATAACACTTCACAAAACTGGTGAAATTGTTAAATTTCAGAAGCTACGCCACGATTATATTATATTCAAATTCAAACTAGAACTCTTACCCAAAATGATAATAAATGTTTTACACTATTTCTCGTATTAAAAGAAGAAAAATACACATACATGTAATCAAAATTGCAGGGACCACGCCATGATCGTATTAAATTCAACTTCATACGCAATCTCTTCCCATAATAATAAACTTTAAACCCGTAAATATTTTTTCATGTGCGAATGAATATACAAAATTTCGGGAGCCACGCCACGACCGCTTTATATCCGAATTCGAGTTATAGTGGAGCATGTTATAGCGGGGTTGCACTGTATAATATATATATATATATATATATATATATATATATATATATATATATATATATATATATATATATATATATATATATATATATGAGAGAGAGAGAGAGAGAGAGAGAGAGAGAGAGAGAGAGAGAATCATCAGTTTCTTGACCTGGATAGACTGTTAGCTCTAGTGACATGGCCATACCAATTTCAGCTTTCTCTTTTTGATGGTGGTGAGGAGGTCTTCATATTGGCCTACTTTGTGCCTGATGGCATTGCACACTTCTTCATTTGTAATGTAGTCCGTGTAAGATATGCCAAGGATGGTTCTGTAGCATCTCGTTTCAAGGGCCTGGATTCTTCATTGTAATTCTGCTGTCAGGGTCCAGGTCTCATGAATATAAAAAGACTGAGATGACTAGTGCTCTCAACAGTCCGATTTTAGTTTTCAGACAGATATTATTGTCTCTCCAGATGGGTCTTAACTTTGACGTAGCTGTCATTGTTTCTGCTCTTGATCCCTATTTGGGTGAATAATGAACCAAGATATTTGAACTGGCTGACTGTTTCCAGTTCCTGTCTTCTAACTTTAACCTTGGCTGAGATTTATTTGCCACTATTTGTCATCAGCTTTGTCTTCTCAGCATATATCTCCATGTCAAATCTTGAAGATGTTTCATCCAGGTTCTTCACTAAGGTGACAGTATCATCTACAAAGCAGAAGTTGGTGATGTTACAGCCTCCAATGTTGGCTGTCCCACAGTCGTTTTCCCAGGCTTCGCTCATGATGCACTCTAAGTAGATGTTGAAAAGTATGGGTGACAGGAAACATCCTTGATGTTCTCCGGCTGTTGTCTGGAACCAGTACCCCACAGAACCTTTGGTGAATTACTGCACTGGTAGCTGTTCTTAAGCAATTATTTCTTTTGCTTGTGGTTTCAGTTTGTTTAAGATGACCTTAAACATATCCTTACTAGCATGGTTGATCAAACTGATAGTTCTTTCATTTTGGCATAGCTGGAGATTGCCTTTTTTGGGGAGTGTTACAATCAGTCACTGGGTCCACTGTGTTGGTCATTCACCTGTCTACCAGACCTTGTTGCGGATTTTTGTTAGTAGCTCTATCACTGATTACCCACCATTCTTGATAAATTCAGCTGGGATGTTGTCTACTCTAGCTGCCTTCCCATTCTTCAGTGATCTTATTGCTGACTCCACCTCTTCTTTGAGAATGGGGAAATCATCATCTTTTGTGGAGTTGGGAACTTCAAGCACCTCAAATTCTCCTGTGGACTGATGGCTGTAGAGTTCTTAACAATACTCAGTCCATCTTTCTGCAATGTCTCTCGCTTCTGTGAGGCATTTTCTATTTTCATTTTGAATGGTACAGACTCTTGGTTGCTTCTGTCTGGTGAGGTCATTCACAATTTGAAATGCCTTTTTGCTGTTATTCTTTATCAGACTGCTCTCTATTTTTGTGGACTTTTATGAGAGAATACTTTTGTTTATATGCAGGAAAAAAATATTTTGACTGTTAGACTGTCTTTGAGATTATTATTGTTGCTTCTTGGCATATCTAATATTCCCATATTACTTTATATTCAAAATGTATCGTATGTCATTACAAATTAAATTACAAATTACATTACAAATTAAATAACTGTTAAACAACTAATATTGGTGAGCTGTAGCAACTTTTTCTTTTATTTTTTTAATATTTGTGATCTAGACAGTTATAACTAACATTAATCTGAGCTGAAATGTCTGGGGTATGATATGGTGATTTGCTAATATGTGTTGTATTACAATATTTAATTATATTTAATTATCATACATTTTTAATTCATGGAATATACGCTGGATTATTTTTAGGTGTAGAATATCTCATCAGTCCTTTTCAAATAAAGCTGCTCATTGTAATAAACCTTTAGAATATTGTGCCTTTTTGCAGACAAATTTTGATGGATTTGTCAGTCAGTCATGCAGTCTGACTTACAGACAGACAAGTGAATGGGGATATTACTTTCAGAAAATATAAACTTTTTGGATAGATTAATATATGGACAGACAAAATTATAGATTTCTTCTCATAGAGAAATCCCTGTTGGTCCTGAAGAAATTGCATGCATGCAGATTTTGTACTTCTACTTATTATATAGATTATGTTATGCTTGTTTTCCAGGCACAGCTGATATTTTCCAAGCATTGGAACAGGCATACAGCATGCTTTTAAAGGAGAGACAACAACATCAGGTATTACACTTTACTTGATATTATCAGACTGCTAATTAACACAATTTACATTAGGGAGTATTATGAAACAGTTCTTTTCTTACTTGAAACTACATGTTTATATTGCAGTCAACTGTTTGGACATAAGCATTATTTCAAATATGTTACCAATCATAATACTTAAGGAGAACTATTACTTCAAATATTTTAACGATCATAATACTTAAGGAGAACTATTCAAATATGTTACCGATCATAAAACCTAAGGAGAACTATTACTTCAAATATGTTACCAATCATAATACTTAAGGAGAACTACTACTTCAAATATGTTACCGGTCATAATACCTAAGGAGAACTATTCAAATATGTTACCGATCATAAAACCTAAGGAGAGCTACTAATTACCAGTCATTATACCTAAGGAGAACTATTATTTCAAATATGTTACCGATCATAATACCTAAGGAGAACTATTCAAATATGTTACCATTTATAAAACCTAAGGAGAACTACTACTTCAAATACATTACCAGTCATTATACTTAAGGAGAACTATCTGATACTGGTGCAGACCTAGCCTGCCCAGAATAAAACTTTTGAGCTAAAAGCTCAAAGTTATCTGCTCACCTACAGGCAGTTTAGATTTTTCCTACCATATAACAAGCTGGACTTTTATCTTTGGCAGTAAGTATACTTCATTTATAAATTTTCATATTTATTGATAAATATTAGGTAGTTCTCACAACTAGTGGTGGATAGTTCTCAAACAAGCTAGCCTCTCCACATCAAAGGGATACCATTTTTGCAGTGGTATATATTCTCACAGTGGTGTACACCAGAACACTATATACCACTGCAGGAGTCTTTACCTCAATTATAGCTAACTTCCTATGGCTCTTTAGTGAAAAACAGCACAAGTCACACCTGAAACCTTGTCACAGTGCATTATCATTGATAAGCGGATATCAGATGTTGGATTCTTGCCCATGTGGATAATATCGTGGGTACTAATTTTTTGGCTGAAGAAAAATTCTGTTGAACTGCTCACAAGAGCTTCATTGGCTTGCCTCTCATGTAAGTCCTGCCTCCTCACAGCCGACAGAATCAACAAATTACTTGCCCAGTTGGTGGACACTTTACACAGTGGCATAGCAAGGATATTTGGTGACCAGGGCAAAACACCCAAATTTTCGGGTTGCCCAGGGCAAAACATTTAAATTTGCGCCCCCGACTGCCCCTGTTGTGCAGTTATGTTGATACTTTGGGCCGATTTGGTGCCCCCTAGCCACCGGCGCTTGGGGCGAATGCCCCACCTGCCCCCCCCTCGCTACGCCACTGACTCTACATGCAGTTCACTCATTCGAGGCACTATATGCTTTATCTGATGAAGATACAAACACATATACCTAAGTATTACATCATATGAAGATACAAACACATATGCCTAAGTATTACATCATATGAAAATATAAATATATATGCCTAAGTATTACATTATATGAAGATAAACACATATGCCTAAGTATTACATTATATGAAGATAAACACATGTACCTAAGTATTACATCATATGAAGATACAAACACATATGCCTAAGTATTACATCATATGAAGATAGAAACACATATGCCTAAGTATTACATCATATGAAGATATAAACACATATGCCTAAGTATTACATCATATGAAGATAAAAACACATATGCCTAAGTATTACATCATATGAAGATATAAACATATATGCCTAAGTATTACTTCATATGAAGATATAAACACATATGCCTAAGTATTACATCATATGAAGATATAAACACATATGCCTAAGTATTACATTATATGAAGATATAAATATATATGCCTAAGTATTACATCATATGAAGATATAAACATATATGCCTAAGTATTACATTATATGAAGATAAACACATATGCCTAAGTATTACATTATATGAAGATAAACACATGTACCTAAGTATTACATCATATGAAGATATAAACATATATGCCTAAGTATTACATCATATGAAGATATAAACACATATGCCTAAGTATTACATCATATGAAGATATAAATATATATGCCTAAGTATTACATCATATGAAGATATAAACATATATGCCTAAGTATTACATCATATGAAGATATAAACACATATGCCTAAGTATTACATCATATGAAGATATAAATATATATGCCTAAGTATTACATCATATGAAGATATAAACATATATGCCTAAGTATTACATTATATGAAGATAAACACATATGCCTAAGTATTACATCATATGAAGATATAAATACATATGCATAAGTATTACATTATATGCTCTCATTATATAATAATATTGAGGACTTTGTATAGCGCATAATCTTTAGAAGCTCTAAGCGCTTTACAACATCTATTATGGTATGACTACAAAAAACAAAACACACACCATGAAAATAGAAAACATAAAAAAAATGCTGAAAGTATTTAAGGTAGGAAACATTATTAGGTCTTTTAAGTTGTTCTTGTAGTAGAAACAGGTGAGTTTTAAGAGCACTTTTAAAAGGGATCACTGTGTCTTTGTGTCTAATTTCAATGGGCAATTCATGGAACGTTTATGGGCCCTGTGATGTAAAAGAATGTTGTCCATATGACTTCGTTTTCATAGTGTGAATAGTGAATATACAATTCTCAGAAGAGGAGTGCAAGTATCTTGTTAGTGTGTACACATTGGTGAGGCCAGATAGGTATTTGGGACTGGAGTTCATCAGCAAAACATAGCACAGAGAACAAATTATGTGTTTTATTCTAGATCGAATGGATTGCCAATGTAGGTTACAGAGCAATGGGGAGGTGTGCTCTGATCATTGTACTCTATGGATGGTTGCAGCAACTGTGTTTTTAACTTTTTGAAGTTTCTGGAGTAGATATTGAGATGAACCAGACAGAATTGGTGTACAATAGTCCAGTGTTGAAACTATTAATGTTGTTGTTGTGGGGTTTAACACCATTTTTCAGCACATGATAGACTATGCATGGTGGCCAGTATTAATGGTGGAGGAAGAACCAGGGGAAAACCCCCAGAAAGAACCACTGACCTTCAAGAAGCTACTGGCAAGCTTTCTCACATACCCACATTGGTGGAATCCTAGACTCGAACCCATGCAGACAGAGGTGAGATGGCAGTGATCTGTAGCTGAGAGTGCTTTAGACCACTCAGCCACTCTGGGCCCCCTTGAAACTATTAATGAACACACAAGTATTTTAGTAGCATCAACTGAAAGATATTTGCGAAGGAGCTGATGCTTCTCAGCTCAAGATATGCAGCTTTGCATATGTTCATGACATGCTGGTGCTATGTGAGAGTACTGTCCAGCGTAACACCTAGGTTTTGTACTGACTGTGTGAATTTAATGTTGGTGTTGCTGGTATTTATTGTTTGAGGATATAAATGAGAAAGTCTTTGTGTTGTGATCAGATTGACCTCAGTTTTATCATCATTCATCTGCAGCTTGGTACATGTCATCCGTAATTTCACATCAGAAATTTACCTCTCTATTCCTTTATTGGTAACATCAAATTCAGTTGGGTGGCTAGATTTGTATATATTGGTGTTATGGGGGCCCCGAATGGCCAAGTGGTCTTAAGCACATATGCCTAAGTATTACATTATTTGCTCTCATTATATAAGGATCTAAACACTATGCCTATATATTACACTATATGCTATCCCAATGTGGATCTAAACACTATGCCTATATTTACACTATATGCTATCCCAATGTGGATCTAAACACATATGCCTATATATTACATTATATGCTATCCCAATGTGGATCTAAACACTATGCCTATCTATTACATTATATGCTATCCCAATGTGGATCTAAACACTATGCCTATGTATTACATTATATGCTATCCCAATTTGGATCTAAACACATATGCCTATATATTACATTATATGCTATCCCAATGTGGATCTAAACACTATGCCTATGTATTACATTATATGCTATCCCAATGTGGATCTAAACACATATGCCTATATATTACATTATATGCTATCCCAATGTGGATCTAAACACATATGCCTATATATTACATTATATGCTATCCCAATGTGGATCTAAACACATATGCCTATATATTACATTATATGCTATCCCAATGTGGATCTAAACACATATGCCTATATATTACATTATATGCTATCCCAATGTGGATCTAAACACATATGCCTATATATTACATTATATGCTATCCCAATGTGGATCTAAACACATATGCCTATATATTACATTATATGCTATCCCAATGTGGATCTAAACACTATGCCTATGTATTACATTATATGCTATCCCAATGTGGATCTAAACACATATGCCTATATATTACATTATATGCTATCCCAATGTGGATCTAAACACTATGCCTATGTATTACATTATATGCTATCCCAATGTAGATCTAAACACATATGCCTAAGTATTACATTATATGCGTTCATCATATGAGGATCTAAGTAAATATGCCGTTGAATTGTAGTCAAACATGTCCTAATAGTCACCTTTACTCAGCAGTCACTTCTGCACAATGGCTAGCCTTATTTCTGCAGAAAAATTCCCACTGGATTTATGTGGGAATTTTTCTGCGAAAATAAGGCTAGCAGTCATCATCCATTTGTGATTAAGTAGACAGGTGTTTCCTAACCAGACAGAGGTTTCCCCTTGCCTTAAGCAGTCACTGTAGTGTATATATATATATATATATATATATATATATATATATATATATATATATATATTGACGATTCAGTCTATGCAAACTAAATTCTTGCTTCATGAGAAAGACATTGTTTAGGTAAAGCAATATCATGTGAATGATATGCAAACATTTTTTATTGTGCAGTTATTTGTAATGTTGATAGTATTACTCTGAGGGGTCAAATTCAAAAGTGAGGTAGTTTTTATCATTAAGATAAAGGGTATGAGAAATTCCTTTGATTGCTGATGTGCTATTGTAGCCAAAATGGGAGTCAATTTTTTTTGTGACATTGTGACAGGTATAGATAGACATCTTCATCTATTTGCCTGTGAATTAAAGCCATCTTTAAAGAAAAAACATTTTTTTTAAGAAGAGATACAAGCTACATCCCTTTTCATTAGGTCAGGGGTCATTCAGTATTCAAAACTTGTCTGTAAAAGCAGGTGAAGTTTTGGTTCTTGGGTCACAACAAAAAGCCATGTACTGCTTCTTTTGATTGGAGTTTATTTAGTATTTAGAGCTATTCCATTTAAACATACCGGTGAGGGTGGAAGCATTAGAAATTGTACCCCCCTAGAATTAATTTACACCCTTTACAGCCATCCATGGAAAAAGACACCCTTGCTAAGATTTTTAAAACTGCCACTCCTCCCTGTACGTTTTAATGGAATAGCCATGAAGAAATATTTTAGTTTTCTGAATCAGTAACATTTTCATTATCTATGGGGGTTTTTTGTTATTTTTTTTTTAAACAATACAATGTCCACCATTTTGAAATCCACTCACCAAATTTTACAGACCAGATATGACCAGGGCAAAAGTATGGTGATTCTTTTGATTGACAGACAGAAAGATATGCCAGCTTCAAGACCAAAGCATGACAGCATTGTGAATTTGGCTGCCAAATATGAACAGCAGCTAGTAAGTATTTACTTAATTTGTATATCTGCATTAATGAAAGTAATTTCTTTTACGAATGCACCTCTTCTTTTCAGTTCACCTCTCTAAGTATTAGGACGTAAGAGTTTGTGAAGATCATAAAACAAACATTTTGTAAAATATACCAAAACTTACTGCCCTCAACCCCGCCCCAGTATAACTCAGATTAAGTGGAATGAAATTCATGTGAATTTTATATTAGTAGCTTCTAAAACATCCCAAGCAGTTAATTATTTAGAGTTAAATGTTTTTTCAGTGTAATTTTCTGATGAAAGCTATTAATTTAAATATGTACATTTCTTACACACTGAAGACTAGAAATGCATATAACAGCTTTCTTGTCACTGTCACCTTTTATCAGTGATCAAAATGAATACTGAATGATTGGATGATACTTCTATTGTTCTTCCAGTTAATGTGGCAAATTTGCAATAGCAAGTAATTTTGTTTCCCTTCAATAACTGATGAAAAAGATTAAGAAAGTATGCTTTTTCTTTATTGTATTTTTTCATGAAAGAGCAAAGAAATTGACTTTGTTGTCATTTTCATCCAGATGATGTTAATACCAGCATGTCAGACTGTGAGTAATGGACACTGCCGTTATGTTTTACCATATAAACCTGCTTATAACTTAAGTCCCACTGCAAACAGCATAGACCCTAAAAAGACATTAATGCATGAATGAGCAGATCTTGGTCTGTATTGTTTGGTCTACTGATTACTCCTGAAAAACTGCATGGATCCAGATTTCCTGGGATATAGACTTGTAAGCAGTTACACACGGTAATACCTTGGGGGTTTTGCCACTGAAATGGTGTGACTTTGTACAGGTCTAATGTTGACTGAATATAACAAATTGTCTTCTTATTTAATGTAGAAAATAAGAGTCAGACTTTCCCAATTTTCCATACTGTGCTAGAAAGTTTATAAGAGTATTGTGTCGGAGGAATTTAGGATGTAAATGCTGTCACTTGTTGAGCCGAGTCTGTAAAACGAAATGTTTCAGTCTTGATTAATGCCTTCAGATCCTCAAACGCATTACTCTTATCCACATTATTTGTAAATGTTTTGCAAAAATTGAGGTTAAAAACATTAAATTTAAACTTTGCATCATCATGAAGGCTGTGGAAGAGTCAAAACATCCTAATGGAGAAGAAAAAGTTTATGACATTTTGTAGGTGTAGTAGATTTACTGCTCACATCTTTTTATGCTAACTGTATTTACTCGTAAGTTGGAATTCTCACATTCTCACAGCTTTTTTGCTTACCGTATTTACTCATAAGTTGGAATTCTCACCTCTTTTTTTGCTTACCGTATTTACTCATAGATTGGAATTCTCACATTCTCACATCTCTTTTTGCTTACCATATTTACTCATAGGTTGGAATTCTCACATCTTTTTATACTAACCGTATTTACTCATAGGTTGGAATTCTCACATTCTCACATCTTTTTTTGCTTACCGTATTTACTCATAAGTTGGAATTCTCACATTCTCACTAATTATTTTGCTTACCGTATTTACTCATAGGTTGGAATTCTCACATTCTCACTTCTTTTTATGCTTACCGTATTTACTCATAGGTTGAATTCTCACATTCTCACATCTTTTTTTGCTTACCGTATTTACTCATAAGTTGGAATTCTCACATTCTCACTAATTATTTTGCTTACCGTATTTACTCATAGGTTGAATTCTCACATTCTCACTTCTTTTATGCTTACCGTATTTACTCATAAGTTGGAATTCTCACATTCTCACTAATTATTTTGCTTACCGTATTTACTGATAGGTTGGAATTCTCACATTCTCACTTATTATTTTGCTTACCGTATTTACTCATAGGTTGGAATTCTCACATTCTCACTAATTATTTTGCTTACCGTATTTACTCATAGGTTGGAATTCTCACATTCTCACTTATTATTTTGCTTACCGTATTTACTCATAAGTTGGAATTCTCACATTCTCATGTCTTTTTATGCTTACCGTATTTACTCATAAGTTGGAATTCTCACATTCTCATGTCTTTTTATGCTTACCGTATTTACTCATAGGTTGAATTCTCACATTCTCACTTCTTTTATGCTTACCGTATTTACTCATAGGTTGGAATTCTCACATTCTCACTAATTATTTTGCTTACCGTATTTACTCATAAGTTGGAATTCTCACATTCTCATGTCTTTTTATGCTTACCGTATTTACTCATAGGTTGGAATTCTCACATTCTCACTAATTATTTTGCTTACCGTATTTACTCATAGGTTGGAATTCTCACATTTTCACAGCTTCTTATGATTACCATATGTACACATAAGTTAGATTTCTCACAGCTTTTTTTGCCATGATTATGCAATCAAGAATATATCACCTAAAATATTTTGTGACTTTAATATGAGTCCCAAACGTCTTATTTATTAAAGAAAATGCAAAAATCATGTGTCTTGGTTTCAGAATAGCAGTCTCCTTCATTTCATCTATGTCTTGGAGACATCCAGGCCATCTCAAAACTTCTCCTCAGTAACATTAAGTGATCTGCAGTTGATTCTACAAGCACCACAGGTGAGTTAAATATTTTAAGTAAAATTCTTTGATTTTAAATGACAGCATTTATTTGCCTTCTAAATTTGATTCTTGGGAAAGTACTTGTTAGGCCATGAAAGCATCATAATTGGCATCATGTAAGCCAGATTCTTTCATTAGCTAAAATGCATGCTATGTATTGTAGTGATTATTCTTGTTTCTTGTTTATGATTTCGTACCATTGGTGTCAGAGACCACTTTAAATCGCTGCGATGCTGATGGAGACATTTCAGTTTTAGTTCAACCACATGATGTTTTTGGATGGAAGTACAGTGAAGCCTTGTTAATCCGGACACATTCGTTCCCAGTGATTACCGTATTTTCGCGCATATATCCCGCACACGCAGATAATCCACACCCTCATATAGCCCGCTGGTTTTGGGGTTTTGTGTAAAAAATCGTTGGCATAACCCGCACCTTTGTATAACCCGCAACCATAGATATATTTATACAGCTACAATCGGAAATGAAATCAATTACAGGATCACGGGGCTTCGCTGATGTAGCAAACTGCGATTCTGTTTTCCGTTTTGGTGACAAAATATACCATCTGGTGATATTTGTGGCGACACCAATTTTGGCTGATAAAAACCGTATACAGTCTTGCGTTTGGAGTAGAGAAAATCAAAGGCACCATGACAGGAAACAATGTACTGGAATATATTGTTAAAATAACAAGTCCTTGTCTCATACTGACAAACCACACTAACAGTGCACTGTTATATCATAATCCGCTAATGATGATATCTGGCCTTATTACTTTATGCAACTGACTAAAATCCGAATCCGCAGAAGGCGGAAACGTAAAATGAGTACAGTCAAGCAGATGACACTAATTGAAAAACAAATACCAGATGGAAGAAGAAAAAATACGTTTGCTGACACTTCAAAGAGAACTGATTACCTTTGAAGCACTGATATATACTAAACAAATAAAACAAATCTGTTTCAATGTTCTACAATTATCTGAAGTTGACGCAGCAATAACAAACAGGTACCGGTATTTGTTTGACCCTTCAACTGGAGCCTTTAGCGGCGCCATCATCAAAGTAAGCCGACGACCTTTGCTCAATAAAAGTCAGCACAAAACTCGGTACTCAGTGCTTGTGTGCGTAGGATGTCTATAGGAGCTGTGCCTCAACTACAGGCTACATAAACACGGACATTTCTAAATAATCTTGTATTCTTGTGAAGTGTAGATTCGAGTTTAAATAATTTCTTTCTGTTTCATTTAAAAAATGCTGAAACGAAAGTCTTACACAGCCGACTTCAAGCTAACTGCCATTGAGTATGCTGAAGTGCATGGCAATAGAGCCACAGAAAATGTTGATTATGAAAACGTGACGGATACGAAATTTTAATTTTTTATCCCGAAATGTTGATTTGGTCCCGATACCGTAAGTTGTAGTAAAGTCACCGTAGTAGCCATAATATCCAACCCTAGCAAAACAAAACTAGAACAATATATGTTATGTAGTTATGTTTTTCAAACAATATATTGAAATATTATTATGTGTAAAAAAAATTGTGATATAGCCCGCACCCTTATATAACCCGCACCCCCCCTGCGGGGTTTGTAAAATCTGGTATAACCCGCGGGATATATGTGCGAAAATACGGTATGTCTGGACTAACAAGTTTTCCGGATAATTGAATCATGCACATCTTTTATTTTGCGATATCATCACACCGTATATATGTACATGTATATGCTTGCTTTAAATGTAATATACTGTATATTCAATAATGGTTGAAATAAATTAATGAATACATCTATTAATTTGTGTTTATTTCATATTTGTTGATATTAGGCTTGGCGAGCGCGGGTTAGGTCTGTTCAGTTGGCATGTACGGATAACCATTTGCCCTTGTTTTTTTATTATGTCCGCAACTGTTGACTTGCCAATATCTAAGGAATAGTAAGCTGGCGTATATCTTGAATTGTAGCTTTTGGGTGATCTTCTTTGTGCTGGCAAATCTTTTTTATGCTGGCTGGTATCTCTACTTGTCTACGCTTCCTTGATGGTGTCACCATAATATATGTAGAGAGTACAATGAAAACAAACTGTTATCTCGCAGTTAAATGCATTATGGTAAACTAATAAAATGCAGTCATTTTTATAAGTCATATTTTGCAGCTGTTACAGTAACTAATGATTGATGTCCCCATTTTAATCGGAAATGAAGCCCTATACTGTCCACAGCTTAAATCTGTCAACCGTATTTGCACAGGGATCAATAAACTGTGATTGTTACATACAATTGGTAAACAACAAAGAGGCTTAATGACACTTTTAATCTATTTACCATATGTTATGTCAAAAGCGTGGACGATTTGACCCCAGTGTGTTATTTAATTATTAACACCCCCGTCGACAACTAGCTAAAACAGACATTGTTTATACAATAGCTGGTTACAATATGGTCATGATACTTAGTTATTGATAGTAGCCATAGATTCTCAAAGGCTTCACTATTGTGTTTTATGTATTATTCTAATGACTGTATTTTCATATATGATTTTTTGAATTTTCTTATTTTTGGACAGATTATTTCTGGATTATCGAGACAATTTTTAATGTAATTTTACACTTTGGTCCCTGATTTTAATTTCTGGATCCGGAACACAGACTTCTCGATTAACAAAGCAAATTAACGTTTATGAATTCCGTTCCCATTCAATTATGTCTGGATAGCGAGGTTTCTGGATAAACGGAGTCCGGATCAACGAGGCTCCACTGTATTCCTTTAAAGCATTGTATTATTCATGTTTTATTGAAAGGTTACATATGGACTTTGTAATGATTGACTAATAATAAATTCCTCTGTCTCCGAGACTGTTTTACTCATCATTATCAATAATACAAGCAAATAGTTAACCTTTTACATATGCAGTACAGGATCTGATGTCAGGTTCCTGTATATGCAAGGGTATGTATTCACCTATCCATTTTTCTCCCCAGAGATTTTTTTTATGGCATTAGCATAAAGTCATGATAGCATCACAAAAAGTATTTTGTAAAAATATAAGTATCATCATAAATGTGAAAAGTAATA